>OZ007570.1:0-337500 GCA_963931925.1 Onchidella celtica
ACCCTACCCTAACCCTAACCCTAACCCTAACCCTAACCCTAACCCTAACCCTAACCCTAACCCTAACCCTAACCCTAACCAACCTAACCCTAACCCTAACCCTAACCCTAACCCTAACCCTAACCCTAACCCTAACCCCTAACCCTAACCCTAACCCTAACCCCAACCCTAACCCTAACCCTAACCCTAACCCTAACCCTAACCCTAACCCTAACCCTAACCCTAACCCTAACCCTAACCCTAACCCTAACCCTAACCCTAACCCTAACCCTAACCCTAACCCTAACCCTAACCCTAACCCTAACCCTAACCCTAACCCTAACCCTAACCCTAACCCTAACCCTAACCCTAACCCTAACCCTAACCCTAACCCTAACCCTAACCCTAACCCTAACCCTAACCCTAACCCTAACCCTAACCCTAACCCTAACCCTAACCCTAACCCTAACCCTAACCCTAACCCTAACCCTAACCCTAACCCTAACCCTAACCCTAACCCTAACCCTAACCCTAACCCTAACCCTAACCCTAACCCTAACCCCTAACCCTAACCCTAACCCTAACCCTAACCCTAACCTAACCCTAACCCTAACCCTAACCCTAACCCTAACCCTAACCCTAACCCACCCTAACCCTAACCCTAACCCTAACCCTAACCCTAACCCTAACCCTAACCCTAACCCTAACCCTAACCCTAACCCTAACCCTAACCCTAACCCTAACCCTAACCCTAACCCTAACCCTAACCCTAACCCTAACCCTAACCCTAACCCTAACCCTAACCCTAACCCTAACCCTAACCCTAACCCTAACCCTAACCCTAACCCTAACCCTAACCCTAACCCTAACCCTAACCCTAACCCTAACCCTAACCCTAACCCTAACCCTAACCCTAACCCTAACCCTAACCCTAACCCTAACCCTAACCCTAACCCTAACCCTAACCCTAACCCTAACCCTAACCCTAACCCTAACCCTAACCCTAACCCTAACCCTAACCCTAACCCTAACCCTAACCCTAACCCTAACCCTAACCCTAACCCTAACCCTAACCCTAACCCTAACCCTAACCCTAACCCTAACCCTAACCCTAACCCTAACCCTAACCCTAACCCTAACCCTAACCCTAACCCTAACCCTAACCCTAACCCTAACCCTAACCCTAACCCTAACCCTAACCCTAACCCTAACCCTAACCCTAACCCTAACCCTAACCCTAACCCTAACCCTAACCCTAACCCTAACCCTAACCCTAACCCTAACCCTAACCCTAACCCTAACCCTAACCCTAACCCTAACCCTAACCCTAACCCTAACCCTAACCCTAACCCTAACCCTAACCCTAACCCTAACCCTAACCCTAACCCTAACCCTAACCCTAACCCTAACCCTAACCCTAACCCTAACCCTAACCCTAACCCTAACCCTAACCCTAACCCTAACCCTAACCCTAACCCTAACCCTAACCCTAACCCTAACCCTAACCCTAACCCTAACCCTAACCCTAACCCTAACCCTAACCCTAACCCTAACCCTAACCCTAACCCTAACCCTAACCCTAACCCTAACCCTAACCCTAACCCTAACCCTAACCCTAACCCTAACCCTAACCCTAACCCTAACCCTAACCCTAACCCTAACCCTAACCCTAACCCTAACCCTAACCCTAACCCTAACCCTAACCCTAACCCTAACCCTAACCCTAACCCTAACCCTAACCCTAACCCTAACCCTAACCCTAACCCTAACCCTAACCCTAACCCTAACCCTAACCCTAACCCTAACCCTAACCCTAACCCTAACCCTAACCCTAACCCTAACCCTAACCCTAACCCTAACCCTAACCCTAACCCTAACCCTAACCCTAACCCTAACCCTAACCCTAACCCTAACCCTAACCCTAACCCTAACCCTAACCCTAACCCTAACCCTAACCCTAACCCTAACCCTAACCCTAACCCTAACCCTAACCCTAACCCTAACCCTAACCCTAACCCTAACCCTAACCCTAACCCTAACCCTAACCCTAACCCTAACCCTAACCCTAACCCTAACCCTAACCCTAACCCTAACCCTAACCCTAACCCTAACCCTAACCCTAACCCTAACCCTAACCCTAACCCTAACCCTAACCCTAACCCTAACCCTAACCCTAACCCTAACCCTAACCCTAACCCTAACCCTAACCCTAACCCTAACCCTAACCCTAACCCTAACCCTAACCCTAACCCTAACCCTAACCCTAACCCTAACCCTAACCCTAACCCTAACCCTAACCCTAACCCTAACCCTAACCCTAACCCTAACCCTAACCCTAACCCTAACCCTAACCCTAACCCTAACCCTAACCCTAACCCTAACCCTAACCCTAACCCTAACCCTAACCCTAACCCTAACCCTAACCCTAACCCTAACCCTAACCCTAACCCTAACCCTAACCCTAACCCTAACCCTAACCCTAACCCTAACCCTAACCCTAACCCTAACCCTAACCCTAACCCTAACCCTAACCCTAACCCTAACCCTAACCCTAACCCTAACCCTAACCCTAACCCTAACCCTAACCCTAACCCTAACCCTAACCCTAACCCTAACCCTAACCCTAACCCTAACCCTAACCCTAACCCTAACCCTAACCCTAACCCTAACCCTAACCCTAACCCTAACCCTAACCCTAACCCTAACCCTAACCCTAACCCTAACCCTAACCCTAACCCTAACCCTAACCCTAACCCTAACCCTAACCCTAACCCTAACCCTAACCCTAACCCTAACCCTAACCCTAACCCTAACCCTAACCCTAACCCTAACCCTAACCCTAACCCTAACCCTAACCCTAACCCTAACCCTAACCCTAACCCTAACCCTAACCCTAACCCTAACCCTAACCCTAACCCTAACCCTAACCCTAACCCTAACCCTAACCCTAACCCTAACCCTAACCCTAACCCTAACCCTAACCCTAACCCTAACCCTAACCCTAACCCTAACCCTAACCCTAACCCTAACCCTAACCCTAACCCTAACCCTAACCCTAACCCTAACCCTAACCCTAACCCTAACCCTAACCCTAACCCTAACCCTAACCCTAACCCTAACCCTAACCCTAACCCTAACCCTAACCCTAACCCTAACCCTAACCCTAACCCTAACCCTAACCCTAACCCTAACCCTAACCCTAACCCTAACCCTAACCCTAACCCTAACCCTAACCCTAACCCTAACCCTAACCCTAACCCTAACCCTAACCCTAACCCTAACCCTAACCCTAACCCTAACCCTAACCCTAACCCTAACCCTAACCCTAACCCTAACCCTAACCCTAACCCTAACCCTAACCCTAACCCTAACCCTAACCCTAACCCTAACCCTAACCCTAACCCTAACCCTAACCCTAACCCTAACCCTAACCCTAACCCTAACCCTAACCCTAACCCTAACCCTAACCCTAACCCTAACCCTAACCCTAACCCTAACCCTAACCCTAACCCTAACCCTAACCCTAACCCTAACCCTAACCCTAACCCTAACCCTAACCCTAACCCTAACCCTAACCCTAACCCTAACCCTAACCCTAACCCTAACCCTAACCCTAACCCTAACCCTAACCCTAACCCTAACCCTAACCCTAACCCTAACCCTAACCCTAACCCTAACCCTAACCCTAACCCTAACCCTAACCCTAACCCTAACCCTAACCCTAACCCTAACCCTAACCCTAACCCTAACCCTAACCCTAACCCTAACCCTAACCCTAACCCTAACCCTAACCCTAACCCTAACCCTAACCCTAACCCTAACCCTAACCCTAACCCTAACCCTAACCCTAACCCTAACCCTAACCCTAACCCTAACCCTAACCCTAACCCTAACCCTAACCCTAACCCTAACCCTAACCCTAACCCTAACCCTAACCCTAACCCTAACCCTAACCCTAACCCTAACCCCTAACCCTAACCCTAACCCCTAACCCTAACCCTAACCCCTAACCCTAACCCTAACCCCTAACCCTAACCCTAACCCTACCCCTAACCCTAACCCTAACCCTAACCCTAACCCTAACCCCTAACCCTAACCCTAATCCTAACCCTAACCCTAACCCTAACCCTAACCCTAACCCTAACCCCTAACCCCTAACCCTAACCCCTAACCCCTAACCCTAACCCCTAACCCCTAACCCTCACCCTAACCCCTAACCCTAACCCTAACCCCTAACCCCTAACCCTAACCCCTAACCCCTAACCCCTAACCCTAACCCTAACCCTAACCCTAACCCTAACCCTAACCCTAACCCTAACACTAACCCTAACCCCTAACCCTAACCCCTAACCCCTAACCCTAACCCTAACCCCTAACCCTAACCCTAACCCTAACCCTAACCAGCGCCCATCTGGTACGTTAGTCCTCCAGATGGAGGTTTTTATAGTAAATGTCCGGCTCTGCAATTGAAATATGTTCTGTAAATCAATATAGTACTCCACCCGAGAAAAAAAAATGAATGGACTCATTGCGGAAGTTTTCGGTCTGTAGCCATACGTGATTTTTGAAGGGTGGAATGAATGTCTGTGTTCACTTGATGAGGAAGAAACTTGATGTTATCATGATGAGGGAGTATCGCCATGATGAGGATGATAACAATGTTGTCTTGGTGATAATGAGGCATATCAGAATTATTGCCTTGATCAGTAAGAGGCATAATTATGTTGCATCTGGGTTGTATGAATCATTTCTGCACAATTGAATAGTGGAACCTTTTTCTTTTTCTTGAAATTAATATGTCTTTCACTTTCCATATATTTTTATACAGATGACATGACACTATTGAATAGATGAAATATATATATATATACACCCAATGAACCCTCAGCTCCATATCACCTGCTGGTGCCTCTCCCTAAGGCTTTCCAGCATTTTTCAACAATTTTAAAAATATGTAAATATACACCGAATGTTTGGTGAGAAGATTATTTATTGGCTGTACTTTTCAGATATCGAACAAGTTTACAAAATACAGTATAATAATAGTTTTAGAGATATACAAAAGAGAAAAAAGGGTAAAAAAAAAAATGAGGACAAAATAAAAACTTTTTCAGTCACATGAATTGCCGAAAGTCACAGAAGATAATTATTATTCACCAGCTTAGTAAAAAAATAACTAAAATGATCAGAATGAATAGATCTATTAGAATACCAGATCTAGGACAAGAAATCAGCTTTTTTGTGTGGTTCAAGTTCAAAACATAGCACTGCACAAACTGACAAAGAGAATTCCTACACTGGAAAACGTAAAGAACGCGCGAACAAAGAGGTTAGTGGACGCAGATGCCTCGCCTACAAAGTTATTCTAGTAACTTCCCCCGAGTGTAGTTTATTAGTTTATTATTCGCGTTGACGGTTGGCTTCTAAATGTGTATAGATGTTGGTTTGTCCAATGAAAATAATTATTGCTTGACGTCTCTATTCACAGGAACATCTCGTACCGATGTAGTAGGGCTTCGTACGCTGTGGCTTTCAGGGGGAACCAATGTCATCGGGATTAGGGTTCAGTGAGTTAATGTGTTTTATTCTTCAGGGCACAATGAAGGACATCAGTTCTTCTGTACAGCTAAGAGATAATGTATTTCATAGAAATCATCAAAAATAAACTTATTCACTGACAGTTCTGTACTATCGGTACTTTTCCAGATAATCTAGTTGGTGCTGCTGCTCTCTGAACATACACATTGTAGTGGTCTACTATGGGACCACCTGACCTGTTACTCTGGTGAACGGACATCCTGCAATAACTTTGTTTGTTGTGAGGCAGTTGAGAGACTTGGTCTGAGAGACAGAGACATCATAAGCAGACCCACCTACTGCATCACAGTTTTAAGGCTTACACGGTTACAACTCATCCTTACCTGTAGTTGGATGCCCAGTGAGGACATGCTAGATAAGTCGTAGTAAGAGACCAATTTGAAAATATGTCCAGTTGAACAGACGTACCTTTTTTCTTCTTGGAATTATATCTTTCTTTTTCCATATATTTTTGACAGGTCTATGACGCCGTTGAATAGATGACTATATTTATTGTAGCGTCCTCCTGTGGTGACTTTGAACACTAATCTAAAACTGAGACTTCCTTTGCTTTCTTGTGAACTATGTTATGTCGTCACTTCCGTATGGCTTAGGTATATAAGCCCCATGCCTTTACTGTATTGTGTGAGCCACCTGTGACCATGTAAGACCAAGAAACGTTCACATCGTGAACTGTCATGTATGTAATAAAACTGTCATGGTGAGACTTGTGAAACAAGTTTGCTCGTCTGTGTCGATCAAGCTGTGGTGTGTGGAATCTCTAAATTGGTGACCCCAACGCATAACAAGATAGATCCAGTGTTGTAACCTCTATCACTGTGTCCCGCCCTCAAGAGGAGTCAGCAGAAACACTGCCCGCAAATTTAACATCGCAACTTCAGTTAATCACGTGACAGCCCAGCAGTCAAGTCAATGCCCGACTTTTGGACCACATGCCCAGGGGTATGGTTTGCTGGAGTGGAGGTTTGGCACGAAGTTTGGCACCAAGAACATTACACAGGATTTAGTGAGTGCTCTTGATGCCAAAACGGCTGAGGAGATACAAGATGTCCTCATTAACTCTCTGAAAACGGAAACATAAAAATGTCACTTTGAAAAAGGCCCCCTGATATGGCTTTATGGAACAGAAAAGAAGTATGATGCCTTTGATCGTGAACTCCTTGCAGCCTACTCAGCTATCAAACATTTCAGACATTTTTTGAAGGAACGACCTTTTACGCTATACACAGATCACAAACCCTTGACTTTAGCTCTCATGAGTTAAACTGACCGTTCCCCTCGACAGTCAAGGCATCTTTCTTACATTGCTGAGTTCACCACTGACATCCAGTACATCCGGGGCTGGTTCAGTGTGGTGGTGGACGCCCTTTCACGTTTCAGCACCAACTCCATTTCAGAAAAACACTGCATCTCTAATGTAAATGACTTCAGTCGCCTTGCTCAAGATCAGATTCAGTCTGGCAAGACGGAGGCTTGTTGCAAAACTCCCACTGAGTAGTGTAGGTATGGACGCCCCTGGACCACCTTTTAAAATATAAAAAAGTCAACCTTAAAAGAAAATATTAAAAAATTCAACCTTTATTAAAACATAAACACCCCAAAAAAACAGCTTTTTCAAAAAAATAAAACATAGTATCATAAACTCCCAATACTCCCAATAATCCCAATCCCCTAAAACTCTCTCACCATAAACTCCCGAGTTTTAGAAGGGATTAGTTTGAGACTCCCAGAGTATGAGAATCTCAGATGCAGAAAATTCTGTTGATTGATTCACACATGCTGCACTCGCTGGAATGAAAAGTTTTAAATACGTTTAATTCCCCTTCCTAATAAATTGTCCAATATTTGTTTTGGTTTAGGTGTTAATTGCGTTTTACCAGATGGAACTTTATTTACATTTTTTGGTTTAAAAACTTTATCAACTATAAATTTATTAACAGCTTTTTGTCCTAAGTCAGATGCATTTTTTTTTTTGCAACATTTGATACAACTTCTTTTGCAGTATCTTGCATAACTTTGCTAGTAACAGCTGAAATTATCGAATCAAAAAAACCTGATCCGGGAATATTTATTTGTCAAAATACTGTATCCTCCACAAACATATTTTCTTTTGCGATCTTTATTTATCACCAACATTATGACTTGTCGATTTTATATAGCAATTTTTGACTGTAATTTTTTATACTCATTAGTGTTAATAATTTTTTGTCTATATAATTCATCTATAATACTTACAATTTCATTTACAACACCTGTATTTCCTGCTTCTTTACTAGCCATTAATAATGATAATCTCTTTAATAAAGCATTTGAATCTGAAGAAAGAAATCCTGTTCCGGAATAAGTTACAGTAGGACCTAATTCTAAACTTCTTTGACTTGAATCAGCAGAGCTGCGATGAAGTCGACTTGAATCATCATCAAATTCATAAAGTTGTTTATTTTCCCAAATTGGTTTTATGATATTCATGTATTTCTGTCCTCCACTAGATTTAGGTCTTGGATTATTAGGATCATTATTGTGTTTTATGGCATTAGTAGAAAATAAAATACGTGCATAATTGGCTTTATCCTCATCTAAAAAATTTTGAGGATCTCTACTGGTTATTGATTCCCACAAACCAGGTGTTCCTTCATATTTATCTTCTCCAATAATAATATCATCATCATCAACTTTTATTTCTTTATTTCCAATATAAAATTTATCATCTAAAGAATAAATTCCAAACGTTTTATCCGCATTAGTTGTACCTAAGTATTTTTTAAAATAAGTTGCTGCTGTTGGACCAATTTGTTGCAATGCTTGAGATTCAATTGCTTTCAAGGGTTGATTTTGTTCTATAGCAAGTGGAGTATTAAATTTAATTTTTTGTAAAGATTTCTTAGTTTCTTCTGTTGCTTTTTGTGTACTTTCTGTGATACGAGCAAATACTTTGGAAAATTCTCTTTTCATTTCAATATCTCCTACTCTTTTGCTTAAGTTACTTAATTGAATATTTCTTTTGGTTTTTAAAAATTCATTAACAAGAGCTTCACGTTTTGAAGGATCTTCAATTTTTAAAAAAGACATTTTTAATGTAATAAAAATCAACCATTTTTAAAAATAAAAAAATTAAACAATTTTATATTGTAAGTTTTTTTATTTTTTTCAATGGTTCATCTATATTTAATTCTGGATCACTTACTTTTTTATTTTTTATTGCATTTTCTTTTTTCTTCATCTAAAATAAGTTTGAATTCTTCATCAGAAATTTTTCCGTCTTCAAGCGCATCAGAAATATAAGTTTGAACTGTATTAAGTTTTGATTCCAATAAAAATAATATTTTCTGATGTTTATCAGCTTTATGTTGTAATTTTTTATTTAAGTATCTTAAAAATATACTTGATAAACCTGTACCTGTTGAAAGACCTTCTATAATAATAGCTGCAGGAATGTTTACCACTGTAGATAAAAGTATTACTAGTACTCCTTGTCACAAATCCCAGACTGGGAGATGTAATAGTTTATGACAGGACAACAATCACGAACAAACAAGTTTAACACTTAACAGAACAATCCATCAGACTCACACATTTATTAAACATAATTATACAGATAATAGCGCAATTACATACATTATATTATTGGGATTAACTGCCGTACAACGGCCTTATTCTCACACGCACTCTCCCCTCGGATCCACAGCCCGGTAGTTACTCCTAAAGGCACTTCGGCCTCAGCCTCTCCCCTCAGGGTCTTAATAGCACACTAATAATTCACTGGCACCGCAGTCTCTCAATATTACCTTCCTATTGTCATACACCTTAGCACTCCCCTAGCACCTCAGCAGGGCAATAACACATTATCATTTCAATAAACATTATCATTTCAATAGTACAGTATTAGTTCACTAGCCCCTCAACATGGCAACAGTACATTATCACATTCACGCTCATATCTACGTCCCTGTCCGTGGCCTGACTGCCACGACTTTATGTGCCTCTACTGTCCTGCACTGACAGCCTCACTTCTGGCCTATGTGTGGCATCCGGCCCTATGCTGGCCTATCACCGTAGGCGGCGCTCTTGGCCCGACCTCGGCACCTACAAGAATAACATTACATTGGTATAATACCCTACCATTCCTATTCACTCCACCTCTCCTTACAACCCATGAAGCGTACACACAATAGTTCACATTTCCCTCACCACACATCTTACGGTAACACACCTCCATCGGAGTACACACTACTCACTCGCGCTACAAATCCATGAACCCACTTTCATCTATCGCTCATGGCGCACATTGCTATATCCAATATCAAGGACTTCCACCTTCCTCACATATACTTATTTACATCATGGTAATAGACGAATATAATATAATACATCAATCATAATTATCAATCAACGTTCTACCTACCAGTCATTACTGGAAAAACTCTCTCACTGGTCTCTCGACTGCTCCCCTTATGTCCGCCCGATGGGCTCTTACTAGCGTCCGTTCCGTAGGACCTTCTAACTTGCAGTGATAGTAATACAGCGCTTTCGCCTCATTCAGACCCCCCACCACTCACAACAGCACGCTTAACTTACTTGTCTACGTGCGTTAATTTTACTCTCCTCCTTTCCCGTCTTTCCCTACTTGTCTGCCGTGAGCCCTTCTTACTCTACACCCGCTCTGTAGCAATCCCCTTAATTGCACTCACTCCACTCGTGACACTCCTGTTGTTCCCATTCCAATGGCTACAGTTTTTAAAGTTACATCAATTCCATCAATTATATTTAAAGCTTTTGAATATTTCTTAACTGTTATTCTTTTGTTTTCTTTAGTTCTTTCAAAAGAATTTTGAATATCAAGAATTTTTGTCATTCTATAATCTGAAGCTTCCATTTTTATAATAAATTTTTTGACCTTTTGGTTACACCAAAACAATTCTTGACCTTTTGGTTATAAAATCATATTTAAAAACGGAATACCTTTAACCAAATCGCTCAAAAAACCTTCACCATTATAAACTTGTCCTTCTCGTTTTAAATACAATCCATCTCCATGAAATTCACTACCGCTTCCTTTTACAGTTCCTAAATATAAACCTTTTCCGTCAGTTTCAATTTGACAGAGACATCCACCTTTTTGTAAATACAATCCGTCTCCTAATAATTTTTTAACACCACTACTTGCTAAACCTGTAAGCCCACCTATTCCTATGGCTTTTGCTACGGATGGAACAACTTTAGATAACAATGGGAGTTCCATTCTAGCAAGAGCAGCCAGAAACCCTCCTTCAATTTTCATGTTATATTTTATTTGTTTTCTACTTAGAGTAATATCAGCTCCTTTATTTTGATTAAATGATTTTTGCAGTTTATTTATTTGTCTTTGTGTTAAAGCTAAAACATCATTTCCAGGTTCTGCAGTAATTCTAATAGTAACAGGAAGATTCTCTTTCATAGCTCTTTGAATTTTTTCTTTCTGATTATCAGAAATATTTAATTGAACTTTTTCATACGTCATTTTTAAGAGAATAAATTTTAACGTTTTCAACTTAACTTTACGTTACGTTCAACTTTACGTTACGTTAAAACTTGGTTCGTTGTAATTCCTTTTCATAAAAAGAACCAATAATTTCTTCATCATCTAAATCTTTTATTTTGTAAGTAATTGGATTTGTATATAAAATTTTATCTATTGTAAATATTTCTTTTGTCCATTTTGGTGTGTAACCTTTTTAAAAAAATTTTTTCTTCTTTGTAATTCTAACTCTATCAATTAATTTAAATTTAGACAATAATTGTTTCTTTGTCTCTTCATATACATTTCTATACACGGTTATTTCATTTTCTTTTTTACTTCCTTCAACAGGAGTCATTTTTATTGATGAATGATAGGTGTTATTATAATCATTTACCAAATCATCTAAAACATCTATATATTTCGTAATATCAGCAGAGCTGCGACCTAGTCGATCATCCTTCGCCGTAAAATATTTAAACATTTTTTCTTTCATTGTTCGATTCCATCTTTCCACTACAGAACTTTTCTCTTCATTCTCTGTGGAATAGATTTCTTTGAAAAGACTCTTAACATGTTTATTGTGGAATTCACTTCCTTTATCAACCCATAGTTTTTCTGGATGTCTTTTTTTCGACGGAGTCGGAGCCTTGTTTATCACCGCTTTGCTTAATATCTTTTTAAATCCTTCAGCAACTGTTATTCCGCTTTTATTTTTTAAAGGAATCATCCAACCATATTTTGAGAAAACATCAATAACAGCAAGAATATATTTAAATCCTTTGTTTTGCTTAGAATAAGCAGACATGTCAACTAAATCAGCAGCCCATATTTTATCAATTCCACTAACTATCACTCTTCTTTTTTTTAATTTTTTAATTACCGGTTTATGAAGTTCTTCTGCTAAATCATTCGTAAAGCGTTGCTTATCAACGGAGTTGGAGCTTTTTTTATCGACGACAAAGTCGGAGCTTTTTTTAAAATCAACGGAGTTGTAGCTTTCTTTTTTTCCGCCCATTCCAAAAGTTTTTTTCATTTTAATAATAGGTTCAACAATATTTCTATCTATTCTTTCTCTTAATGTTGGTTTTAAAATGGAATCTAAAGACTGTATCATCTTTTTATCACAAACTTCATTTCTGCTTTTAGTATCTTGATTTTGTAAATAACAAATATCGTGATGCATTGCGGCTTCATCAACTCTATTAATAGGTTTACTCCAAGATTTTGGTGTAAATTTTGTTGTTCCATCAGACAAAATTTCGGAATTTAACCGTTTTTTAAATTGGTTCCCGATCCTGTAAAATTATGTCCTGGCAAATGCATTTCAAAAGGAAATTTGTTGATGATTTTATTGGTTATGCCAGCTCCAATTGGTGGTGTAACCAAGGGAGTATTTATTCTAAAAGTCAGAGACCGTGTTGGTATAAATTTAGTTTTAGTACTTGCACAAATTACACATTTGCCTTTTAACATATTTCTATTATTCTTTGTTTTGACTTGTTCAATAGGGTTTTTAATAGTATTTGTAGTATCGGTGTGCTTTTTACATTTTACACAATAGATTATTAGCAAAGCTGCACCTCTGGTGATCATCGGAGTTCGACCTTCAGCCATTTTTAATATATATAAAATGGAAAAAATTTGCAAAACTTGTTTTATTCGAAAACCTCTTGATTTATTTTACAAGAACAGAAAAAGTTCAGATGGTCATAAAGCAAAATGTAAAGAATGTATGAAACTTCAAAAACATTTGCATTATGTAAGAAATAAGGAAAAATATAAACAAGCATATGGAGAATTTATGAAAAGAAATCCCGATTATCAAAAGCTCCGCTTCGATTCGGAGAATCAACATAAAGTCTATTAAAAACAATTCTTAAAAAATGGTCGAAAAAACGTTCAAAGATATTATCAAAGAAACTATTATTGATGATGTAAAAGAAAAGAATACTTCTAGATGTTTCAAATTAATTAAGGAAAGAGTGAGAAAACTTGTTGAAGATTTTAAAGACAATAAAACAGTAAAAGTTAAATTAATAATAACTTCTGAATTTAATACTCCTTTAGCGTTTGATATCATTGAAGCACATTATAATCCAAAACAATTAGGTACTATAAATTCCATGAATGAGTTTAATAAATTTTATGATTCCATTGAGGAAAAGTTTGATGCTTGGGTTGTTGAATTCAAGATAGAGGATCTGGACATGTATTTAATCAAATTATTAAAACAAATGTAAAACTTTATAAAACTAAAACTTTAAGAGGTTCTTCTTATATTCCTACTCCGTTTAAAAGTAAAAATATTATCAACGTTCAAAATAAAAAAGATAATAAATGTTTTCTTTGGTCTATATTAGCTAAATTGTATCACAGATTTTCAAAATATAAACAATATGAAAATATGTTGAATATGGATGGAATTAAATATCCCGTTAAAATAAAAGATATTCCTAAATTTGAAAAACAGAATGGTATTTCGACTTCGTCGACCAGCAAAGCCGCAATTTCGATAAATGTTTTTGCATTAGAAAAACCAGAAGATAAATATTCTATATATCCAATTTATACTAGTTGCAATTACCAGCAAAGCGGTGATAAACCAGGCCGCAACTCTGTTGATAAGAAAAGTTTCGATCAGCATAGCTGCAATTTCATTGATTTACTATATTTAGAAGATGATGGAAATACTCATTATTGTCTTATAAAGAATTTAGAAAGTTTATTAACAGATAAACCTCGTAACAAAGCTTTCATCTGCAGGAATTGTATGAATATATTTAAAAGAGAAGAGACAGTAAATAACCATAAAGAGAAATGCTTAAATCACAAAATGTGTAAGACAATCCTTCCAAAAGATGTGATAATATTTTACAATTTATAAATCATCATTTTAAATCTAGATTACCGATAGTTTTCCACTGTGATTTTGAATCATGTAATAAAAGAATATCTACAACGCAACCAAAATCCAAATGAACCTTATGAAAATAAACTTTTTAAACAAGAAGCTATTAGTTTTGGAATGTATATAAAATCCGATTATGATAATTTATGTCCTTCTGTTTATCATACTTAAAACCGGAGAAGATGCAAAAGAAGAGTTTGTCGAATTACTTGTGATATACTATCGTGATATTTGTAAAAAGTTAAATTACTATAAAAAAGCTAAAGCTAAATTAACTTATGCCCAAGAAAAATAATTTAATAAAGCAACAAACTGTTATATTTGTAATGTTAAATTTTCTAATGATGAATTATCTGACGAAAAAGTTTCCAACAAAAAAGTAAGAGAGCACAATCATTACAATGGTAAGTATCGATGAGTTGCTTCTCAATCTTGTAATACCAAAGAAGGAAAACAATCTAAAGTAATTCCAGTATTTTTTCACAATGGCAGTGGTTATGATTTTCATTTCATAATAGAAGAAATAATGAAATATGAAGATAAATACAATAAACTTTCATTGCTTGCTAAAACATCTGAAGAATATATTTCATATGAATATGGAAATTATTACAGAAAATTAAGATTCCTGGATAGTTATAGGTTTTTATCAAACTCTTTGGATGGTATCGTAAAATCTATGGATGATTTCAAAATCTTGAAAGAACATTTCCCGGATAATTCTGATTTACTCAAAAGAAAAGGTGTTTACCCTTATGAATATATTGATTCAATTGATCGATTAAAAGAAAAACAATTACCTCCAATGGAAAATTGCTTTTCAACTTTAAGAAAAGAAGGAATTACAGAAGACGAATACCAACATGCTCTAAATGTTTGGAATACTTTTGAATGTAAAACTTTACAAGATTATCATGATTTGCATCTTATGTATGACACAGTGCGCCGGTTGGCAGCCTTTTTGTGCTCTGCATTTTATTACTTGTTGTTCCTGATCAACATCGGCTTTCTTTTGGATTTTTATACCAGCATGTTTATTAGGTTTCAGTGAATTCATGTGTGAAAAAATATTGTGAAAATTATGAAATTGAAGTCAGAAATTCTCAGATCAATTTTAAGATCTTCAAGTTGGAATAATTTCCACCATTGTGCTTGTGTTATTCTTGGCCTGTCACTACTCATGGCTAGTACAGGTAACATTGTTTTGACAAGTGAACACTTACACACTGAGACCGGTGTGCACACTGATGTGCTTGGTGAAGTGAATATGAACACCTTCAGTCAACAACTGTGTAATCCCACAATGGCCTATTCAAGAGACCAGCTGTGTGCTTTAAGACCCTTGAACACAGCAATTGTACCACCTAGTGTAATGCATAGATTAAGAAACAACAAAATTAACTTAATACCAGCAACCAAACGCTCAAGAAGGGGAGGCAAACAGAGAATTAAAGTAAACATCACCAGTAGACATGGTTGTCTCCCTGGATATAGACAAGTATGCAAAGCAAATTTAATCAAAGTGGACACTGATGATGTAGAACGTGACCAGTGCAGTAACATCAGAGTTGGTTATTTAAATGCTCAGTCATCTAGAAATAAAACTGAAGACATTGTGGACCTCATTCACGAAAAGAATCTAGATTTACTGTTTATCGTTGAAACATGGTTAGTGAAAGAGCGTGATGCTATTATTGAAGATGAACTGACACCTCCTAATTTCAAAATTAAATCTTTTCCTCGGAAAAATCGTCTTGGAGGCGGGATCGCTGTAATTTTCAGAAAATCACTTGAACCAAAAATTGTTATTAAACCGGAAACTAGCTACCAACCTGAAACATTTGAGATTATGGAGCTATCATTAGATCTTGGCACCAAAGTCTTTCATTTTGTCTGCATTTATCGAGCGTCAGGCAGTAAAACCAATTTTCTGAGTGAACTTGAAGTTCTCCTACCACGCTTAACCTGCGAGAAAGGATACCCTGTTCTTTTGGGTGATCTTAATTTTCATTTTGATTCTGAAACATCATCTGAAGTAAAACGACTTAAAGAACTTATCGACCAATGCAACATGTCTCAGATAATCAAATGTCCAACTCATCGAGCTGGTCACATCTTAGATTTAGTGATCATCAAACAAACCTTGAGCACCTTCACCAACACCGCCGTCTAGAAAAACTCATTTCTGATCATAAAACCATCGTACTCGATATTGATTTCGCAAAGCCAAATATCATCAAAAAAGTTGTGTCGTCCAGAGATATTAAAGGTATCGACATCAATGCCTTCAAGACGGAAATGGCCAATGCTCTCGAGAACTTTGAAGGCGACATCACATCTTATAATAACATCCAGCAAGATCTACTACAGCGACATGCACCTATCAAGACCAGGTCAATCTCCAACAGACCGTTCGCTCCATGGTACACCCTAGATGTCAAAGCAGCCAAAGCAGAAAGGAAATGGTTAATGTCACGAGCAGAGTTAGGGTCTTGGGGACGTTACGACTGCACGAGAGGCAGCTAACTCACACTCGGACACAACCACACAAGAAAAGTATTAAATAACTAGAGCGTATATATGTCAGGCCGGTCAGGCCATAGTTTACATAAATATCAATAACAAAACAAAAGACAATAGGGGTATATATTCAAACCAAAAAACTCTAATTAATAACTTAACCAATGATATTCATGTAACTATGGAGGTACTGCAATCAAGTAGCAAATAGGTATATTATACGAAACTAGATATCAATTTAAAGTGACAGTTGAGTCGCCACTGGCCAGTCGCCAGGCAAACTCTCCATAAATCATATGGGCTTAAATGTTAGGAGAGCCCAGTACGTTCAAAGCCTACAGAAGCACTCTTCGGCTTGTAGGTAATTTAAGCAGTTGCCAAAAGACTATATTTTATGCACAATCACTATTCGATTCATCAACAATGTGCTATATTATTCCAATCATACTATGGCAATAGATCTATGATACAGGACACTCGTGGTCGAGTGCCAGCTGGGGTTTCCTTAGTCTTCCTATGAAGCTGTAGTTCTCTCTCTTCTTCTCTTCTTCTTTCGTTCACCAATCTAAATCTGCAGATTTGTTCTTTTAATAAAATCTACGGTTTTCTGCAGTTCTGGCAGAGCACCATAGAGTTTGATATTCAGGTCGGTGGGTTGGGGCCAATATGTTTCTCGCAGTGCTGAGAGGAGTGTGCAGTTCTGCAATATATGCTCCGTGTTTTGAGGAGACTGGCTGCACTCGCATATGGCAGATGTTCCTATTTTGAACTTGGTGAACATGTGGTGGTGGAGCCTATTGTGACCAGTTCTTAGTCTGAACAATAGTACTAGTTCTCTCTCTATCTCCGATCTCTATTATACTTGAATAAATAAGATATATTACCATTGCTCACGCCTACTGGTAGGCGCGAACATCAAAATAGCGCAGCGTGGGCTTTCAAAGGTCAGCCCACTCAGACCTTTCTTTCTAGAGCTCAGTCAGTCCGTTAGCAAGGACTTCTTGTCTTCAAAGCACACAGTTCAGGTACTGGTCAACCGGAGATACTTCACGACACGATGCTTCTGCTCGCCTGTATTCACCTAAATCTGAACGTTACACGATGTCTTATACTATCTAACTACCCAGCGTGCTAGTCCGCTGGCCCAATTAGTTCAGCTATCTCATAGGTCGAAACCTCCCACCATTTTAATTGTAGTAATACGTCTGCACTATTCTACCAGCCAGTTAACGTGCAAAAACTTGTCTAGTCATACTTAACAATGTCAACTGTCCCCACCTTGTTTCACCCCTACTCCATTACTTATTAATCACGAACATTAAAACCGACAAGCGTGAATCTAACCGTTTAACTTTACATTTATTTACTCACCAACTATAATTTGGCGAGGACCGTTCAAGGCCACCAGCCAATTTCTCATGGCCCTGGTAAAACAACAACAACTCACTCTCTGCGTGAGTTTTAATAACATCCGAATCATGACACATCCCCCACCCCAGTTAAAATTTGCAATTTTAACGATATAAATGATTATCGTAAGGGGAAGGCATGAGTCGAGAAATTGCTCGAAAGGTTAACTTAACTAAGAATACTAGGTAATAACTAAGACTAGTACTAAAGTTAAAAAAAAACCTACAGGACGGGTATCCTTGATGGACAAAACTTCATGAAAATCTTAAGGTTCCGTCCAAAAGTATATATCTCTCTGAGGATTAAATCTTACCTCTAAATACGTAGACATTAACAATCATAACTCTAAAATTTTAGAGTACAACACTGATCCTGTGCGAATGTCATCAGGAATGCATACATACAATGAATAATACTCAAGAAAAGATAACTATAGTAGCATCGATGGCATTAGTGGATCTGGACTCCTGGTCTGCCATGACTTCTCGTCCTCGACCCTGGGCAACAACGTCTGGTGTGGCCAAAATACGGGTCGACGTCAGTAAAATAGCTGTTGGATCAAAGGAAAGCAAAGGGGTAGGTGAAAAGTGTTCACAATGGGTGAACAATATGTGATACCATCCCTCGGTCTCTGAATGAGGTGCTAATCAGTATCCAACGCCAATACATATGACAGACTAAAATACAACAAGATTAAGGTAACCGTGATAATAGGTCGGCATGGACATTATCTCCACCAGGAATGGCCTTTATAATGAAGCGGTATTCCTGAAGGGCCAGACTCCATCTGGTCAAACGAGCGTTCTTGGCTCGGTTCGATTTTAAAAATAACAACGGTTTATGGTCTGTCTCGATGACGAATTCTGTCATAAGTAGGTAGCGGGAAAACGCGTCTACGGCGTATACAATCGCCAGGCATTCTCGCTCTATAATAGCGTATCTCTGCTCTCTCGGAAGTAATTTCCGGCTAGCGTACATACAAGGGCGCAATAAGCCATCTCTTTCCTGAAGCAAAACAGCTCCAATTCCTTGGTCCGATGCATCAGTTCGGACGGTGAAGGTGCGCCTAATATTCGGTAGGATAAGCAGCGGCGAACTGGAGAACAGTTGCTGCACTGTCGCGAGCGCGGTGGCGCACTGCGTATTCCAGGTAATTTGGTTGGGTCTGTCTTTTCTTGTAAGATCGGATAACGGGGCCGTAAGGGCCGAAAAATTAGGAACGAATTTCCGATAATAGCTTAAGAAGCCTAACAGGCTACGAACCTGCTTCTTAGTATGAGGAGCCTGGAGTTTTAAAATCTTACTTATCTTACTGTCGTCCGGTGTTTGGACGCCTTTGGCGATAGTATGTCCCAGAAAGTTAATCTGCGTATAACCCAGGAAGACTTTGCTAGGCTTAGCTGTAAGCCCGGCATCTCGAAGTTTACTAAGCACTTGACGAAGTGCTTCTAAGTGGCCTTTCCAATCCGTATGGAAAGCGCAAATGTCGTCAAAGTTGCTTAGGACGCATGGTGTCTGCTGCAATAGGATGTTCATCATCCTCGCAAATGTCGCTGGTGCCGTTACGAGACCGAATGGCATGAATCTCCATTACATGAGACCCATAGGGGTCTGAAACGCTGTGTACTGTTTACTGGCCTCTTCCATTGGGATTTGCCAGTAGCCTTTAGCCAAATCTATTTTCGAAAACACGGACGACTCGGCCAATCGCGCAAATAGATCTTCCTGATTCGGGATAGGTTCAGCATCGTAAATGGTTAGAGCGTTAAGCTTCCTGTAATCGATACAAAATCTAACGGAACCGTCTGTTTTCTTTACTAGTACAATCGGCGAGCAGTAAGGGCTCGTCGAGCGCTCAATGACTCCTAAGCTGAGCATCTTTTCCACCTCGGACTGTATGGTGTCGTGCGCTTGCAGCGGGCGCGGGTAGGGTTTGACAAACACGGGTACGTCCGAGTGCAACCGGATGGCGTGTTGAACTAAGGATGTTTTACCCGGCAAATCAGTGAATACTGGCGAAAACTCCCGAACAAGATTCATGATGTCCTGTGTCTTACTTTGATCCAGCTCTGGATTGATATTAACGGAAGTCGCGTCCTCTGTGGCTTGCAAGGATAGGAGCGATCTAGTCATAGATAATGGCTCCCGGTCGTTGTCATCGATAGTGACCATCGCTGCGTTTGCTTGGGCCACAACATGGCATGAATGATCGTGATGAGTTTGATCATCGGTAAGATACTTTTTCAACATATTAATATGGTACACCTTATCGTTACCACGTATGGTAATGAGATAATTAACTCTCGAGAGTCGCTTTTTAACTAGAAAGGGGCCTTTCCAAGTGAGGAGTAGCTTGTTATTCGTTTCTGGTAGCAGCACCAATGCCCGATCTCCGACTGACAGGGTTCTTAACCGACTACCCCGATCGCGATATCCTATAAATGACCTGGTCCGTACGCATGCAAATTGTCGAGCCAGGTCGCATGCATTAACTATTCTATGTCGGAGATCGACTATGTACTGATACGCGGATCGCGTATCAGGAACGTCGGTATCAGAACCGGCGTATAAATCGCGTAAAATGGCCATCGGGCCACGTGGTTTTCGACCGTATAACAGTTCAAACGGGGAAAAATCCGTTGTCGCATTTGGGAGTTCCCTATATGCGAACAAGATGGCCGGAAGTCGACGGTCCCAGTCACCAGGTCTATCGGCGGAAACGCGTGCCAGCATAGTTTTCATGGTGGCATTCCAGCGCTCGCAACAGCCATTGGACTGTGGATGGTATGGCGACGTAAGTTTCTGCCTAATGCCCGTGAGTTCCAATACTTTCCTGAAAAGGTCAGAGGTGAATTGCGGACCTCTATCAGATAATAATTCGGACGGGAATCCGAGACGTGTGAATATGGTCACCAATGCCTCGGCGACGTGATCGGCCGATATTTCCTTTAAAGGGACAGCCTCAGGCCAACGGGTGGCATAATCGATTACTGATAGAATAAACCGATGGCCTCTATCCGACTTCGGTAATGGCCCGACGATGTCGACGGCAACTCGCTGAAATGGAGTGGAAACCGGCGGCATCTCTTGTATAGGCGCCCGCGAAGTTTTTCCTTTGGGGGTTCTTTTCTGGCATGTATCGCAACGCGACACATAGCTATTTATGTCCCCGTAAACCCCGGGCCAAAAAAACTGAGACAGGACTCTCGATTTTGTTCTCGCTTTGCCTTGGTGGCCCGCCAATGGCGTGTCGTGCGCGAGGCGGGTGATGTCTCGGCGAAATGATCTCGGTATGACCAATTGCAAAATAGTTTCGCGCTTTCCCCGAAAAACGCGATATAGGAGGTCGTCTTTAAGGCAGAACCTGGATGTATCCGGGTTGTCCGGATCAATCTTAGCAAAGAGGGGCTTTAGTGATGGATCTGTGCGCTGTTCGTTACGAAAAATCTCGGGGGTTACATCCAAATCGACGACAGGCGATCGTAATGTGTCGTCACTCTGGCGACGCGATTGTTGTCTTGTCGTGACACACGCAATGTCGTTATCATCCCAAATCCCGAGTTCGCAATCGGAGACGTCCTTTAAGTGGGGAATATTCCCAATGATTAGGTCGGCGACCGGATTTGGTAGCACGCCGGCCGTGACAACACCAGTTATAAACGGTGTGTCAACATATATTTCCGCCAAACGAAAATGTTCAACTGAACCACCAAAAGTAATGCATGTCGCATCGCGATCCAGGAGTTGTGCAGGACGGACCAGCGATTCACGTACACCGACGGTCGTACAGCCTGAATCTCGCAATACGGATGCTCGTATGGCGTTTACTCGTCCCTCATACAATGTCAGCGCGCCTCGCTCGTGGAGGGCGGACATAACTGGAATAACTTTATATACGGTTTCGGCATTCCTAGTTCTGTAACCGCGGTTTTCGGTGAATGCTACAGAGCATGCATTTGCCGCATCTAATCTAACTCTGCATTGTCGCGCAATGTGGCCTCCGGCGCCACATCTATAACAGTAGACTGGATTATCATCCCTTCGAGGTGTACCTCGATAAGAAGGAAATGTGGGCGCTTGATAGTAGTTGTTACGCGGTCCTCCGGTAGGGAAAGGACGTGTATTTCGGGGTTCCCAGTCCCGAGAAAATTTATGGGGATTCGGTTGCCTCCTGCTAACCGGCGGCTCGGACCGTGGACGAACCTGCGGCGACTGTCGAAAGGGCTGTCTTGATTGTCTCGACGGTACCGGTGTCTTAGTAGCAGCGCCGGCGTAACACGGTTCGCTTACTTTAGCTTTAGCTAACGATCGATTAGGGTGAGCCGCAGCATACCGTTCCGCTATCGATGTTATCTCGACGGTAGTTTTGGGGGCTTGTTCCTTAAAATGCGCCACCAGGTCCGTGTGGCAGGACATATATATTTGGTCTTTAATTATCAAATCATATAGTTTCTTGTAGTTTCCCTCTTCCACACCGGCCAACTCAGTCCAACGGCTGAGTAGGTGGCGGAGGCGGTCCACGTAAGTAGAGAAATTCTCAGATGCCTCCGGCTTGCAATCGCGGAAACGCTTATGAAATCCATCTTCCGTATGTTGGAAACGCTTTAATAGCGCGGTCTTTAGAATGTCATAGTCCCTAGCGTCATCAATAGTGAGGCTATGGAAAACTTCCAACGCTCTCCCTGTCAAAAGATTGGCGAGGCATGACGTGTACTCACTACGCTGCCATCCCGCGCAAACGGCATGGAGTTCGAAGCGGTGTAGGTAGGAATCAATACGATCAACCTTATCATTAAAGGTTGGCAATTTAGGCTTCGTTTTATTATTGTAAGTAACTTCCGGAGCCCCGGTAGGTTGGGCTTGCTTCGCTTCTAACTGTTTCAAAGCGAGCTCGTACTCTCTTTGAGCCTGTTTTTCCGCGCGTTCCGCGGCTCTATCGTCTCGTTCCGCAGCTTTTTCTTGGCGTAATATCTCCGCGGCCTTTTCTTGGCGTAATATCTCCGCGTAATATCGAGAGGTCCCCGGTTCGAACCCGGGTGTCCCCTCCAGATGTCACGAGCAGAGTTAGGGTCTTGGGGATGTTACGACTGCACGAGAGGCAGCTAACTCACACTCGGACACAACCACACAAGAAAAGTATTAAATAACTAGAGCGTATATATGTCAGGCCGGTCAGGCCATAGTTTACATAAATATTAATAACAAAACAAAAGACAATAGGGGTATATATTCAAACCAAAAAACTCTAATTAATAACTTAACCAATGATATTCATGTAACTATGGAGGTACTGCAATCAAGTAGCAAATAGGTATATTATACGAAACTAGATATCAATTTAAAGTGACAGTTGAGTCGCCACTGGCCAGTCGCCAGGCAAACTCTCCATAAATCATATGGGCTTAAATGTTAGGAGAGCCCAGTACGTTCAAAGCCTACAGAAGCACTCTTCGGCTTGTAGGTAATTTAAGCAGTTGCCAAAAGACTATATTTTATGCACAATCACTATTCGATTCATCAACAATGTGCTATATTATTCCAATCATACTATGGCAATAGATCTATGATACAGGACACTCGTGGTCGAGTGCCAGCTGGGGTTTCCTTAGTCTTCCTATGAGGCTGTAGTTCTCTCTCTATCTCCGATCTCTATTATACTTGAATAAATAAGATATATTACCATTGCTCACGCCTACTGGTAGGCGCGAACATCAAAATAGCGCAGCGTGGGCTTTCAAAGGTCAGCCCACTCAGACCTTTCTTTCTAGAGCTCAGTCAGTCCGTTAGCAAGGACTTCTTGTCTTCAAAGCACACAGTTCAGGTACTGATCAACCGGAGATACTTCACGACACGATGCTTCTGCTCGCCTGTATTCACCTAAATCTGAACGTTACACGATGTCTTATACTATCTAACTACCCAGCGTGCTAGTCCGCTGGCCCAATTAGTTCAGCTATCTCATAGGTCGAAACCTCCCACCATTTTAATTGTAGTAATACGTCTGCACTATTCTACCAGCCAGTTAACGTGCAAAAACTTGTCTAGTCATACTTAACAATGTCAACTGTCCCCACCTTGTTTCACCCCTACTCCATTACTTATTAATCACGAACATTAAAACCGACAAGCGTGAATCTAACCGTTTAACTTTACATTTATTTACTCACCAACTATAATTTGGCGAGGACCGTTCAAGGCCACCAGCCAATTTCTCATGGCCCTGGTAAAACAACAACAACTCACTCTCTGCGTGAGTTTTAATAACATCCGAATCATGACAGTTAAAGACAGGTCTTACAGTCCACAAGGACATTTTCAAACCCCAGAAGAACAAATGGAAATGTGTTATTAAACTTGCAAAAAAAGACTTCTATGTCACTAAACTTCAAAATTCTACATCTTGTAAGGAACTTTTTAGTATTTGTGATGAACTCACAGGGAAAAGAAAGGAAACACCTCTACCCACAATTTACGAGAACAATTTGTTGCCCAATGTTTTTGCTGATTATTTTGATAAAAAAGTTACAACTATCCGAGAAAATCTTGACAGTTTTGATGCCATTGATCATTTTGATGAGTTTCAGGGAAATCCTATAGACACGTTTGGTGTTGTGTCGAATGAATCTGTAAAATCTATCATCATGGCATCGCCATCAAAATGTTGTGACCTCGATCCTATTCCTACATTTTTGGTTAGATCTTGTATTGATGAACTGGTTCCAACTATTACAAAAATAATAAACAACTCTATTTTAAGTGGGTCTGTCCCTGATTATTTTAAAACAGCCTGGGTAACACCACTTTTGAAAAAAACGACTCTTGATCAAAACATGTTGAAAAATTATAGACCCGTCTCAAACCTTCCTTTTCTTTCAAAAATCCTTGAAAAGGTGATATTACAACAACTAATGTGTCATTTGAGAAATAATGACCTGTTGGAACCATTTCAATCTGCTTACAGAAGTAACCACAGTACTGAAACTGCACTATTAAGAATCATGAATGACATATTAGTAAAGGCAGATTCTGGAAATATTACTCTGCTAAATTTGTTGGATCTATCAGCAGTGTTCGACACCATCGATCACGAAATCCTGCTCAGAAGGCTAGAAACATCGTTTGGAATCAGAGGGGTCGCCCTTAAATGGGTCGAATCTTACCTGTCAAATCGCCACCAATTTGTTGTAACCAACAAAATAAGATCTTTTTCTTATGCGCTTCAGTATGGCGTACCACAAGGCTCAGTGCTTGGTCCTATTTTGTTTACTATCTATACTATTCCACTTGTACATGAAATAAAGAAATTTAATTTACAATATCATTTCTATGCTGATGATACCCAGCTCTACAGTTCTGCCTTGCCATGCGATGTTGACAGCCTTCTGCAGCAGGCTGGAAACTGTATAACAGAAATTAAAAGCTGGATGAACCAAAACAAACTGGCACTAAATGAGGATAAAACTGAGGTTATTTTATTAGGCCGTGAGCGGGTTCTGCAAGAAGTGGACAGAACTGAGATGATAATTGGCACTAATTCAATAGAAATTTCAAAAAAAGTAAAAAACCTAGGGGTTTACATTGATTCAAATCTTTCTATGTCATCTCAGGTTAGTCACCTCATTCGTATTCTATACATGGAAATCTGGAAAATTGGTAAAATCAGACATCTTATTTCAACTGAAACTGCGGCTGTTTTAGTAAATTCTTTTGTACTTTCAAAGCTTGACTATTGCAACTCCCTTTTGGCTGGAATTTCACAAAAAAATATTAGAAAACTCCAAATTGCTCAAAACAATGCAGCGAGACTTGTTTTGAAGAAAAAGAGATTCAGCACTGCCACTTCTGCAGAGTTTGCACTGGCTGCCAGTCGAGAAAAGAATAATGTACAAATTGTCATCCATTTGTCACAAATGTGTCAATAATACTGCTCCATCGTACCTAGTTGATTTAACTGATTACTATGTTCCATCTCGTCAACTAAGATCATCATCTGACACTACAAAATTGAAAGTACCTAAAATGAATCTGTCCACTGTAAGAGAAAAGTCCTTTTCATTTCTTGGCCCTACCATCTGGAACACTCTTCCAAAGACAACCAGGGAAATTAATGACATTGGTTCTTTCAAACGCCATCTGAAGACCCATTTCTTTCAGACAAACTAGGCTAGGTGTTTTTCGGCAGCAACAATAGTAAATATTTTTGAATTTCTTTTGTGTATGCGTGTGTGTGTGTGTGTGTAAGAGTTTGTTAAAGCGCCCAGAGCTTGTCATCGACGGGGTTGGGCGCTATATAAATGCAATATATTATTATTGTTATTATTATCTAAAAACAGATGTTTTACTTTTAGCCGATGTATTTGAAAAGTTTAGAGAATTTTTCCTAACCAATCATGCAATTGATCCGTGTTATTGTTTCTTAGCTCCTGGATTAACTTGGCAATGTGGATTAAAATATACAGGAATTAAACTGGTGATTGATTGGCTTATGAAAGAAACCACCAGTGGAGGAAGAAATGGCATACAATGGACCCCATGGACACAGCTGGACGATCTAGATTTTGCAGATGACTTGGCACTATTGTCGCACACACACGACCAGATGCAAGCAAAGACTACAGCTCTAAACAAAATTTCAGAATCTATTGGATTGAGGATACATCCTGCGAAGTCGAAGGTCCTAAAAATTGTTGCACCCCCAAGCGCACAAGTCAGAGTAGGAGATCAACCACTGGAAGATGTAGAGTCCTTCTGCTATCTTGGTAGTATCATTGACAATAAGGGAGGAACAGAGGCAGAAGTCAAAGCACGAATTGGAAAGGCACAGGCAGCTTTCACGTCCTTAAGCAAGATTTGGAGAACCAAGGATATATCTCTAAAAACAAAGCTGAGGATATTCAACTCGAACGTGAAGTCAGTCCTGTTGTATGGATGTGAGACTTGGAATGCGTCCCAGGCCTGCATAAAGAGAATCCAAGTTTTCATCAACAGATGTTTGAGGAAGCTACTTAAGATCAGATGGACAGACAAGGTCAGCAATGAAATTGTATGGAAAAGAACAAGACAGAGCCCAGTCAGAGAGGAAATTGGTAGGAGGCGATGGAGATGGATCGGCCACACTCTCAGGAGGCCAGGAAACAGCATCACGAAGAAGGTATTGGATTGGAATCCCCAGGGCAAGAGATCAAGAGGAAGGCCGCGCGGAACGTGGAGAAGAGCCAGAGAAAATGATGTGCAACGAAGCGGAAAGACTTGGAATAATGTAAAGAGACTGGCCCATGATAGAGAGGGATGGAAAGTGTTTGTTGGTGGCCTATACCCTGATCCAGGGTGAGAAAGGCAATGATGATGATGATGATTAACAGATTTAGATATGCTACTAATGTTTGAGAAGGGAATAAGAGGTGGTTATTCAGGAATTTTAGGGGACTGGGATTATTGGGAGTATTGGGAGTTTATAATACTATGTTATATTTTTTTGAAAAAGCTGTTTTTTGGGGTGTTTATGTTTTAATAAAGGTTGAATTTTTTAATATTTTTTTTAAGGTTGAATTTTTTTATATTTTAAAAGGTGGTCCAGGGACGTCCATACCTACACTACTCCACTGGTCTTCGGCTACGAGTTGTCCAGCTGAGGACATCAACCCTGCTCTGTGATGTATATATCCACTGGTGTACAGAGGCTAGTGCTACCAAAATCCTGGACTCGTTCACTCTTTGACCACTTCATGGACTCTCGCATGTAGGTGCATATCCCACTCAACGAGCCATCAGCCAATGTTTTGTGTTGTACGGTATGAAACGTGAAATATGCACGTGGTGCAAAAAATGTTATGCCTGCCAAACATCCAAAATTCATCGACACACAAGAGCACCACTAGTAGAACGTCTGCCTTCCAAAACCAGATTCTGCAGTCTGCATGTAGATCTTGTTGGCCTTTTCCAACCAGCCAGGGCATGACCTATCTGTTCATCATCATAAATCATTTCACCAGATGGCCAGAAGCCATCCCTGTACCTGGTGCCCATGCTTCCACCTGTGCTACAGTTCTCGTCCACCACTGAATTGCCAGATTTGGGATTCCTGAAGACATTATCTCAGATCGCGGCCGATAGTTCACCTCAAATCTTTGAGCAGAGTGTAACAAGCTGTTTAGTATTGAGACACATACAGCCACAGCTTATCACTCTCAAGCGACTGGCATGGTTGAGCGCTTCCAAAGTCAGCTCAGGGCAGCACCGAATGCTCTGATTTCATCAAGATTTCGAATAGTTGCAGAACTGCCCATGGTTGTGTTGGGAATTCACTCTTCTTGGCGAGTGGACCCCGATTGCTCTCCAGTTTGTTGTTTCCTAAACTGGAAGGTCTCAGAGCATCAGACAATGCCAGATCATCTGCATTCTGACAGAGACACTTTACTTTTCTTAATGTTTGTAAGGTTTAACAAATGTTGGAATTTTTTATAATATTTGGTGCTCTTCTGCGGGCTTCATAACGCCCCTGCAAAAAAAAAAAAAAAAAAAGCCCTTAACCCTCTTGCTGCCATAAGTTGTGCAAGATTGCCGCGTGGCCGATATATTGCTGCTGTTTCTAAAACTGCCATGATGCTGATATATCGGCCGACATTGTTCCGGCCTGCTTTGCATTTCGAATTTTGTCAACTTCCGGCTGTCTTTTGATCAGATTATCAACTTTTCTGGTATTGGTCTTGACATCAAAAGGGTTAAATACTTACTTACTTTCTCGTCTGGTAAGTGTTGTGGGGGAAAAGTGCTCGGATGGATGTCTTATTCAAGACTTAGATAATCTGATTAATGATTTCTTGTGATTTTTATCATCATGGAAGATGTGACATTTTCATCTTCACTTACATTTCTGGGAAATTGGTTATAAAATCAGACCCGTGGCCTCAGTGCTTTGTAAATAAATTAATACACTTTTGAAATTTCATGATTTTGAGCCCAGCAAAGGGCATGATTAACGAGGAAAATTTACATTTTAAAAATTCAGTCCATATAGGAAAAGCATCAGAAAAAAAGGTAAAAGATTTTGTACAGCTTAGTTTTTATGATGTATGGAAGGGCTAGCAGTTTTTAAACATTGTATGTTTATTTTTATTTATCTCTTTTTCATTCAGCCGTGCCTGCTGGTTCACCATCCTTTGATTAGAGGTAACAATAGCTGACCATTGACAAGTTTATGCCTCCATCTTTCCTACATCGTCGTGAGTTTCTGCCCAGAGATACCAGTGGACAAACAACAGTGGACTGTTTGAAATTTACTTCAGCCTTGCTTGTAGGCGTAAAAGGGGGCTCAATTCTTCAGGTCTTTGGATAGTAAGGATTGATTTACATTTTGTCTTTTCTAGACGCAACCACCAAGTTCTTATCACCACACGGACTAAATGGCATCTATAGTTGCTCCTTGAGCGGCTGCCGCAAAGTATTGGCGTTTCCCTTTGAGGACAGAAGTAGGACAGAAAATGATGTTCTTGTAAAACACAAAGCATCAAAACACATGTCAATGAGAGACTGAACTGGGGAAATTGGCAGCTACAGACAAAATGAAATAAACCAGAATCATAAAATATTTCTCAAATGGAATGGGCTATTGACCTTGCGGGGTGGACAGTGAGAGTCTGTTGTTGGTATTGTTGGTATTGTTGGTATTGCTGCTATTGTTGGTATTGTTGGTATTGTTGGTATTGTTGGTATTGTTGGTATTGTTGGTATTGTTGGTATTGTTGGTATTGTTGCTATTGTTGGTATTGTTGGTATTGTTGGTATTGTTGCTATTGTTACTATTGTTGGTATTGTTGATATTGTTGCTATTGTTACTATTGTTGCTATTGATGCTATTGTTGCTATTGTTACTATTGTTGGTATTGTTGGTACTGTTGGTATTGTTGCTATTGTTGGTATTGTTGGTATTGTTGCTATTGTTGGTATCGTTGCTATTGTTGGTATTGTTGCTATTGTTGGTATTGTTGCTATTGTTGGTATTGTTGCTATTGTTGGTATGGTTGCTATTGTTGGTATTGTTGGTACTGTTGGTATTGTTGCTATTGTTACTATTGTTGGTATTGTTACTATTGTTGGTATTGTTACTATTGTTGGTATTGTTACTATTGTTGGTATTGTTACTATTGTTGGCATTGTTACTATTGTTGGTATTGTTGCTATTGTTGGTATTGTTACTATTGTTGGTATTGTTACTATTGTTGGTATTGTTACTATTGTTGGTATTGTTACTATTGTTGGTATTGTTACTATTGTTGGTATTGTTACTATTGTTGGTATTGTTACTATTGTTGGTATTGTTACTATTGTTGGTATTGTTGCTATTGTTGGTATTGTTACTATTGTTGGTATTGTTACTATTGTTGGTATTGTTACTATTGTTGATATTGTTACTATTGTTGGTATTGTTGCTATTGTTGGTATTGTTGCTATTGTTGCTATTGTTGGTATTGTTGCTATTGTTGGTATTGTTGCTATTGTTGATATTGTTGCTATTGTTGGTATTGTTGCTATTGTTGCTATTGTTGGTATTGTTGCTGTTGTTGGTATTGTTGCTATTGTTGGTATTGTTGCTATTGTTGGTATTGTTACTATTGTTGGTATTGTTACTATTGTTGGTATTGTTGCTATTGTTGGTATTGTTGGTATTGTTGGTATTGTTGGTATTGTTACTATTGTTGGTATTGTTACTATTGTTGGTATTGTTACTATTGTTGGTATTGTTACTATTGTTGGTATTGTTACTATTGTTGGTATTGTTACTATTGTTGGTATTGTTGCTATTGTTACTATTGTTGGTATTGTTACTATTGTTGGTATTGTTGGTATTGTTGCTATTGTTGGTATTGTTGCTATTGTTGGTATTGTTGCTATTGTTGGTATTGTTGCTATTGTTGGTATTGTTACTATTGTTGGTATTGTTGCTATTGTTGGTATTGTTGCTATTGTTGGTATTGTTACTATTGTTGGTATTGTTACTATTGTTGGTATTGTTACTATTGTTGGTATTTACTGTTCGTTTCGCTGAAATGAACCGCATTCTCACAAAATAATAATGCTCGCTTGCACACAACTCAATTGTTCAAGATCAGGACTAGCAATGCATACGAGTTGAATTGTTCACGTTCAAGATGTTGTCTAGAAATGTTCTGTTGAATAATTCGATTACTTCAATTCAAAATATGAAAAATCTGCAAATATCAGTTGTTCAAAATCCTACCAATTATGATTGCCTATGATAATTAACACATTTAACTTCTGTTACTCATTTTTAAGAAAGGAAATCCTGGAATGCAACAAGTTTTGTGATCTGGTGAGTACACTTTGCTCAAAGTAACTTGATGCACTTGCAGTCATAGTTAATCGGCAAATCTAGTTGATTTGATGATACGCCGGCCACTGCGGGTATATTGTCCTTCAGGCGGGCGATTTGGTGATGCAGGAATGCTGGGATCATCAATGTGATGAGGTCGGTTGTCAACTGGTGGTGACTGTGACTGCAAAGGTTCTGCTGCTGGCTGTTCGGCTGCTGTCGGCGACTTCCGTGGTGATCCTGGGCTGGCTGAAGATATCTCAGGCTGAAGTTTCAAGTGGCGCCTGTTGCGTCGAACTTCACCGCCCTCGGACGTTCTGACGACATAGGAACGTTCGCCACCCGATCCCACCACTTCTGCAGGGTGTCTCCACCCCTTCTCCCCGTCCAACTTGATAAGGACTGGATCTCCAGAGTGAAGCCTGGGAAGAAGCTGGGCACCGTGGTGTCTGTCGAAGTTTTGTTTCTGCCTGGATTTGAAGGCACAGTCTCTTTCTGGCAGAGACTGTCTGGCGGCTGTTTTGGCAGGCTTTAGTGTCTTTGGCAGTGTAGGCAAAGTTGTTCGGAGTTTCCTGCCAAACGCCAATTCAGCAGGGCTAGCACCGAGCTCTGGAATCGGTGTGGAACGGTAGGACAGTAGTGCTGAATGCACATCGTCTTGTTTCAAGATTGTCTTTGCAGTTCGCACCGCTCTCTCCGCTGCCCCGTTTGCTTGAGGATAACGGGGACTTGTTGTCACGTGTGTGAAGTTCCATTCAGTGGAGAATGCACTGAACTCGTGTGAGGTGAACTGTGCACCGTTATCAGTCACAAGTGTCTCTGGCACGCCATGACGGGCAAAGATGTTTTTCAACTTTGAGACGACCAGGCGACTTGTCATGTTTGGCAGATGGGAGATTTCAATGTATCTGCTGTAGTAATCAAAACAGATGAGAAAGTGTGAGTCTTTGAACTCACAAATGTCTGCCGCCATGCGTCGAAATGGACCCGCTGGTAGTTCGGACGCCATCATGGGTTCTTTGTACTGCGAGGGTTGTTTTTCAGCACAAAATGCACACCGACCCACTCTGTCTTTGATCTCTTTGCTGATATGTGGCCACCACACTTTTTGTTTGGCCCTCTCTCTGCACTTGTTCACACCCAAGTGCCCTTCATGGATCTTGTCCATGACCTCCTTCTGAAGTGAGTGTGGAATGACGATTCTGTCGCCTTTCAGGAGTAGTCCGTTCCATTCACTCAACTCTCCTCGGACCGCATACATGTTCCTGGCTCCGAGTTTGACGTTCTCTTTGTAGTCAGGCCAACCATTCTTGGTGTATTCTAACACAATCGTTAGACATGTGTCCTTCACAGTCTCCTGCCTCACTTTGTCCAAATACTTGTCTGAAGTGGACCAAGATGCCTTTACTGCGTTCACGTGCAACGCCATCTCTTCGTCGACGATGTGAGTCTGTTCATCACCAGGGCTCCTCGACAGGGCGTCTGCCACTGCGAGCTGGGTGCCTGGCGTGTATACAGCCTTGACGTTGAAGCGAAGCAAACGCATCAGGAGACGCTGACATCTCAGTGGGGAGTCTTGCAAGTCCTTTGTGTTGAGTAGAGGAACCAATGGTTTGTGATCAGTCTGTAGGGTGAAATTCTGTAGCCCTACCAGGTAGCGTTCGAAGCGTTCACACGACCAAATGGCTGCAAGAGTCTCTTTTTCTATCTGTGCGTACTTCTTCTCCGCAGGGGTGAGCGTTCTGCTGCAATACGCCACAGGTTTCATGCTGCCATCTTCCTGCTCCTGGAGCAGGACTCCGCCCAGTCCGTACGAACTGGCGTCAGCGCTGACGTCTGTAGGCTTTGCTGGATCGTAGAATACCAGAGTTGCTGCACTGGTGATCAGTTCTTTGATCTTCACAAAGGCCTTCTTCTGCGATTGTCCCCATAGCCACGCCGTCTCCTTCTCCAACAGTTGAGACAACGGCTGCATGATGGTGGACAAGTTCGGAATGTGACGACCTAGAAAGTTCACCATCCCGATGAAGCGTCGCAGTTCTGTGATGTTCGTGGGGGCCGCCATCTTGGTGATAGCATCGACTTTTGCAGGATCAAGACGAACACCGTCACCGCTGATCAGGAAGCCAAGAAACTCTATCTCTTTTTTTTTTAAACTCACACTTTTCGCGGTTGAGTTTGAGGCCAACGTCTCGCAGTTTTTTCTTCGTGGCCTCTAAGTGCACCTTGTGAGCACTCTCATTCTCACTGAAGACAATGATGTCATCGAAGAAACACGCTGTGTGTGGCTGGTCTGCCAGGAAACGCTCAACTGTTCGTTGGAAGATCTCAGGAGCAGATGTGATGCCTTGGGGGAGTCGACGGTAGACGAAGCGCCCGAACGGCGTTATGAACGCTGTGAGTTTGCTTGATTCTCGATCCAATGGCAATTGGAAGAATCCCGAGAGCGCATCGAGTTTGCTGAACACCTTCGCTCCTTTCAGTTTGTGGAGAATGTCTTCAATCGTAGGTAACATGTACCTCTCTCTTTTCACTGCTTTGTTCAGTTGTTTGTAATCTGTGCACAATCGCACTGCACCAGATTTCTTGAGAACTGGGACTATAGGCGCCGTCCAGTCTGTAGGCTCTTCTATCTCCTCAATTATTCCTGCCTGCTTCAGTCTCTGAATTTCGTCCTTCACCTTCTGCATCAGAGGGATAGGTACTCGCCGTGCAGTATGCACTGAGTAGGGTGTATGACCATCTGCTAGACTGATGTGTACTGGGTCACATTTCACCGGCTGGTGATCAAGTTGAGCATACAGAGGGTCATCATCATCAGGGGAGTATACCGCATCCAAGCGCTGCAGAAGCGTCATCTGAGCTACTGCGTCTCTGCCCAACAGATTGTCAGTGTCTGAGTTCACAACGAAGCACCGAAAGTTGTAGGTTTGGCCATTACGATGAACAGATGCCACAAATTCGCCTTCGTTCTGAATCACACCGCCTGGACCTTTCAGTGTGACCTTGGTCTTCTTGAGTTCTGGCTTTGTCTTCAGAGTGTTGAACTGATGCCGTGTGATCACCGAGACGTCCGCCCCGGTATCAAGTTTGAAGAGTGTTTGTGTACCACAAAAGTCCAAGTTTATTTTCCACGGTGGCTCAGAATTTGTTGCTCTGTTGTTGTTACTGTTGATGGAGCCAAGACTGAAAAACTCGTACTCCTCATCTTCTTCATCGTCGAATGTTTTGTCGACGATCTCGCTCACGTTCTGTCGTGACCGACACACTGCTGCGAAATGTCCTCTTTTCCCACATTTTCTGCACTGTTTGCCTTTGGCAGGACACCCTCCGGCTTGATGTGTTTTGCCGCAATAACCGCAAGGCGCTGATTGTGAAGATTGCCGCGTTGAACCTCCACGTGCTCCACTATGGCCTTTTCCCCTCCCACGCGAACGAGAACGCTGGGCTGGACGAACTTTGCCGCGTTGAATTGCGTCAACATTTTGTGTTCTTTGGTCCTTGATTTGCCCTTTTACAAGCTCATAATGTCGAGCTGCATCAAATGCTTGTTTCAAAGTTAGCTGTGCCTCCAACTGCAACTTTTGACTAACCTCAGAGTCCAATAGTCCAAGAACCAATCTGTCTCTGATTGCCTCTTCCTCTTTGTCTTTGAAGTCACAAGTTCCAGCCAAATCGTGTAAGTTGCGCACAAACTGTTCACCTGGCGTAGAACTTTGCACGTTCATGAATCACGTTGCGTTTGGGCACGAAATGTTCTTCAAACCTTGCAAGCACTGTGTCAAATACTGTTTTTGGATTAGGCTGACCTTCTTCTGATGGCTCAAAATGAAAGGAACTGAAGATGCGATCTGCCTCCTTTCCCATTTCATAGATAAGGGATGAGACCTGCACCTCTCCGTCATCCTTGTGCAGCTTGTCGCGGTCCTGAATTTCAGGAACCGGTCATGCCACTCAGGCCACATATCCGGTCGGGCAAAATCAAATTGCTCAGGCCACTTCGGCATTTTCACAAAAATAAAGGGTACAAAAGCTACACTAAGCTTCACTGAACACTTTTACTCTGACACCATGTTTGGATGGCCAGTTTCTATTCTATGATAAACAGCATTGAGGCTGAGCAAATAAGGAACACACACTATGCTCATGTCAGTTGCAAACCGGAAGTGGCTCTTTATTAGCCAACTAAGCTAGCTGTTGGTACAGGGTTTGGTTTCGTACTCGCAGGTACTTACAAAGCCATAAATAAACATTCACATCACGATACAGTTAATATTGTTGGTATTGTTGCTATTGTTGGTATTGTTACTATTGTTGGTATTGTTGCTATTGTTGGTATTGTTGCTATTGTTGGTATTGTTACTGTTGTTGGTATTGTTACTATTGTTGGTATTGTTGCTATTGTTGGTATTGTTACTATTGTTGGTATTGTTACTATAGTTGGTATTGTTACTATTGTTGGTATTGTTGCTATTGTTGCTATTGTTGGTATTGTTACTATTGTTGGTATTGTTGCTATTGTTACTATTGTTGGTATTGTTACTATTGTTGGTATTGTTGGTATTGTTACTATTGTTGGTATTGTTGGTAATGTTGGTATTGTTGCTATTCTTGGTATTGTTGCTATTGTTGGTATTGTTACTATTGTTGGTATTGTTACTATTGTTGGTATTGTTGCTATTGTTACTATTGTTGGTATTGTTACTATTGTTGGTATTGTTGCTATTGTTGGTATTGTTGGTATTGTTGCTATTGTTGGTATTGTTGCTATTGTTGGTATTGTTACTATTGTTGGTATTGTTGCTATTGTTACTATTGTTGGTATTGTTGCTATTGTTGGTATTGTTGGTATTGTTGCTATTGTTGGTATTGTTGCTATTGTTGGTATTGTTGGTATTGTTGCTATTGTTGGTATTGTTGCTATTGTTGGTATTGTTGCTATTGTTGGTATTGTTGGTATTGTTGCTATTGTTGCTATTGTTGGTATTGTTGGTATTGTTGCTATTGTTGGTATTGTTGCTATTGTTGGTATTGTTACTAATAGGTTAATATGGCTTTTGTTGTTGTTGTTGTTGTTCTTGTTGATACGCTTGGAATAATTACGGTTTTGGCACCACCTGAATTTCACCAAGTCAACTAATTCTCAGTTTTCTAGTGTGCCCCACGATGATGCTCTCATCAAAATGCACTCATTTAGGGATACGAAACAATATAAAGGAAAACAAAACTACACATAGACAAACACACTGTTGGGTCGCTGTAAGGCTTGGCATACATAAGTTAAGGGGAAGGGGGAGGCTGCAGCAGAAAGTGATTTTTTTTAATTGTTTATTACATAGTCAGTAAGTTAACATTAACTTGATTAAGCCGAAACAATTTAGAGTATGCAGTGCGAAGGGAAACCCAAGACTTGGGGACAGTGTGTAAGTAGGTGGATGGGGTACCCAAGACTTGGGGACAGTGTGTAAGTAGGTGGATGGGGTACCCAAGACTCGGGGACAGTGTGTAAGTAGGTGGATGGGGTACCCAAGACTCGGGGACAGTGTGTAAGTAGGTGGATGGGGTACCCAAGACTCGGGGACAGTGTGTAAGTAGGTGGATCGGGTACCCAAGACTCGGGGACAGTATGTAAGTAGGTGGATGGGGTACCCAAGACTCGGGGACAGTGTGTAAGTAGGTGGATGGGGTACCCAAGACTCGGGGACAGTGTGTAAGTAGGTGGATGGTGTACCCAAGACTCGGGGACAGTGTGTAAGTAGGTGGATGGGGTACCCAAGACTCGGAGGCAGTGTGTAAGTAGGTGGATGGGGTACCCAAGACTCGGGGACAGTGTGTAAGTAGGTGGATGGGGTACCCAAGACTCGGGGACAGTGTGTAAGTAGGTGGATGGGGTACCCAAGACTCGGGGACAGTGTGTAAGTAGGTGGATGGGGTACATGGATGAAATTTTGCCGGCTGCTACGATAACATCGGCCATATTGGCATTTTTTTTTCTTCAAAACATGTTATGATTGTAAATAACGCTCTCAATTATTGACATATTTGTTCGGCACTTCCCGAGCCCACACTGAATGTTTTTCGGTGCCCTATTTTGGTAAATGATATGGTAAAATTTCCAGTTGCCAATGAAATTCAAAAATGCGATCTCTTTGAACTAAGTCAGAGGGTCAGGCATAAATTTTTTTTTCTTTTTTAGGTATGTCTTATTCCTAAAACAAAACTCGGCACGGGCAAGATTTCATTGAAATATGTCAATATTTAAGAAATTTATATGAATTTACAGTTAATTAAAATATAAGAAAATCCGATATGACCTTTGTAACCATAGCAACCAAAAAAGTATATACTTTTAACAGCATTTCTCTTCACATTGTATTATCCCAGTTAATATCAGCTCCCTGGCTCTGAGAATAAAAACAAAAAACCTTCATCTGTACCCATCCACCCCGGTCCCACCTCCCCCCCCCCCTTTTATTTTTTACGAAAAAGAAGAAAAAGGTGTAGATCTAATTCACAAAACTTTGTGTTATTTTCTCTGTTCAGTGTCAATCTCAAGTTTTGTGGGAAACAATCAAATAGATCGAACCTCTAGTACCGTCATCACTTTGCTGCCAGTGTGTGTGCGTGTGGTGGAGGGGGGGGGGGTAACGCAGTCTTTGTGCGATAAAACATGGTCATGCCACCCCCCCCCCCCACCACCACCACAAATGCTCTATGACAAGTATGTTGAACATGTGACCTGTTTTAGTTCCACGAATTCTCGTCGTGAATCAGGAAATGGAACAGAAATAACCTGTACATTATATCTAAAAGCAAACTAACTTACATATATATGTCACAGTGGGAATTAGAATCCAGGGGAATTTTGAATTCCACTAGTGGAGATTAGAATTCCAATATGTCCTTGGGTAAATTAGAATTCTCATTTGCACTGAATAAATCCAAGTGGAGAATGGAATTCCAATCTCTCCTAGGGCAGATTAGAATCCAAATTCTAATTGAGATTTATATAATTATTACTTTTCTTGTTTTTTATTTGTCTTGTTGTAGTAGAGATTCGTTTTTTAGAATTTTGCCCGGGAATCCCTGTCCGGCATGCTCTTTTCGATTTCCAACTGCCAACGTATTTTTAAGGTGCGCAACGTGCACACAGGCCCTCTCCTTATCCAAGAAGACTGGGTGCTCAGTCCTACCTACCACAGGATCAGGGACAGGAAAATATGAGAAAAATCTCAAAATTCCAACATGCCTGCACCGACAGGGATTCGAACCCGGTACCTTCGGCATGAGAGGCGAGCACCTTGCCTCAAGACCACCGCGTCCCCTCATATTTGCTGGTACTATTGTGTGAGCAATGTGCGTGTGTGGGGTATTTAAAGACCTGTAGGTCTTAGATATTGTATTTACTGTTGTACTCTCACTGGTGCTGTGGCAACAGGATAATAAAGTTAATAATGTTATATCGCATCTGTCTTATAAGGAATTTCATTGAGAAGTGGCCGCCACAGAATATTAAACACTTCATTCTTTTGAAATACTTTGGTTGTCATGGAAACACATCGTTCGTAAGTGATGATTTTCCCGAACTTCCACCATCGATGAAATGAACACCCTGACTGACCTACATGACAACACTCTGACCTACTTTTGTGTGTCAGATGATTGTTTACAATTTTTTTTCTTTGTTAGCGACAAGTAGGGGGAAATCACCACCTCTGAACTCTTGGGATGTCATCGAATCTTGTTCTTCACGAGAGATTTAATTTGAGGAAAGAGCTGAAATAAAGACATGAAAATACAAAAAACAATCACGATGAACAACAATAATTTTTGATTTTGACTTTGTGTGCGATGAAAACAGAAGCTGCTAGACCTTCTTTATCAACAGATTACTGATGGTTCAGCGCGTAATTGATTTGAGAGAGATTTTCTACCATCGTGTCTATATTGAGGCAATAAGATAATACATGTATCGACCGCTGCTAAGACAAATTCTGTCTAAAAACATAAATGTGAGATCTGAATCCATTTTTGATTTACACTCAGGTAATTTTATAAAACATTCATCGTGAGGTAAAAACCTGTGTCCGTTTGGTCAGTCTGTCTTTAATTGTTTTGTTCTATATCTATTCTGTTGGCGAAAATGTGGCCAGCCTATAGTAAGTCGTTGATTTACAATGCACGTCACACAGTTTTTGAACCAGATGTTTTGCTAATGCTATACGCGTCATACGATCTCTCAACCAGATGTTTTACTGTACATGTCATATGATCTCTCAACCAGATATTTTACTATACACGTCATACGATCTCTCAACCAGATATTTTACTCTACACGTCATAGGATCCCTCAACCAGATGTTTTACTGTACATGTCATATGATTTCTCAACCAGATGTTTTACTATACACGTCATACGATCTCTCAACCAGATGTTTTACTGTACACGTCATACGATCTCTCAACCAGATGTTTTACTATACACGTCATACGATCTCTCAACCAGATGTTTTACTATACACGTCATACGATCTCTCAACCAGATGTTTTACTGTACACGTCATATGATCTCTCAACCAGATGTTTTACTATACACGTCATATGATCTCTCAACCAGATGTTTTACTATACACGTCATACGATCTCTCAACCAGATGTTTTACTATACACGTCATATGATCTCTCAACCAGATGTTTTACTATACACGTCATATGATCTCTCAACCAGATGTTTTACTATACACGTCATATGATCTCTCAACCAGATGTTTTACTATACACGTCATACGATCTCTCAACCAGATGTTTTACTATACACGTCATACGATCTCTCAACCAGATGTTTTACTATACACGTCATACGATCTCTCAACCAGATGTTTTACTATACACGTCATACGATCTCTCAACCAGATGTTTTACTATACACGTCATACGATCTCTCAACCAGATGTTTTACTATACACGTCATATGATCTCTCAACCAGATGTTTTACTGTACACGTCATATGATCTCTCAACCAGATGTTTTACTGTACACGTCATATGATCTCTCAACCAGATGTTTTACTGTACACGTCATATGATCTCTCAACCAGATGTTTTACTGTACACGTCATACAATCTCTCAACCAGATGTTTTACTGTACACGTCATATGATCTCTCAACCAGATGTTTTACGGTACACGTCATACGATCTCTCAACCAGATATTTTACTATACACGTCATACGATCTCTCAACAACTGTTTTGCTACGCATGCCATACGATCTCTCAACCAGATATTTGGCAATGCATGCTATACGATATCTCAACCAGATATTTTGCTATGCATGCCATACGATCTCTCAACCAGATATTTTGCTATGCATGCCATACGATCTCTCAACCAGATATTTTGCTATGCATGCTATACGATCTCTCAACCAGATATTTTGCTATGCATGCCATACGATCTCTCAACCAGATATTTTGCTATGCATGCCATACGATCTCTCAACCAGATATTTTGCTATGCATCCTATACGATCTCTCAAGTAGATATTTTGCTACGTACGTCACACAATCTCTCAACCAGATGTTGCACAAGAGAACAGCTCAGTGAATAGAAGATTTTTGTGTGTAATTGTTTTACTTGATGAGGGAACTGACAGCTCAACAACTGGAAAAACTGAGCGCTACAATGGGAAACAAAACGTAATAAAAATGGTGGCCAGATGTTTATATTAACCGGCCCTGTCATATTGCATTGTGCGTGCCGACTATTATACCCAACCCACACAACACATCTTAATAAGAACAACAACAACAAACAAAACAAAAAACCGTCACTGCAAAAGAAAATGAATTGTCATGAAGCATTTTTATCCTTTGACTAATTGAGCTGTATAAATATCCAACTATGGCTCTCACGAACTACATCTAAACAGTTTGCGGCCTGGCATTTGACCACTAAACATGAATCGTGTGCTGATTCTCTGTGTGCTGCTGGTCGCCATGGTAACCATTTACTTATCTGTGTCCATCATTCAGTGTAGTGGATAGAATTGACCGGTGACTTGTGTAAACCGGTTTTATATTGTGATTCAATTTCACACACATGCACACACATACTCACGCACACACACAATTCCATGTATCTGAAATGTGAATATCAACCAAAATTTCCATTTCTTCCTTCATGCCTTTCTTCTTTTTTTTTATATCTTCCTCCTGTCTCTCTTTTTCATATCTTCCTTCATTCCTCTCTTTTTCCACCTCTTCCTTTATTCCTTTCCTGAGTTCGATCCTTTTTTCATTTCTTTCTGTTAATCTCTTCCTTCATTCGTCTAAGGCCTCTCCTCCTGACCCTTGTGGACCGGCCACGTCTGTTATTTTACCAGTTTATTTTATTGCGACTTCAATGGAGGGCGAAGTTGGCTGGCCCGTCCACCGTCCTACAATATCAATCTTTTGTTTCGTTTCTGCTGCTACTCAATAGTTGTTGTGGTTGAGCGTTTTTCTTCCTGAACGTTCGTTTATCATTGAATTAAGTCAGATTTCTCTTAAAAGACAATTCCCAGGAATGATCAGGGTGACAGCTGCCATGTCTATACAATGACCAAATCTGATAGGATTCCATGATGGCCATTTTCGTATGAAATTTTTATTCTAATTCTACAAAAAAATTATGGCCGTTACCTTAGGTACAGGATACAACGTGGCCATGTTACCAAAGATAGGGGATACAACATGGCCATGTTACCAAAGATACGGGATACAACATGGCCATGTTACCAAAGATACGGGATACAACATGGCTATGTTACCAAAGATACGGGATACAACATGGCCATGATACCAAAGATACAGGATACAAGTAACATGACGGGGTTGTAACTTGAACTATTCAGTAGATAAATAAGAGAATCAAATTATGGAATAGGGAACGAAAAAAAAATTACAACCGTGGTCTTTGTCACGTGATCTTTCAGTTCGTCTTTGGACCATTTTTTGTTTAAGTCCTGCATGCCATTCTTCCTGGAGTTGCCCCCCGACCCTGTACAGACTTGTATTATTTACCGCCCCTGTAACTGGGTGTAAGGAATATCTGTCTACGATACATACACAGCCTGAGCTGTCCAAGTCATTGACTGGCTATACAAACATCAGTCCAGGTCGCCACAAAGTAATCAAAAATGAACGTCAACAAGCAAAACTTATCTAAACCATTGAGACATATGTTGAGTCAGCCATAATTATTAATGATCATTTATTGCATTGTGTTTGTGATCATGTCTGTGAAGGTGTTTGTGTATGGAGGAAGGCATTGAGAGAACGTGGCCATTACTCATTGTAAGTATTGTAGAATTTTTACTGTATTTCTTATTTGTGTTCTCAGTTTGCTGTACTCCACCTGGCGGCGACTGAGCCAGTGTTTGATGACGCAAGCAGTGACGACATAGCTAAACGTCAGAGCGGCACTTCCGGCGGTACTTCGTTTAACTCCAGCTTAGTGATCATACCTTAAGGATGCTGAGATGACAGGTGTGTATGCAGCCAGGAACAACCAAGCTTTACCTTATGAGAAATCTACAACTAAGCTTTACCTAATGAGAAATCTACAACTAAGCTTTACCTAATGAGAAATCTACAACTAAGCTTTACCTCATGAGAAATCTACAACTAAGCTTTACCTTAAGAGAAATCTACAACTGAGCTTTACCTTATGAGAAATCTACAACTAAGCTTTACCTTATGAGAAATCTACAACTGAGCTTTACCCAATGAGAAATCTACAACTAAGCTTTACCTTATGAGAAATCTACAACTAAGCTTTACCTAATGAGAAATCTACAACTAAGCTTTACCTCATGAGAAATCTACAACTAAGCTTTACCTTATGAGAAATCTACAACTGAGCTTTACCTTATGAGAAATCTACAAATAAGCTTTACCTTATGAGAAATCTACAACTGAGCTTTACCCAATGAGAAATCTACAACTAAGCTTTACCTTATGAGAAATCTACAACTAAGCTTTACCTAATGAGAAATCTACAACTAAGCTTTACCTAATGAGAAATCTACAACTAAGCTTTACCTTATGAGAAATCTACAACTGAGCTTTACCCAATGAGAAATCTACAACTAAGCTTTACCTTATGAGAAATCTACAACTAAGCTTTACCTTATGAGAAATCTACAACTGAGCTTTACCCGATGAGAAATCTACAACTAAGCTTTACCTAATGAGAAATCTACAACTGAGCTTTACCTAATGAGAAATCTACAACTAAGCTTTACCTTATGAGAAATCTACAACTAAGCTTTACCTAATGAGAAATCTACAACTGAGCTTTACCTTATGAGAAATCTACAACTAAGCTTTACCTTATGAGAAATCTACAACTGAGCTTTACCCAATGAGAAATCTACAACTAAGCTTTACCTTATGAGAAATCTACAACTGAGCTTTACCCAATGAGAAATCTACAACTAAGCTTTACCTTATGAGAAATTTACAATAAGCTTTACCTTATGAGAAATCTACAACTGAGCTTTACCTAATGAGAAATCTACAACTAAGCTTTACCTAATGAAAAATCTACAACTAAGCTTTACCTTGTGAGAAATCTACAACTAAGCTTTACCTAATGAGAAATCTACAACTAAGCTTTACCTAATGAGAAATCTACAACTAAGCTTTACCTAATGAGAAATCTACAACTAAGCTTTACCTAATGAGAAATCTACAACTGAGCTTAGAAATGTCATCTTTAGTTTATCAGCCACCAAAGGGAGGTCATCTGTCTAAAAAAAGACACTAATTTCATTAAAGGGGGGGGGGGGGGTCGTCTTGTTCAGCTTTGACATTGTATTTTTAGTTGTTATTTTCTTGTTGTTTCATTAACATTTCTGAAGTCATTAAAGGAATATGAAGAACAATGATTTGAATTATACATAATTGTATTTTTTAGAAGAAAGAGACAAATAAAATCAACACCAACATTTTGTTTTCATTTGAGAGACTGAGAGATCAGTACATACTGTGTGACAGCTGACATCCTTGATGCGGCAGTTGCTTTCTCTGTCATTTATAACGGTTGCCATAACTTGTATGCCAGGTATGGTAGTTGACATGTTTGTCAGGTATGACAGTTTTAACAAAATAATGACATTATCCATCTTCTATTGTTCTATTCTACGTGTATTTGTTTTTGGGGGGTTGGATGGGGGGGGGGGGGTTGCGTATTTATTTTCCCCTTTTACGTATTTATTTTCCTTTTCTTCAGTTTTTAATTTTTAGTTATTATTTTTATTTTTATAATTTCACATTTCCTCCTGTGATAGTAAACTGAGAGTTTTTTTTCCCCTTTTTGCCTATCTTTCTTTTTCCGAAAGAGCTTAGAAGTAATTAATAATTATGCTCTCAGTCTCAGACGTGTGAGCAATGGAGCATCATTCCCGCCATATTTATTTGTTGGGGGAGGACTGGGGTAGTCTGTTCAGTCGTGGAGGAGGGAAGGAGGAAGATTAAAATGATAATAGTATATACTTTTCATATTAAGTTTGGAATCGCGAATACTGACATGTATACAGTGGTGAAGTAAAAAAACAGACTTTTATCATGCCTACGTAAAGGCAAACTAGATACGTTCGGCTAAATGCACTACCACTGGTTTAATGAGTAGATTAACCAGCCATTTGGTCAGCCAAGGCTGATAACAGCATAAGCTATTCTGACGAACCACTTCAGACGGAGTCATTCTGCGCAACATTTGCACCACTATTGAGTTTTGAGATGCAAGAAAAACTAAGGGAGAGAACATAGAGAACGCTTGACGAGCGAGAAAACTAGCGCGAGAGTGCACGCGCCTTTTACCTGTCTTAGGGAGGGAACATAGAGAACGCTTGATGCGCCAGAAAACTAGCGCGAGAGTCCAAGCGCCTTTTACCTGTAAGAATTATGTCACTAAATCCCTTGTGACACCCATAGAGAACGCTTGTAATTTCCAGCTTCAGTCTCGCGTTGAAGCTACTTGCTGAGAGTGTGTTGCCGTGCCGCTAGTGATAAAATTGTCTTATTTCCTCTTAGGGAGGGAACATAGAGAACGCTTGACGCGCCAGAAAACTAGCGCGAGAGTCCAAGCGCCTTTTACCTGTGAGAAGTATGTCACTAAATCCCTTGTGACACCCATAGAGAACGCTTGTACTTTCCAGCTTCAGGCGTGCCGCGTCGCTTGTCAAGTCGCGCTAGTTTTAAAGTATTGAAAGTTAATTCTTTTCTCGCGTTGAAGCTACTTGCTGAGAGTGTGTTGCCGTGCCGCTAGTGATAAAATTGTCTTATTTCCTCTTACAGTGATAACTTGGGCATAAACAACTTCCACTGAGATACGTTACAATGTGTTTAGTAAAGTAAAACGAATTTTGATTATTTTTTCTGTTTTGTTGCATCAATTAAAAATAAACAAGAAGAATGTGGCACTCATTATGATCGAATTTATAGCTTTTTCCAAATATTTTTTAAGGAAATGTGGAAAAGACTGTCGTCTGCATATTAAATCCTGAAAATTGAAATGTGTACATGTAGCTTGATGATGATTTAACGCAAAGTGTGTTTCATAACATTAAAAAGTGAGCTACACGTTTGTTACTGAAACAATACCGGCACACAGCGGAGTGCTGTTGATCACAGGGCACTAGGCCATGAAGCGCTAGATTCTCACGCGTTCTCTGTGCGCCTGTACTCTCGCGCTAGTTTTCTGGCGCGTCAAGCGTTCTCTATGTTCTCTGCCTAAAGTCTGGTTTGAGATGAAAGGTCACGCTGCAAACACAAGCATTGTACATGCAACCAAATGGACATACACGCACACAACTCACGAATGAGACAGTTCACGTTTTGCTTCACGTATTTCCACATGCTGCAGTCAGAGGGCGTACATAGTTCAATGAACATGGAACGCTGGAATGCATAACAAATTAGCTCCCTTTACTATTCATTCTCATATTATTATAACGAACAAATAGTTGTTTCCCCCGATTATTTCATTGCCATAACACACCCCCACCCCCCCCCCCCCATCCCCCTTTCCAGCCTGAAGGAAATAGAGGCTTTTACGAATTTTTAGAATTTCACATTGGCCCATTATGAAGGAATAATTAGTGTTCAAATCAAATTTCACAAGAAAAAAAAGTCCATGTGAAATAAATTTCTAGCTCAGTGACACTACACTGAATTTTGTCTCATCATCGTGGCTTCGACATGTGGCGGGAAGGGAGATGATCTGTAGGGTATGCGTCAAACTGGGCCGTCTAGTAACACTTTCATATCAGACAACAGGTGCCCGACAGATTTTCGCGTACTGTAGCAGAAATCCAGTTTTGTCCTTAGGCCTCCTCCCACCCCCAGCATCCCCCGAATCTGTGAGCCATTGAGATAAATTGCTAGGACTAGAACTACTTAGTACTGTAGGGCCGTTTGTATTGGATCAAAGCTCCAGCATTGCGTCGACTGGTGCGAGTCTTGATTTCATCAATGATTTCTTGAAGGTTTGAACCAATCCATCGTCTTCTCTGTTTGTTACTGAGTGGTAAAGAATGCTCTGGATCTGCTGAATAGCAACCTACCAGGCACAAATATGCAATGCGGGCGCCGGGCAATCTCAGAGAGAGCTGCCTTCGCAAGTGAACACGCCTTTGAAAAGAAGAAAGTGTTCCCATATGAATAGAAAAATGTGACCGGAAATTGCGCTCTCTTAACACATTGCTGGCCGATGTCAACTTTATCACATCTGTGTATTCTGCAAGGATCCTGTTAGTCCTTGCTTCGAATCCAAGTGTCGTTGTCAGTGTGACCTGGATCTAGATTAACAACTGGTCCTGGTACAATGAAAATTTGTATGATTTATCTTGTCGGAGTGGGCTAGTGTATGTAGGTCACTGATAAACAGCACATACAAACATCTCGATGGCTCAAACTTTGGACATCCTAAATGTTTTAACTTTGTCCTGACATGTATCTGTTTGTTACATCATCCTTTTGACCTGCTTCATTTACTGACCACATGGTTTAGACCACCCAGGGCTTAACTCAATAAGTCACATGACATTATTTCGGCCACCGGCATTGCCAGTGAAGATTTCAAAATCCCAAGAATTCCGCATTAAAAAATCCTCCATTTTTTTTTTTTTTTAAATCTAGCCCAAAATTAATCTATAAAATTTACAATTTCATATACATTGAATTAAACTAAAGCAATTCCAGTGATCAGCTGGCCGATCGTGCTGCGCAAAAAAAAATCCTCACACACAAGCAATGTAAAATTACCCCGTTAGCCTTAGCCTTCAGAAATAAATGTTAGAGAGCGCCTAGTCTTTAGCCCATTGGGCTTAATATTCCTTTTTATGTCACAAATTGCATTGTGAGGGAATGGACAATTTTGTGACGTCATTTTAGGGGAGTCTTTTCCATGCCGGGGATAATCCAGCAGCAGGTCCAGTGGTCTAATAATAGGTTACAGTTTATTTGCTCAAGTATCCATAACGTAAATACTTGTTTTGGTATGTTCTTCTTTGTTCTTTCTTTCTGTTGCTTACAGAAAATAACAACAAACGCACCCAAAAAGTTCGAAAAATCCTAAGCTCTTAAAAAAAAAAAAAAAAGCCAAGACCCCAAGGGAACCCATAAAATCCTAATATCTTTGGAAAAATCCCAAGGACCGGCAATGCTTTGAGCTGACCACCTTCACTTTCTGTCATCCGACATCAAATATTACATAACAGCGGCAGTAGTTCAATTTGACTTTGCATTATCATCTATCCATCGATCAATAAATTATCATATCAGGGAAAATGATCAGAGAATAAAGTCAGGGTGCCATTAAATTCTGCTCAGACGTTCGACACTATTTCCAGTGATCACTTTGTTTTTGTTTGCCCCAGGGATAGAACAAGATGTTGATATAAGAACGTACGCACTTTTGGCGCTAAGGGCCCGTTCGAATACGTGCCTATCCCTAATCCTTATCCTCAACCCTAAATCTTATCGAATCCCTAGCCTTGCCCTCTGCCCGTTCAACCAAATAACAGGAGGAAAACAAAAAGAAACTGAAAGAACAATTACGGTAATCATAATTAATTACGGCTGTCCGGGAGGAGCATTTCGTGAGGAGCTCTCTAGCTCTGGAGTCACAAAGGCTTTAAATTACGTAACACCCCCCCCCACCCGTGGGTGTAATTGTGTGTGTGTGTGTGTGTGCGTGCGTACGTGTGTGTGCGTGTGTGTGTGTGTGTGAGAGAGACCTGACATTGCTAGATCACGTGATGTGAAAAAAATGTCAGTGATAAATGGAGACAAAGACAACGTGGACATTTCGTCTTGACAAAATAGAGATTGTTTATTTCAGACACAGAGGTGGGAAATGTGAAGGGTGTTGGTGGTGGTTGGGGGGGGGGGGAGAGGGAGTGTGTGTCTGGAGAGACAAGGGAGTCAATCATCCTGTTCAGCATGTGCCATTGGCTTAACCTTCACTTTGTTTGTCTGGCCTAACTGAAACTGTGGGATCAAAGTCTGGTTTATCTGTTATCGGTCAGGTCACCTGATATATATAGGTTTTAGATTGTCACTAGTGGTGTGAACTAACCAGGATCTTCTTATCGCTTCGTCGTTGTACTGACTGGGTCAACACGTGACTCAGCAGTCGCAGTTAACACATACTGAAAATCTTCAATTGGTATGGGCCGATATGTGTAGTCTATACAGCTTAATAATGTTAGATCTCTTCTCTATGGCTTTCAAATTTGTATATCATTTTTTTCAGCTTTTCTGTCAAGTGACGTCATAAAATACAATCATTTTTCACTTATTGTCAAAGGATGGACGTCCTTCCTCCAGTGGGATAATTTCTTGCATACCCTGTAGTACATGGTTCCATTTGTCTTACGTACCAGTACCAGAGAGAGAGAGAGAGAGGGGGAGGTGGGGTGGGGTGAGGGGGGGGGGGAGAGAAGAATACGAACAAACAAACAGACAAAGAAACAATTTTACCCACCTACTCCCATTATAATATAATTAATAGCAAGCTTAGACTATTATTCCAATTTGTTACTTAAAAAAAAACAACTGCTAAATAAATTGTGATCACCGTCTGCAGAATGTTTGAGTGTCTCCATTGCCACACGGGCCAAGCTCAACGCAGAGATAGCTTACATTAACACGCAACGTTTACACAAGGCAGATCGAAGAGAAAACCCAAAGTAAGGAGCAGGGGAAGGGGGGAAGAGATATGATAGACAGGAGGAAAAGTTGAATACAGAGATATTTACTGCACCCTGACAAAACTTTCACCAAATATTTCTGTCCTACTCTGCCGATGAAAATGATCTCTGTTAGTGTTATTGAAGCTGTGGTCACCTAAACTTCACCATAATTATTTTTGATAATGGAACTACAACTTATTGTAGTGGTGATACTGAATGTTGTGATGATGATACTGGATGTTGTAGTGATGATACTGGATGTTGTGATGATGATACTGGATGTTGTAGTGATGATACTGGATGTCGTAGTGATGATACTGGATGTTGTAGTGATGATACTGGATGTTGTAGTGGTGATACTGGATGTTGTGATGATGAGACTGGATGTTGTAGTGATGATACTGGATGTTGTAGTGGTGATACCGGATGTTGTGATGATGAGACTGGATGTTGTAGTGATGATACTGGATGTTGTAGTGGTGATACTGGATGTTGTAGTGATGATACTGGATGTTGTAGTGATGATACTGGATGTTGTAGTGGTGATACTGGATGTTGTTGTGGTAATATTAGATGTGTTGTAGTAATGATACTGGATGTTGTAGTGATGATATTGGATGTTGTGGTGGTGATACTGGATGTTGTAGTGGTGATACTGGTTGTTGTATTGATGATGCTGTATGTTGTTGTGGCAATACTAGATGTGTTGTAGTAATGATACTGGATGTTGTAGTGGTGGTACCGGATATCGTAGCGGAGGTCATGACAATGAAGGCCTTACTGTTGTGAGTCTGAAAGATTCTTGTGTCAGCGTTTTGATGTGTCAGTTTGTTGACTTGCAGGCTACCGACTATGAACTTACTGTTCAGTAGGCTACTGTATAAGCTTGGTCTACAGGCACCGACAGCATGGAGTACGTCAGTGTGGAGGTTTTTAGTGTCTTGAGGGAATAAATGTAATCTATTGACCATAGATATTATGCAAGTTCTATAGGCATTGTGTTATAAGGTGCTGACCATCATTCAGTATTCGCCATAGACCGTTAGAGTTTGCCGTCAGTGTCGCCAAAAATTGCAAATAAAACAAGGCTGTGCATTTCATCTTCCTAAAGCAACTAAAAAACAAAAATACAACAACAAACAACATTTTATCTTTCAACAGAAAATAATATTACATGTATTATTTCCAATGGATTTCATCGTTTTTTAGAAGTGATAGACGACAATAATCACGCCTATGTTGGTACCGGGAGACTGAAGAGTCTCTATAAATTTTATCCACACCAAAAACGACAACCAGCGTTGACCGGTCTTTCTTTCACTCCTGTGCTACTCAAAACTGTCATAACATTGAATCGAACCCCAGTCTTATATATAGGTGGCCGATACTTCCAGTTTTCAGTAATCGCCGTTACTGACTACTTTTGTGAAAAGTAAACAAAGTATTCCTTACTTTACGGGATTACTCTTTCTGTTGAGGGGAGGGTGTTATTTGGTGAGAGAATAAAACATGGTTTTATTACTTTCATAAGCAAAGCAGATTATAGACGTTCAGCTAAATTATACAAAAACATAGTAATACTTTTAGAAAGTTTTGATATGGTAAATATATCACAAAGCAAAACAGCAATTGGACAGGCACAGGGAACTTTTCACATTATAAGCGGACCTGAAAAATTCGAGGTCGCAGAGGGCCGGTGTGGTATTTTAAAAGGGCCTCCCGGCCATATTAGTATGGCCCCTGGTTCTTTTATAATAATTACAATAATCCCCCCCCCCCAAAAAAAAACCCCTGTCTTTTTGTAATATACCGGTAACAGAAAGGTCGCTCTGTCACAAAATTAATGCATTCGTCCCCACCTCCCCCAAACAATTTCTGTCCTAAAAATGTTAATCTTCTTCTTTTGATTTGTTTCGACTTTTTCTGTCTAAATAGTCATGTTTCTGGAGAGAGAGAGAAAAAGTGATACAGTAGAACCTGCTTAAAGTGAAATTCAGGGGACCAACAATTGCATTTCGTATTAACAATATTTTGGATGAAAAGTAATTTTTTAAATTTAAAATCACCATTTTTAATCTAAAAAGGAAGTGTTAGACATCTTGGTAATTTTAGTTTATTACCGTCCTCGGTGTATTGTTTCCAACAGTCCAGCTCCATTTTGTGTGTGTGTGTGTGTGTGTGTGTGTGTGTGGGTGTACATGAATGAGATGCGTCTTTGTGTGCAGTAGCCTAAATGTACAGACAAACTGTGGGTGGTTGTATCGATTATAATGTTTTTTATTGAATTACTGGACTTTTGCTGTTAGTGAATGTAGCTTAGTAGATTTGACACACATGACACTTTAGTAATGGCCCATGCAATAGTGAGAAGGCCGTCGTGCATGAAATTAAGAAGACTGTATTACTTTATTTCACATCAAAGGCATTGAACTTTTGAGACAGCACCTTCGATCGACCGAGTAAGTAAAAGGTGATTCTTCCTACGTGTAAAGAGACGTAAACTTTTAAGGAATACAAAAGGATTATGGCCGGACATAAGCAGGTTCCATTGTAATTAAAAGTGAATTGTGAATGGGAATTTATAGATGATTTTAATGAGTTGGTGGGGAGGGGGGTATATGGGGGGAGGGGGGTAGTATTACATTATTGCTATCTTTTTTGTTTCTACAGTTTTGTTAAGTTCGGTTCAATCAACCTTGGGGCCGGCCAATTAAATTGCTTGCCAGGCAGCGAGTTGCCCATGTCTGGCTTACATTCTGTATGTCAACAATTACATGCATTTATAGAACTGCAATATCAATATTCACAAGACTCAAAATAATTGTGTACCGATACAGTGAATGTGTCTCTTGTCATGGCTCACAGATCTGAAGGAACCAAACTTTCACAACGTCGTCCTGGCTTAAGAAAGTGCTGGGTAAATGCAAGTGGCCCAGTGACCATTCTATGACCACAAAATACAGTTATGTTAGCATGACTTGTGTCAAAATGAAAATAAACTAGTTGTAGAGTGACACACGTGGATTAGTTGGGGCCGTTTCGTTTACACGGTGCATGTATTATTTACAGTATAGGCTAGCAGGCACAAGCCACTGAATAATCCAGTTGAAATAATCAAATAAATGTGTCTTTTTTAACCCCATGAATTTTGTTATGAGAAAATGATCGAAGGTCCATGGGTGCAATTTGTTTATTACTTCAGTAACCGGTCAGTAATCGCCCGTTTTCCACTAATCGGTTAGTACTGTAATCAAAATGCCGAACACCAAGGTGACTACACGTTGTGTGTTCATGCCATCTGTTGTCACATGACTCAGGCCCAGTGCTACTTAACTCAGTACACACGACACACAGATAAATCTGCATCGTCATGCAGACATCATTAAACTGTTGAGTAATTACTAAAACCAATTCTCAACACGAAACTGTCCCAACCCCCAACGAGCATGACAAAAATTTAATAAACCTCTCGTCAACTCGGTCGAATATCAACGTGACAACGAGAGGCTCAGTCTGGGAGATTTTAAAAGTATTGAGCGACTCCATTCGTCCTTCTTTGCGAGAAGGGAGCGGGGTGGTATGGGGAGGGACGGGGCATTAACCCTTAGCTCTTTACAACGACTTTTTATGATCCGGGCAGAACGTGTTTCCATCCATAACATTTTCCTCATCCGTCACTACAGTAACTCAGTTCTAATGTAGTCAACTAAATTGGCACTAGAGATTCAAAAACGAACTAGATGATTGTCGAGGTTTTATCTGCCGACCCACATGGCGGGTCCCGCTGCGAAACCTGTGAGAATATTATGTAGGCCTACTCTTAATAATCATTGATAAATTGAAAGACAATCGGTGTCTTCACAAAGTGCGAAATGAGAAGTAAAATAAGAGCGGGAAATGCCTGGGAAATAATTATGTGAGTGGACGGCAGGTTATATGTCACATGATTCCATAATTATGCTTCCCGGGCTTCCCCCATCTTGATCTCTTTCATCGTGTTCCAGAGAACTTCTGGAATATTCCTCAGCGTGGGAGGACAATGAATGATTAGTTAGCTATGACCCAATAAGGATTTATTTTCCTCTTAGGTCAATCCCAGTCATTTGGATTACAGTAAACAGCAAAACAATTGCCTAACACCATTGTGTAATTCCTTGTTTGATAAACAGCATGGAATGAGCTGACCGCGGAAAACAAAGCCACAAGCAAAGTGAATCATCCAAAACATAACTTATTAGGCCTATAATGCATTTATTCTCAATTTTTACGGTGAAATCCAATATTGAAATTTGCACCAGGTTTCGTTTTTCATTTTTATATCAGGGCGATTAACTTACTGGCTCATCCAAAGATTCTCTGTACCTTCCCAGCATGACCCACTCCTACTTTTGTGTATAATGACATCAATTGTTACGGACCAGCAAATGGTGAGGGCCCTGCTAGAGAAAAACCCTTACCCTCCTCTCCTCCCCTTCATTTCTCCTTTGCCTTCCCATCTTACCCCCACTCCTCCTCCCCATCCCTTCCCTTCTCTTTCTCCTCCTCTCTCACCAGCCCTTTCTTTGTTGTTTTTGTCTTTTCTTCAATCCTTACAGCTCCCGTGGAGGCCATTGTTGATGACCAGTCTCTGCTATCATCTCGCAGCAGTCCTGATCCATTTATTATTTTTTGGCGGTCCACATATTAAGTGACATTGAAATCTTTCTTGGAGTATACTACAGTTTCTGAGTAAAACGCGGACACGCAGCCTAGATAACTTTAAATTGACACCTTCGTCTAGATGCTATTAAAGTGTTCGATCGTCTCTCATGCCGAAGGTACTGAGTTCGATCTGCGGTCGTTCTCTAGGCATGTTGGAACTCCTTTGGGGGAAAAATTCCTCTCCGTGATCCTATGGCAGGTAGGATATAGAGCACCTAGTCTACACAGATAAGGATGAAAAACTCGGAGGGCTCTTGTGCACCTTCGTGCACGTTAAAGATGCCTTGGCGGTTGAGAATCGAGAAGAGAGAGCCGAACAGGTCGCTGCCCGGGCAAAATTCTAAAAAAAAAAAAAAAAAGAACCTATCACAACAAACACACAGAACTAAGAACAAGAAAAGTAAAAAGAAGAAAAGCGAAGTGTAAATGCCAAGAACAGCGAAACCTCCTAAAATAAAAGCCTTGAAACCAAACACCAACTTTGGGGGCCAACAGCATTGGGCTGAGGCCCCCGAGAAATCAAAGGACCTCCGAAGGACCTCAACCTTTTTAAGAAAGGAAATAGAGCTAGTCCTGAAAATTATAGACCAGTCTCCCTGACATCAATATCTTGTAAACTTTTAGAGCATATCTTGCACACCAGCATCATGAAGCATCTCGAGAAACACTCAGTTTTAACACATGTACAGCATGGTTTTAGAAAACACAGGTCGTGTGAGTCCCAGCTGGTCACAACTTGCAATGATTTTGTTAATAACTTGAATAACAACAGGCAGACTGATACCATCTTATTAGATTTCAGTAAAGCCTTCGATAAAGTGCACCATGCTAGTCTCTTGACTAAACTAAACCATTATGGAGTTAGAAACAGTACTTTGAAGTGGATTAAGTCTTTCTTAGAAAACAGAACACAGATAGTCGTCGTTGACGGAAAGTCATCCAGTCCTGCAGCTGTTCTCTCGGGAGTACCCCAGGGTACTGTAATGGGCCCCTTACTATTCCTAGTTTATATTAACGATATGCCAAGTAAGATCTCTCCAGGCACTAAATTACGACTGTTTGCTGATGATAGCCTCCTCTATAGAACAATAAACTCAAAAGAAGATACGGAAATTTTACAGAAAGATCTAGACAGTCTACAAAAATGGGAGAGGGACTGACGTATGGAATTCCACCCCAATAAATGCCAAGTCCTGAGAATTTCAAATAAAAAACACAACATCACCTCAGACTACTTTATACACGACGAAAAATTGAGCGAAACACATGAGGCTAAATATTTGGTAGTTACATTGGACAGAAAACTTGCATGGAACCAACATATTAATAACACATGTAACAAAGCAAACGGTATACTAGCATTTCTAAAAAGGAACATCTCTAACTGCGATAGGAAAGTAAAAGAAAAATGCTATAACACCTTTGTGAGGCCCTCCCTAGAGTATGGCTGCAGTGTCTGGGGACCCCCACTGTCGAATAAACATAGACCAACTGGAAAGGGTCCAGAGGAGAGCTGCCCGCTTTGTGACAAATGACTATACTAGAAGTAGTAGTGTAAATAAAATGATGAGAGACCTCGAGTGGACACCATTAGAAGAGAGGAGAGCAAAAAACAAAGTAAAAATATTTTATAAAGGCAGGGAAGGAAATATCCATATCCCACTGAACCACCTCACCATTAATACCAGAGGCAACAGAAGGAACAATATAAAATATAACATCCCAAGGTCACGGGTTAACAGCCATCTTTATTCTTTTTACCCTAATGTCATCAGGATGTGGAACAACCTCCCGGCAGAAGTCCAAACACTATCGTCTGCAACGACTTTCGACAATGAATTTAAGAACATTATTATCCGTTGCAGCTACCATTGTAACTAAAGTGCGGGTTGTATTTCTGTGCACAATCTGGAAACCAAGAGATATTTATAGCCTACCAGAGTTATATATACAAAAGACTTTATACAACTAATATATTTTTAAATGGTCTTAACATCTATGTAAGGTTTTACCCTGCTTTTAGCCTCAGAGGAGCGACGTTGAGTCGCATATACTATAGTGCAGTTGGGGAATCGTCTTATAGACGAACCAACTACAAAAGAAGAAGAAGAAGAAGACCAAACACCAACTTTAAGGGATTGTATTCTATCCCAAACAGGGCCTCGGAATAGCATGTGACTTGACGTCATAGTTAATGAAACCTATAAATATCCAGCTTTCCCATATCCTGGTAGATAGTTTGTCTTGCTGCGTCAGGGTACGTACGGACAAATCTCAAAGCGAGTTGATAATATTATCAAAGCAACACCATCCTAACCTTCCCCGTGGCAAAAATTTTGATCGAAAGGTTTGAACGTCTAGGAGCTGAAGATGTCGAATGTGAGCCAGTGTCGTCAGAATTACCACTCAGAAAGCGAGGCAGGTATCAATCGCCAAATCAACATGGAGCTGTATGCCAGCTACTGTTACCAATCAATGGTAAGTAGTAAGTAGATCTAGATTCTACGTAGGAAACTATCTTTGGCCACCGTGCACAGTTTTATTCAGCTGCCGCGAATGTCAGCAGCGTTACTATTAGTGATGATTTCATTAATGAAGCGAAATAAATTTCTTTACGTGCCACGTGGGCGATCTGCCACAGACGTGAACGACAATGGGACGATGGACCCTCGGACCTTCCATCGACCTAATTTTCAATCGCGCGACACAATGAATGACCTTGTATGGTCTTGTTTTTGTCGTCCATTGAACTTTGACCTCCACTGTAGATCTATGTCAAATGTTATCTTGGGTCCTATGATCGGTAGAACAATGTGATGTGTAATGCCTCCACATTAATACAAAGAAAAAATAATAATTTACTTGCCTCAAGAACATTATTTGGGAGGTCTTCTGCCCGTCCGCGCCATAATTTTTACCGCTATTAAGTAAAGCTCACGGTTACACATTGTTCCAGACCTTATGACCAATTATCATTTCATATATTCACAATAACATTTGTAACACACTGGCCAAGAAAAACAGTACAATCCCAGAAGAAAGTCTGAAGTGAGACAAAATCCGAAAACAGCTGCCATTTTGAAACTTGCTGGGGAGAGGTCACAATCACAGAATTTACCAAAAGCGCGACTGGCGAAGGTTTGCTGAAACAAAACTTGATATGGTGTTGAGGAATTTGGCGCTTTTTCGGTTGTTCCCACCCCAACTTACCTAGGCTATTACTAATATTAGTCGATTGTCAGATTGATATGTAACGACGTGAGGGTCTAGTCAGTTTGTATCATCGAGGCCGTAGGCCGATGTTCGTCTGGGCAGTAGTCAGATTGACATATCAGGGAAAGCCGCCGGGGTAGCTATGTATTGTTTTCACTCGGACTATGGAACGCATTCGGAAGTCCTTCCGTTAACTAAGGTCGAGGGGTGGGAACAACCGAAAAAGCGCCAGGAATTTAAACTCACAACACATGGAATGGTCAGATGGACCTGGGGGCGTGAGGGTCTAGTCAGTTTGTGTCAATGGGCGGTAGTCAGACTGACTAATCGGGCGAAAAGGGGCTGGGGTAGCCATTGGCGATCGACGTACACTCAAGTAGGCCCTCATTAGCTCAAATCATGCAATCTCCGAGCAGCTGAAATCGGATTGTTTCGCTACTAAGCCGATTCATAATTTTTTAAAATTATGCAAATTAACAAGGTCGGTAACTTTCCGTAATTTAGGTCAAGGGTACTGACTGTGAGTATAAGTAAATTTTTACCGGCAATCTGTTAACTCACCTGCGTGACGAAATGGTTAAGACGTGTGATTCAGGAGCGAAAGGGTATGGGTGCGGATCCCAGTATCGTCATGATTTATGATTACTATGTATGTGTTCTCTTTCAGATGTTTCTAAAGCAGTGAAATCGAGATGAACTGGCAGCGAGATAGAAAGAACAAAGATACATACATACAACAAATACCACCCATCTAAACCAACTCTTATTTCTTTCTTTCTTTCTTTGTCCCATACAAATACTAAACCCAACCTTTTTTTAAACCCGCTCAAAAGTCCCCTCTTTAGTGTGTTTTCTTGACTGGCGCGGACGGGCGGAAGACCTTCCCATTATTTTACTACCATGTGAAGGCTATTTTAAAATGTAAGCCATTTTATACTTCCCTTTCAAACTTGATTTTCTGGAACATTTTCTTGGCAGTTTACCAACTTTTGGCTAACGAATCCTGCCTAGACTCAATCATGGGGGTAGCTTTTACTAGATCTAGTTTGTTTTACACGTGCCATGCAAACAGGCAGCAGTGGTTGCTGATGTTATAAATACCTGTAGGCCTATACGTAAGGACCCCAAGTATTTTGCGCTATAATAATTAATATGGGCATTTTCAAATTTTAGGCAGAAAAGGTTTTTGGTATTGTCAAAAATTATACATCAACCTGTAAAGTCCTCTGTTTGGGTAGTTAACCCTCACCCTGCGCGGGGCGGCAAAAGTCGCCCATGTCAAGCTGACCGTGCCACTGACCTTTTTGAGACGTAACCACCGTGTTATTGTTCCCTGTATCTCTTCTAAATCAAACGCATTGTGACATGGACATGTTAACCAGTGAACCACTGGTCGGAATCACAAAGACTAAGCTTTCAAAGGCTCTCCCCACATTTTCAAAAGATGTAACATCGACATGCGAACTGTTGCTCAACAAATTTGCAATATTATCTCATTTTCTCACAAGCTGACCACCATCTGGAGTTGTCTGTATCTAAGAACCAATCAGAAACAAGCTTTGAAATAATCTTTGCCCCAAATGCCCACATTGGTTTATTAGTATGTGTCGATCAGGATGAAACCATTTGTGTAGGGCTTGGGAGGGCGTGGCTAGTTATCATGCTTCGTTCTCACGAAAACTACAGCTGTCAGTTTGGAATCATAAGTCAGATCATTGGTTAGAGACTGACAAAGGTTTTGCTAGTTAATTCATTATCAAGCGTGATAAGGCATAGCAGCGAATGTTTTCATACCGATAAATAAAAACCGAACCACGTGGACAGCGTATGTGGTCAGCGTCTAGCGGCACGGGTCAGTGACCCCCGATAAGATTCTCCGTGAGTAAGGTCACTGACGGGGCAGCGGGCTTTACGGGTAGCGCGCAGGGTATGGGTTAAAGGGACATCACAACTTTCCTGATGTAGAATATTGAGGCTTAATTCTTCAAGTTATGTACCTATCCCTAATCCCGTCTTTATTCTTAACCCCTTTGAAAATTTAAAAACCATGATGCTCAGAATAGAGAGTTCTTTACATTGCTCACATTCAAAGACAGCTAATCTGTAAAAAAAAAAATTTTACCTTGTATAGGAAAATATTCCCAGAAAGTGGACCCATCGGCGCCTGTTTTTCTCAAAAAATTGATATCAGTCATAAATGGAGATACAATTGAAACTTTTCAGTCTGCTGTATTTTTAGCTGCAGAAACTAAATCCACAATCAGAATAATGATATCATCTATAGTCTTGGGGGAAATCATAAAATGTTCATAAAATCCCGCGACATATTTTTTTTCTGATTTTTGACCGTATCATAATTGGTACTCAATGGACAGCTTAGAATAAAACTTGGCAACCTGTTGCATTTTTGCAATAATAATCTTATAATAATGAGAGCAGGGGGTAAACTGTCTGTGACGCCTATGCATTTCATGGCCATTCAAGCTAGACATTTGAAAGTTTGCATACTACCGTTTTTGATACTGCCGAGTTGCATGGCTGGCTTAGTTTTTGCGTTTGACCACGTCTTATATTTTTTTGAAAACTGAAACGCCTTAGCGTTTAAACCCGGACTAAATTCCTGGTGTAGTTTTTATGATTGTTAGAGTGTTGCGTATCGGTGTAGCAATCGATACTCAGTATCGAAGGCTGTCATTTTGCGCAAACTTCTGCATGACGTCTAAGCATTTATTTTCATGGCCTTTAAGCGAGACACTCACAATTTTGGTATATCTAGGCCTAGGCCTACTGTTTTTTATCCTGTCGAGCTGCATGGATGCCGTAATGTATGTTTATTATAATTGTTATGGATGGCGATTCCTCAACCTCTTTACTGGGCGCGAGCAAAACCGATACACAGTTTCGAATATATATGCCATTTCCTTTGAGCGTGGCCTGCTTGAAAGTAAACAAGACATGTGCGCAGCTTGATGCTGACAATGTTACACAGACAATGTTGTGTATACCCTGAAGGGGAGGTCCTCCGCCCATCCGCGCCAATCAAGAAAACACACTAAAGAGGGGACTTTTGAGTGGGCTTAATGGTTGGGTTTAGTATTTGTATGGGACAAAGAAAGAACGAAAGCGCGGGTTAGGGGAGGTCATCATATTAATTATGTTTGTTTACTTTTTGGTAAGTGGCGCGGACGGGGGGAAGACCTTCCCCCTGAAGTTTTGCGACCATGATTGTCCGGTAAGCTAATAGTTTAAAAAACTCAGCATTAAGTCTAACCTGTCTTTGCAGTCTCTCAATCTCTTTTGTTTTGTTTGCCACTCACCGTTCGGAGAACGGGTGCATTTACTAGTAATGATAATAATCCATTATTATTATTTTTGCAAGCAGAATCTTATGCTGCGGAGAAATAGCTCAAAGCTATGATTAAAAACACAATTTTGGAATTACGAACGAACATGAACAAACGGAGAGGAATTCAAACAGTCTTTGCGCTTACAACTGTCACAGACAGAGAGGGGTTATCGATCCATGTGACCAGCACATTTAGTAGCAATGCCCATCGCTCGCTGCGCCGCGAGTCAAAAACAGGTCACCGCCGGCTGGGGATTTTCCGGACCGTTTTAGATCGGAGGTGCCTGTCTTCTAAATATTACTACGAAGTATTTATAGACGAAACTCAATGAAACTTGGCAACCAATCAGAAAATAGGATAACTAACCACATGTGAACGTTGGCGATTCTGCTATTTTTGGAACCGGTCGAAATCCGTGTGAACGTGCAAGTTTTATTTGTGTTTCGCAAAGTACGCCGAGCTGTTGCACCAACGCCGACATGGTAAGTTAAGCATCTCTTTTCTATACTGTGTCCAAATTTCAAGTGTCCAGCCGTTTTTACGTACCAATTCAAAATATCCAACTACCCACGGCATGGATTGTGTCATTCAGTGGCCCCCGACAGGCGGGTCAGAGTTCAGCAAGCAGCCTCCGAGTGCGTGATCGCTGGGCGCCATTTGATTGGTCGCCTAGATTACTCAGGTCACAGAAGACTTCAAGTACGTCTAACTGCTCTATTCCTTTTGTAATTTGTACTGGGGGTTGACGGCTCCACGTTACGGGGTTTTTATTGATCTTAATGTATATTTTCAGCGCAAATATGTTAACGTATGTGATTTGTTTGATTTACATTGAATTGAAACATTTCTATAAAAATATCAAGCCAACAAAGGTGGAACAAAGAAATTTATCGAGACCGTATTCAACTAGTTTATAACTTTCTCCTCCCGTTGGCAAATGAACTCGACCACATTGTTTACAGGGGCTATTCGTTTCTGTCGAGGCGTTCTCCAGTTTCTGTCTTTGGCGTACAATTTCCTTTTAACTTCCATACATTTTAACATTAAAATCGGGTATTTGAAAATGAACAACACGCTTATGAAGTAAGCAGTCTTAATTCCTTATCTTATCATTTCTCGTTTTTTAATTTTATCTCCACTTACAGCCGCTCGGTGAGAGATAGATCTAGTTTATATTGACAATGTTACGATGTACGGTCAACCAGACCCACACTACGACAAACGGTTTTGTCATTGATCTTTTCAAAGAGAACAATAAATTGCCAGTATAAATACCAAATGTGCTGGTCACATGGAACGATAACCCCTCTCTGTCTGTGGCTGTTGTAAGAGCAAAGACTGTTTGAATTCCTCTCCGTTTGTTCATGTTCGTTCGTAATTCCAAAACCGTATTTTTAATCATAGCTTTGAGCTATCATACTTTCTCTGCAGCATAAGATTCTGCTTGCAAAAATAATAATAATAATCCATTATTATTATTATTGCAAAAATACAACAGGTTGCCAAGTTTTATTCTAATCTGTCCATTGATTACCAAGATATGGTCAAAAATTGGAAAAAAATATGTCTCGGGAGATTAATTAATGACCATATTTTTATGATTTCCCCCAAAACTATAGAAGATATTATTTTGGCTGTGGATTTAGTTTCTGCAGTTAAAAATACAACAGACTACCAAGTTTCAATATTTATGACTGAGATATCATCAATTTTCTGAGAAACAGTCGCCGATGGGTCCATTTTCTGGGAATATTTTCTTATACAAGGTATAACAAAATTCTTCGATCTTTAAAATTTCGTAACTTTTTAATTTATGGATGGATTTTGAAAATTCAAAAACCATGATGCTCAGAATTGAGAGTTCTTTACATTGCACACATTTAAAGACAGCTAATCTGGAAAAAAAATTTTCATGGGCATTGCTACATTTGGTATTTATAATAATAATAATAATGTATAGCATTTATATAGCGCATATCCATTTAAAATGCTCTATGCGCTTTACAGAAACAACATGTAAACCACAGAGCAGAATGGAGCTGCCTGCGAAGGGCTCAACACACTGCACTGCTTCTTTCTCTCTCCCTGTCTCGCTCACTCTCTCTCTCTATCTCAGAGCAAATTGTAACGCAGCCTGTTAGGCGCAGTTCACAACTCGCAACAGTTCACAACTCACAGCAGTTCACAACTCACATCAGTTCACACAACACACAACTCAAATAATATTTGAATATTTATTAACAATATATATATGATTTTGTTGTTGCACGGCGGTTTCAGAGCGGATCACTTAGTTAATGGCATTCCTCGCCGGATCAGGCACGGGTCAAGTTACCTGAGCCCAGCAGGGCCGGCTTGCGATAATATCGCTGCTATGTGCTATTACATATGCGTTGAAAAATACGCGTGAGCTTCACAGTTTAAGACAAGTAATAAATGTGAAGATATCAAAAGTAAGAGTTTACAATGCTCTTAACAAACAAATAATTTAAACGAGGAAGCGCTTGAAACAAGGGCATATGTAGCTGGTTAGTGACAAGTTTAAAAAAAATTCATATTAAGAAACTTACACTTTAAAATCATGTCTTTTAAAATTCAACTCAAAGCCCACTGACGTAAGCGGGATCTGTAATATTAGTACGTTTTCGACGAATACATCGAGGACAATTTAGAACAATGAAAGGATGGCTGACTCATAAGATTAGATTCAATGAACTTTAATCAACTCAAAACGCTGGCATGGTTATCTGTGGAAACAGAAAACAAATGCAATAATACCACATTCTCCCAGGCTTGTTTTCCTTTGACAGTGGTCTTTTAATCACACTGAACTCAACAGAAGATTAGACCCTGCGATTTCGAAATAGTGATTTTAGTCTTTTATAGTAATCTATATTAGCAAGATGGCGAACATAAATTGTGTAGACCGGATTAAGTGAACAAAAAAAGATAAGCTATCATATCACTCACTCACTCGTTCAACCTTTCACACACTCGTCTATTTATATCCCGGTAGACTGCCGGCACACAACGAAAATGGAGACGGGTAAAGAAACGGTCTGGACTAGCTGTACGATATCCCAAGACAAACGTCAGAATGTTATTTGTGGCCACTACGCAGATTGTAACTTGTTGTTCTGATGAAGCCCTTATTTGTTTCCCGCTTCATAAGTCTATCTGGTTCTTTCGGAGGTGGAACACATTCCTGAGCAGTTTCTCCAGGGATGTTATGAGCAGGAGGAGAGAGTTCATCAACCGTACTCAGTGGAAGTTCCGGCGGAGATACATTCGGACTCGTATCAGTGCCTGGACTTACGCGGCGATCAGTCCAATCAGTCGTCTCTCCCTCTGGTTCGTGTGAGATGGCCGTTGATTCTCCATCAGGACGATGATCCATCTCCCCTACTGGAGCAAGTTGACGCAAGGAGACTGTTGACTCTCGTCCATCAGCATGACGAACGTGAGCATACATAGGGGTGGCATCCACTAGTTCCACCTCATCAACTAGGGGATCATACTTGGAATTCCTAACATTCCTTTTCAAGTAGACGGGCCCAGGGGAGAGCATCCAAGTAGGTAGTGAATTACCATTGGTGCTGCGTCGTTGGTGTTGGAACATGCGTTCGTGAGGAGTACAATTGGTTTCAGTACACGAGAGATCGGATTGAGTGCAGAGCATCAAGAAGCACCAGCTCCCACTGGGATGTCTCTAGGTTTCTCGATTTCAAGGCGAGAGTGATGGATTGCCATAAAGTCTTATTGAGTCTTTCGACTTGCCCATTCCCTTGAGGATTATAAGGCGTAGTATGACTGGTGGCTACCCCCTTTGAATGGAGGAATGATTTCAGCTCTTGGGACATGAATGATGAGCCTCGATCGGAATGGATATACTGAGGCATTCCAAACATAGCAAAAAGTTGAGTGAGACAGTTCGCAACAGTTGTCGCAGTCATGTCTTGGCAGGGAAAAGCGAAGGGGAAGCGCGAGTGATTAACAGGTATCGATTTCGAGAGGTCGACGGCAGGGGTCCCTTGAAATCCACACTCAACCGTTCCATTGGTTGCGTGGCCTTGATCAAAGTTCCTTGTGCTGGCCGAAAGAAGCGAGGTTTAAGTTCAGAACAGGCTGGGCATCTGGAGGTTACTATCCGTATTTCTTCAGTAGAGTATGGCAGATTTTTGGAGCGGATGAAGTGGGTCAACCTGGTGATACCAGGATGGCAGAGAGAATCATGGATCTTCTGGAGTTCGTCTCTGGTGGTTACCGAACAACACCGAGACAAAGTGTCAGGTGCCGCATTTTCAGATCCTGGTCGATGCATGATCTCATAGGTGTAAGGGGATAGTTCAATCCTCTACCTTTGGATTTTGTCATTCTTAACTTTCCCGCGTCTCTTCTTATCATAGATGAAAGACACGGCTTCTTGATCGGTGATCAGTTTGAAGGAGGTGTACAGGAGGTAATGTCTCCACTTTCTTATGGCTTCGATAATAGCTTGGGCCTCCTTTTCGACAGGTGAATGGTTCCGTTCACTCCGGGATAGGGTGCGTGAAAAGAAGGCGACTGGTCTCCCCTCCTGATTGAGAGTTGCTGAAAGAGCTGTGTCAGATGCGTCTGTTTCAACGACAAGAGAGAAGGGGTTGCTAAGATTCGGAGTAGTGAGCACAGCATCTTCCAACTCCTTCTTGAGATTCTCGAAGGATACAAGAACTTCTTCTGGCAAAGGAAAGGTTGCGATCTGGTTCAGAAGTCTGATTTTGTCAGAGAACTTAAGAGATCCAGGAGGAGTAATATGCGAACATGCCCATCACTCTCTTTTGACTTTTCAAGTTGGTTGGCGGAGGCATTTCTCTTAGGGGTTTTGAGTCTTTCAGGATCAGGCCGGACTCGGCCATTCGACACTCTGAAGCCCAAGAGATCTATTTCTTCTACACCGATGATACTTTTAGAGTCATTGAAAGTAAGCCCATATTTCGAAGCTGCTTCCAGGAGTTTTTGTAGATTATGGTCATGTTCCTCTTTGGATTTCCCACACACGGTGACATTGTCAATGTATGCAAAAGTGGCTTGTAGATTCTCTTCTGCAATGATATTGTCAATCACTCTCTGAAAACATGACACCCCATTTGTCACTCCAAATGGCACTCTTGTAAACTGGTAAAGGTTACCAGCAGCCTCAAAAGCAGTGAACTGTTTTTCTTCAGCTTTCAACGGAATTTGGTGGTAAGCACTCTTTAGATCTAAGGTACTGAAGATCTTGAACTGTGAGATGTCCTCCACCATGGAGTCAATTCTTTTCTGTGGATAAGCGTCCAAGTAAGTGTACCTGTTGATCGTCTGGCTGTAATCAACAACCATCCTCTTTTTGTGATTTTCGTTCGACGTCACAAGCACCTGCGCCCGCCACGGAGATGTCGAATTTTCAATGATACCCTCTTTGAGGAGTCGTTGAGTCTCTAGTTTAATGAAACTCTCGTCTGGGTTGGAGTGACGCCGGGATTTTGTTACAATAGGCTTACAGTCGCGAGTTAAATTTGAGAATATAGAGGGAGGCTCCACTTTTGCAGAAGTCAGGCAGCCCAATACCAAGGGGGGCATGTTCCCGCCAAACTTGATGTTCAGTTCTTGATGCTTGTTTATGAAATCATGTCCAAGTATAATTTGGGCGCAAGCGTTGGGCAACATGGAAAGTCGAACATCCTCGTAGCGAGTCCCCTGATACTCCATTGAGACGGAACAGAGTCCAAGTGTCTTGTTAGTTAGAGCTAGAGACGCCATGCTGACTGTTTTGGAAGATTTAATGTGAGACCAGTTTTTACGTTTCACAATGTCAGCCCTTATGAAGCTTTCAGTACTGCCGGAGTCCACAAGAGCATCAAATTCTTCTCCATTGATATGGACTTTGATCATGGCTTGCTTGAGGCGGCCTACTCCGGCAGATGCTAAGGTAGTGCAAAGTATGCTGTCTATCGCAGACGACACTGATTTGGACTTATTGGAAGACTGGCACACTTTTAGATAATGTCCCTTCTTTCCACAAGACTTGCAAATAGCTACACGGGCGGGACATTTCGTTCTAGGATGTTTCTTGAACCCACAGAAATAACATTGTGAACTCGTGGCAGCCAGAGTTGTTTCACTAATCGTAGGTTCTTGGGTGTTTTCAGTGCAGTGCTCATTTGTAGAGTGACCCGACGTTTCTGCAGCAGCAGCGAGTGGTTGAGACTGATATGATAAGGACCGTTTCTCTGCCATTTCCATTGACCGAGCGCTTTCAAAAGCAGTTTGGAGATCCATGTCTCTTTTCTCTAACAGTCTTTGCCGAATCCGGGACGACAGTAGTCCACTGATGAACGTGTCCCTGATAGCATCATTCTTGTTCTGTTCGGCTGATACTGCTTTAAAATTGCAGTCCTTAGAAAAGTTCTTCAGTTTTTGAAGATATTGGTCGAGTGATTGACCAGGCTCTTGTTTGCAAGTTGACAGTAGGTGACGAGCAAAGATCTCATTTTTCGGTTTGTCGTAGGCAATCTGTAAAGCGTCAAAAGCATTCTCAAATGTTTCACTGTCAGCGATAAGTTCGTAGACGGACGGCCCCACAAAGTTGATCAAGGTTGATAGCTTGTTTGGTTGTTGGGGTCCAGTAGAGAGGCTTTCCAGGAAGTTCTTGAAAGTCCGGCTCCAGTGTCTCCAAGTTTTGGCAGCGTTGGGAGCATCGGGGTCTGTTTCCAAGACAGCTGGTCGCAGGTGGCGATCCATCCCGTTTTGAGTTGATTAAATTGACGTAAGCGGGATCTGTAATATTAGCACGTTTTCGACGAATACATCGAGGACAATTTAGAACAATGAAAGGATGGCTGACTCATAAGATTAGATTCAATGAGCTTTAATCAACTCAAAACGCTGGCATGGTTATCTGTGGAAACAGAAAACAAATGCAATAATACCACACCCACTGATTGACCTTTCACACAAACTTACTTTTAGCACTAGGCGTCTTCAAATGCATTGTCAGATTCCATAATTTACTACATAGATAATGTGCTAACGGGATTTATACACAGAAACTTAATCTCTCGGGTAACTTTCCTACTCCACGGTAATAAAAACAATGTGAATAGAGCACCATTGTTCACACACTGAGGTTTCTCACGATACAAATTTCTACCTATAAGATCTAACAACGCACTTGAAAACACGGAGACACATTGTTAAAATTCCCACAAAACACTATCGATAGCTCCTGTGACAGAATCTTTACCGTTGTGACTTGTTTCTTCAATTATTTTTTTGTTTTTTGTTTTTGCCGGGGAATCAATGATTTCAGCTCTAGTTGTACTTGTAAAAGATGTTCGTTCATGGCTGTCTTTAACCCTGTATGTTCATTTCTTTCTCCTAATGCTTTTGTCTCAATTTTTAATTGTCGAATTTAGTTGCTTCCCATCCGGTTCTCTTTCTATGCTGGATAATAATAATTATCCTGTTCTCGATAAGTTGAGGCAATACGTTTCAAAAATATGGAGTTTCGGTGTTATTTTGTAGGGCAAACATATTTTCCATCTCCAGATAATACTGTTTTGTCTGCCATGACTTGGTCCTGGATGGGCTCAGTGGGGACAAGAATGTGAAATAAATGTGTGGGCTTCAGAGTAGCACTTATTACATGTACTGAACTTCTTCCTGATTGTGTGTGTAGTGTCAATAGTGGCTTGAAAGTCGTGTCGGTGCGGTTGTCATGGGTGTTATTCGTTTCGTGTATTTGTGACAGCGATTTACTATAAAAGGCCGGCTATGGTAAATTCAGATAATGCCACATGTGGGATTTAAAGTCTGTAGATTGTGTAGGTTTCTTCTGTGGTGTTGGTCTTTGCTGAGTTCGCTCGCCACAAGCTTTACGCAGATTGTTCTCACTCGTTCACACTGTCCGTATGGGGTTGGTGGGAGAGTTTTGTTGTTCAGTTATCAGGAAATCAATATCTAAACGTTGTTGTTAAATTGTATCAATGCTAAGTATTTCAAGTCCTATAATTTCCAGTTTAATAGGAGTTGTCTCTTTGTTTTTCTCACTGTTTAACCCAGGTGACACAACTTCACCTACTGATAAGTCATTTATTTATGCACGCCTAATGTCAATTCTTTCAAGTCAATTTTTAGTTAAGGCTGCGGTCACTCGAGTGTGGGGTGGGTATGTAATGTAACTGAGTGCACACTAGTTACTATGTTCTTTGGTCAGTTACTTTTCCAAAACTTATCATAATGAATTATTCATCAGTAAAAACAAAAGTACAAGTTTTCTCATGAATAGTCAAACCTCCAAAAATACCTTGTCATTCTGGCTGGTTACCATTGTCACTGTCAGTTGGTGGGTTAACATATTGTTAAATATTGCAGAACTTTATCATTTGTTCATTTGACACTTTGATGGCACGCGCCATGCATTTTCCCTAATTTGGTGTTTGAAAAGATGGCAGGTCTTGTCCTCGGTGAAGGATAGACACAGTTGCAGTCGTTTCAGGGGAAAGATGTGATAGATCATGTCAGGATTTGTAATTTTACATTTCAGGCCTTTTATTTTGACCGTGATGATGTGGCATTGCCTGGCTTCTCTAAATTCTTCAAGAATTCATCGGATGAAGAACGAGAACATGCTGAGAAACTGATGAAATATCAGAACAAACGTGGTGGTCGCATCGTGCTGCAGGACATCAAGGTGAGTCATGCTGTATCAGAAAGAATTGTACTTTCCCCGCCCCCCAGATCTCCTTCATTTACAGCTCAACCATACTTTGCGGGGGGGGGGGGGGGGGGGGGCACGGGTTTGTTTTTTGGTTTGGAAAGAGTTTTGGTTTAGTGATTGGAGGCTTGAAAAATGCCATTCATAAGACTAAGAGAGACAGCCCAAAATCACTTAAATCAAAGAGGACAAGTGTGTGTAGGCAAACAGTCTCAACACATCCTCATGTGCTTAGTGTTTTTGTCTGAAAATCAGGATGGGTTCAGACCTTCAGACACAAGAAGCATAGATTGTGGGCGAATGTGGACACTCTCAGAATAGAAAGACATGAGTGTGGATGGGCAGTACAGAACGGCCGTCCTGCTGACCTAGTTACCATTACCGTACATGATGCCATGAAATATGCTGCCTGTGGTCACTGGTATTGTTTTTCTGAGTTTGGTTACGTGAAAAATAGTGGGTTTTTTAAAAAATGATAGTACTAGTGGGGAGGAGAGGGAGAGAGAGGCTGATGCCTGACAGGATGAAGGTAAGTAAGGCCATCAGGATTGACAGTAACATAGTTTCAGAATTCACTGACCCCAAAAACTTGCAACCACAGAAATCTTTGATACCTGTTTGAAATTTTCTTTTTCTTTTTTTCACTAGTGTAATTTGGAATTTGAAGCAGTTTTTGTTTTGTTGAAAATCATTTCCTTTTTCTTGCTGTAACAATGGGATGCATGTTGTACATCTCTCTATCCATCTCAATCAGTTACATAAAAATGATTACACTGAAGATGAATTTGGGTGTTCTGGAAACCAGCCCAAAGATACTGAAATTTATTCCCTTTTTCCCTGCCAACTATTAAACCATTAAATGATTTAAAAATACGGATGGAAGTCGTAGATGGAACAGATGATGTTCTGAAGGAATAATTTATTTATTAATTACGAATAAAAGATATTGTTTAGTCTCTGAATGTCCCCCATCAGTGTTGCTCCATTCCTCAAACCATCTCCCGACACAATGACGCACAGGAACACATAAGTTCCAAGTTTCAATTAGCATCAGTGTCCATGAATGTGTTTGAGATGAACCCTTTCGGTTGTCCATTTTGCAGGGCTCAGAAAAAAATTTAAAATGCTCAGAAACTTCTGAAAAACTTTCTCCTTGACACTATTGTACTACAGTGTCTTAAACAAAAAAACAAAAATCCACAGGTGATATGTGGGTGCTGCCATTCCATTGGATCCTATGATATGGGAAGGTGTTGTCAAAGGTCACTTTATAGTGTACCGCCAAAGCAAATTGAGGGGGGGGGGGGGGGCATTGAAAGAACAGTTCAGCAGAGTCAGCATAGTCATGAATTGTGGCACCACCACATAATATATGATTACCATCCATACGGCCTTGTGACACGAGCAGTGAACAGTCCACCCTACACAATTCGTCGCTACCATAACATAGTGGCATAACCGACAAAATGCCGATTTTTAGTTTTTGTGCTAAAATATGTTTCTGCAGGCAAGATCTTTCATGTGTGTTAAAATGGTAATGAAAAGCCAGCTTGTTTAGGTGATAATTAATTAAAAACGACACATCCGGTGCGGGCGCCTATTTTCCTAGGACATAGTGGCATAACTGCTTACTAGTAGGCCGCCACCTACTTCGGAATGTAAAGCGCGAATCTCGCCGAGACCGTATCATTGTCTGTTTTCTGTATCTCATTACCCTTTTGGCATCTTTACTGCTGATCCGTTTAGTTTTGCTGACACCTTAATATTATTAGACTAGCGAGGCAACTTCAGAGATCTATTACAACACAACAGAGTAGCCTTAGTCACGTAATTTCTACAATAGTGTGTATGGTCTTGACAACCCCATTTTCAAACTTAATACAATCTCCCACAAATGCAGCCTCCCTACCAAACTTGGTTCTTATTTTTGTCTCGCTGATGCACAAACAATCTGTCTGATTCCGTCTTACTATGACTTCATTGCTGCCTTGAGCGTATTTGTCAGATTCATTCAAAATGTAGTTTTTTGATGTACTTGTCCAGTGGGATAGCGATGGAAGTCTTAATGTCGTCAACACAAGAGAGCTGAGAAAGGTGCAAGGTTCAACCCTTTTTAAAGAAGGAGCTCAAGTGATGTGGTGGGAGCCGGATGGAAAGTACTACACGGGTAAAGTGGTCGAAATGTGTCCGGCAACCAGGTCAAATCCAGAAACTTCAGATTCAGAGGATGATGTCCCACAGGCTTTGTTGCAGAAGAAAAAATCAGGCTATGAAATGCCAAGAACTGCCAAAAATGAGAAACCACCAGAAGGTGTAGCCAACAGGGGTGCTAATGAAACTTCCACGTGTCTGCACAATTTTCGGACTGGGATGCTAGACAGCAGAGGTGTGGAGGAGGTTGCAGTTTTTGCAGATGGATGTTACGGCCAAAATAATCGTGGCGAGCATGCTGAAGACCTTCGTAGCGAGTGCTGTATCAGTACAGGTTATAACTCTTTACTTTTTTTAAACCAACCATGGACAGAGCGAAGGTGATAGCATGCATAGTCTCGTGGAGAGAGCCATTGCTAGAGCAGGAGAGATCCTAATTCCCGCTCAACTAGAAACTGTAGTTCAGATAGCATCTACCAAAAAACCCTTTCGTTTTACAAAATTGACCACAAAAGGTGTAACAAAAATTGGAAGGATCTGGTAAAGGACATCGGATTGTGAAGAGAATGTGAAATGGACAAGTTTTATGGAAGTCAGCGTAGAGAAAAAGGAGCCACAGAAACTTTTCTATAAAACTTCCCATTTAAAAAAAGACTTGTGTCCTCTCACTGCCACCTCGCCGCCACAAACAAGTGACATCCAAATGTCTACCCTGTGCATATGATGAGCCTCCAAAGCTCAGCACAGAGAAATATAAAAAATTTGATCTACTGAGCTCCTGCCGTGGAACCACCCCACTGATCAAGGAACAATTGTGTCAAGACTTGTATAAGAATCTACCATATTAAAATATCCATTATTATGAAAAAAAAAAAAAATTCAGTAAAATCTCAATATTTGGTACATTTTGTGTAAAAAGAAGACGGAAATTTTTGTAGAAATTTAGCATTGTCTCCTCAAGGAGCGCTGCAAGAGCTGCCCATGGTCAGTGAGAGTGAAGAATCTAGATTAAACTTAGTGATGATGATTCTGTATTCCATGTAGATATTATTCGGATTATTGTTACTGTGCCTCAAAAATCAACATAAAATGAACGAAAGTCAGATTAGTGTTATCTAATATACTTTCCTTTGTTTGTCATTATATCACATGATTTATCTTTTTTTTTTTATTGGTCGCCTGTCCCTACAATAAAATAAGACACAAATACAGCACAAGCACACACTGCACTTAAAACGTTGCCACCCGTAATGACCTAACTGCTGCTTGCCGCTACATTTCCTCTTTAGCGAAGCGGCACAATCAGATAGGCGCACCTTCGCGGTATGGGGTAAGACACTTTCTCTGCATCACATACCGGCATAAGTGTACTACTGTTTATTTTAATTAATTAGCTCATTATTTTCCTAACCACAATGTGGTTATGCAATGGTACAGAACTGAATTACCTCATGGAGGTGTAAAATTCGCCCAGATCTAGCTTTCCCATCGTCTATGCTTTGGCTTCAAGACATAAAAATGTCAAATTCGTTTTTCTTACAACTAAGTTTTTGCAGTTATGCCACTATGTTATTGTAGCGACGAATTATTTCTGGCTGGTTTAGTTCAGTTGTGACAGTCACATGAGGATGCTCATCTCCCACACAATAATGGATGTATACAGCATACCTAGTACCTACTCGAGGCCCACTCTAAATTTACTCTAATAATTTTTAATATTTTATTTGGGACTGGGAGTTTCAGGAGATCTCTTGGTGGGTATGACAAATATGTCACCTTCATGGATTCACATCTTTAAAAATTTCTGTGCTGATCAAGTTGAGGTCCTCTCTGCTGTCTAAACACTTTGACTTTTTTAAAATAAAATTATATCCCTTATTACCTAGATTTTCATGTTGCATAGGATTTTTTCACAACCTTTTTTCTTAATGCTTATATTGCTATTGATATTGAGAAACCAAGCAAAATAAAATGTCATTCGGGCCGTCTTCTTGGTTAACAGCATTTGGCATGGGCACTGATCCTAGAATTAGAATGATAGTTTAGACAGATTTACATTCTTTTGCAATGTTAATAGTTATCTTTCATTTGTAATGTTCCACTTCTTTTGTCTCTTTCTACCATTAAAGGGGTGGGGGCTGGGAGGCTGGTCCACTTCATGAGACTTTATTATTAACTGGTGATTCAAGCTTGGATAAACCATCACATCCAAGCTTGGGTAAACCATCCCATCCAAGCTTGAATCATCACAAAAATAATCAAATAGAACACGTGAAACGCAATCAAACTCGACAAAAGACACCATGCAAGGATGAAATGAATCGAAAAAATATGCATATATATATGTTTGCAGACATCCATGATATACTGGTCATTGCCAGTGCCATATTATGATTTAAGTGTCAGTTGTCATGTACAGGTATTAAAAAAAAAAAAAATTTGAAAATTCTGACTTTTTGGATTTAGTCAGTAACTGGTTCCAGCCATCAGCAAGTTCTGAATAGATGTATGCTGGTATTGGTTATATTTTTACCCATGTCTTGACCAGAAACCTGAACGGGACGAGTGGGGCTGTGGTCTGGATGCCATGCAAGTTGCTCTCCAGCTAGAGAAAAGTGTGAACCAATCTCTGTTGGACCTGCACAAGCTGTGTAGCAACCATGAGGATGCCCAGGTGAGAGAATTATGTTTATTTAGTTTGAGACATGACTGAGTGGGTAGGTCGTCCAGATTGATTTTTACTTTTTATCATATCTCATCAGTTATCTAATCTGACGGTGCTTGCTTTTCTTAGAACTTTGATTAAAGGCTTGGAAAGTTGCGGCATTTTCAAAAGTGAAAAATCTTGAATGTTCTACCTTTTGCAAATTGCATGACAGTCCTAATTTGCCTGCCCAGAAAGTCACGGTTTATTGAGTCATGACATTGAAAATTCTCACTTTCCATGTTAGGAGGGGTGTACATCATGCTCAATTTTTTTCAAGGGGTACAAATGTATTACTATAACTATTAGCATCTCATTTTACTTTTTTAGTTATCAGACTTCATCCGATGTCAAATTTTTGTAGTCATCAGACTTCATCCGACATCATATTATTGTGAACATATAGTTGTTTTTTTTTTAATTGAAAAGATCAACCATATCCTGCCATTCTCTTAACACTGAGCGTCTGACACAGGTGGCAAAATCAAGCATTGGTTGGGTCTATAAAACAGCCAATGCTTTGTGCTGAAACATGCCCAATGTTTCGTTCTGGTGTAACTTTCCGTACAAAAGCTGAGGTTCATTTGCGTATAATTTCGATCTTTGTTCATGAAAGGTTCCGCCAGTTTCTCAGCCAACAAACTTTTCGATGAATAATTTTCATAGGATTTTCAACTTAAAACAGTGAAAAAATGCAGGGGCCCATTCCGCGCTCTGCAATCCTTTGTTGTGAGGGGGTCAGATCAGTATGTGCAGCTTAGGGCAAAAACAGCAAGGCTATGTCTTGTTCAAGCAATAAAAACATACAGCTGCATAGCTGCCAACTTTCAAAAACCCCAAAAACAGACTCCTTATATCGGACGGAAACCGCCCCCCCCCCCCCCCCCCCCCCCGAAAAATCATTTCCTCACTTTGTCACATTATGGAATATTATTCCCTTTACTTAGGCCTAATACTAATAGTAATATTAATATAGATCTATTGTAATACAGCATAAGATTTTAAGAAGCAGAAAACAAACATTCTGCTTCAAATGCTGATACTAGTACATGCATTGTTATCACCATTGTTTTCTGTCTATCATGACATGAGCTGTCCTCAGAATTGTATAATTCTTTCATACTAACATGCTCTGGCAATATTGAACAATGTCAGGCTTGCCTCCATGTGACTATGAAACTGGTAGTCACGACAACGTGACCTGTGACTCTTAATGCATTTATATTGGACAAGTTCGATAATAATGCTAAAGGAATTCCTCAGGATATTTTGCACTAAATGTCTACTCATGGCTTAATGACTCATGAGTTGGATAGAAAAGACCTGATTAAAAGTAAAATAAATCCATCCATTATCGCAAATCATGTTCGGCATAAAAGATGACAGATGTAGATGTAGTAGATCTAGAACTAAAGCCAGTTCACAAGCGAAGCCATGTCCATATTGTTCTAACAGATTTAGTTCTAAAACCTTGTTTTTATTGTTTTACCAGCTCACGGGCTCTAGATTTCGATTTCTAACGTCGCTGAAACATGTGTACGCCCTTAGCCTCGGCCTAATTTATCTGTGGTTGCCAATTACATTCAAAGACTCTAAAAGACTGCCGACCTAGATCTAGAGGTACCGGGAGTTACAACCTTCAAAGATGTTTGTAAGCTGATGTAAAATAACATCGAAATAAAATGAAACCCTTTTACAAAATGTGTCCACTGTTCTTACTCACTGACCGCCGTCGAAGATACAATGTGTAATAATAATAATAATAATAATGAAGATTATTTATATAGCGCCTAATCCAAACGAATTTGCTCTAGGCGCTTTACAGAAAGTCTTGTTCTCTCCATTTGCATCTCTCACTCTCTTTCTTTCTCTCACCCTCTCTCTCTCTCTCACTCTCTCTATCTCAGAGCAAATTGTAATGCAGCCTGTTAGGCGCAGTTCACAACTCACAACAGTTCACGACTTACAACTTGTATTCTAAAGTATTATAATATTTGAATTATATTATTTATTTAATAATGAATTATAAATTTTCGTTGGTGATATGGGGGGTGGTAGGGATAAATTTTAATCTATTGATTTTAATTTCAGTTTTTCCTGGGCATGTGTGACCTACACATGCTTTACGTACTCGAGTTCGGGCACACTCAGTACGGCAGAACACGGTAGGGTAGAGCTGCGTTTACGGTTGTGCCCATTGAATCGCAAGGTTCAGCGCTATTAGCGGTAGGCCTAGCTACAAAAGTTACGGTTTTGTTTTCTCCTCTATGTTTTTGCCGTATGAATGGAGAAATTCTTGAAATACATACTTTTCACCACAAAAAGGTATTTACGTACCGGAACCCAAAAAATGTACCAAATAGGTATTTTACGTACTGGTTGGCAGTTATGCAGCTGCACACATTAAACAATACTAAAGATAGCATCTTTTGACAGAGAAAGAATTTAACTTTATTTTGATGTGGTATAGTTGATGCCGTTTTACGTTTAACACACAGCAGTCGTAGCCCTGTAATGTTGGCCTAAGATTATGCCCAAATGAGAGTTTGGACTACCTCGAGTGAGTGATTATATTATATACATGTTTGAAATCAAATAATAAGATTAGTGGTGTCGCGATGTGGGTTACATGGGGATATTTCGACTGACACTCTTTCGAGGTCCGCTCCCACAATCGACGAACACACAAAAATAAATACTTGCACTCTAAAAACTAAATAAATCAATTGCTTTCAATTTTAGCAGAACTGTAGGGCAGTTTAATTACAGGAATTAATGTAACAAATATAATTATAAATATAAATATCAATTCAAAGGCAACTGAATCTAACTAATGAAACTACCGCTTTCTATAAAGACTAACGTATTCAATCTAACTACTTGCAGGTCATATGAGTTATATGGCAAATAGAATCCGCGCACGTGGCGACGGATATAACAGTTTAAATTCTATTAATTCAATGAGACATGTTATGATATGGACATTTCCTCTAGACACGCCATGGAGAATGCTTGTACAACCATGCGTTGTCTGGCGGTAGCTCTGAAACTGTCTTCAAAAGTAAGTAGAACGGTTCACTTTCATCATTACAAATTAGTATGGACTGTCACCATGCGGCCCTCACTAGGAGTGAGAGCGCTGGATGTAAACGCTGTGGGTTTATATCAAACCAAGTAGCTTAGGCTCTGGAGCTTTAAATCAGGCTCCTCACAATGGACTGCTCAACTGCGTCTCTATGTCCCTCATCTGGCTGAGGACTATCGCCGACCACCTCGTAAATGGATTGTCTACATGTGGCCCAGAACTAAGTTCTGTATGGCCTTAAATACTGGACTGCATCTGCAGCTTACCGTCTAATTCCTGGATTGTGATTGGTGCAACCACTTCTAGCTCAGCTGCCGAACTGAGTTATTTTAAGTAACAGCCCTACGCAACGACCTTGGGTCGACATCAAAGGTCGAATTACTTCATACAATATAATGTAATTTTATAGCAATAAATTCTTAACATGTTCAAAACCCCGAGCTTTTACTCTGGATCACGGTATTTTCTGTACGTCAACAGACGTCTCAATAACATTTAATTCCTACTCACCCCTTCCCTCTTTACTAAACCTAGTTCAAAACACGAGATATAACAAGTGCTCAGTCATGCACACCTACGCTGTCCGTCTATCCTTCCCCACATCTTCTGTCTATCTATTATAAAAAAAAACTGTTCAAAACAACTTGTTTACGAGACCAAGTTATGCTGGCTCGCACAATAATTACGTTTGTAAAAATTACTCACTGCTCTCTCACAAAAATTTAGTCAGTGGAAACATTTATGAATTAAATCTGTTCTTGACACATCCCCCACCCCAGTGAAAACTTAGGGTTTGAACGACATAACTGTCTACTAACGTTGCTATGTAATAGTACTTTGGAAAGGGCTATATAGTAAAAAATATATCGTTACTGAAAGTCAAAAAAAATAATTCTAAGAACGTGCATTATCGATGGACAATAGCATATGTATATTTATATGCGACGTTCTGTGATAATATATAATTATTGTAGCACTTAAGAATTAAAGTGATAAACTTCTCTCACACAGACATACCGTAAAGACTGAAATATTGAGAAACTAGCTCATCGCTTCATTGAGCGTAATTAATACATTCATAGAACATGAACGAACAAAGTTAATTAAAGTAATGGTATCCTGGCAGCAGTAGGTCTGGTCGCTCGGTTTGCCATTTCCTCATCTCATTGACCCGCAGACAAAGGCGTCAAGGTTGTCTGAAACTCAGGTCATGGTCAGGATGGACGCTAGTGGAAAAAGGAATCACATGGAAATTTTGAGAAAGAATGTCCATAATTGGCAGGACAATATAATGTGAAACCATCCACGGTCTCCGAAAAAGGTGAAAAATGCTCAACCTCAATGTTTAACAGACTATTTTAGAACACTAAATCAAACGGGACAATACATCAGCTTGTAAATTATCTTCCCCAGGTATAGCCCGAATAGTAAATTTGTATTCCTGGAGCGCAAGGCTCCATCTGGTTAGTCGAGCATTCTTGGCTCTGTTCGACTTAAGAAACAGTAATGGTCGATGATCCGTTTCAATTATAAATTCGGACATTAATAAGTATCGAGAAAATGCATCTACCGCGTAAACAATTGCGAGGCACTCTCGTTCGACAATCGCATAGCGCGTCTCTCGATCAAGTAATTTCCGGCTTGCATATAAGCACGGTCGCAAGAAACCGTCACGCTGTTGGAGTAACACGGCGCCTATTCCTTTATCTGATGCATCCGTTCGGACAGTGAATGTCTGGCGTATATCGGGTAAAACAAGCAGGGGGAAAGTAGAAAATAAATTCTGAATAGTCTGAAGGGCATCAGCGCACTGAGGCGTCCAGACGACTCTATTTGGAACATTTTTCCTCGTTAGATCAGATAACGGGGCTGAGAGAGAGGAAAAGTTTGGTATAAATTTCCTGTAATAATTCAAAAGTCCCAACAAGCTACGGACTTGCTTTTTAGTTTTAGGGGGTTGTAGTTTCAAAATATTGGAGATCTTGCGATCGTCTGGAGTCTGAACCCCGTGGGTTATGGTATGACCCAAAAAGTTTATATGCTGATATCCCAGGAACACTTTACTGGGTCGCGCGGTAAGGCCAGCTCGGCGAAGAGCGGCAAAAACTTCACGAAGGGCCATTAAGTGGCCAGCCCAATCAGCCTGAAAAATACATATATCATCGAAATATGATAGAACGCAGCGCAATTCATTTAGTAAGATGTTCATCATGCGCGCGAACGTGGCTGGTGCAGTAACCAGTCCAAAAGGCATATATTTCCATTGCATTAAACCCAAAGGGGTTTGAAAAGCTGTATATTGTCTACTTCCTTCTTCGAGAGGAATTTGCCAATATCCTTTGGATAAGTCTATTTTAGAGAAGATACTTGCATTGGATAACCGCGCGAATAAGTCTTCCTGATTGGGAATGGGTTCCGCATCATAGATGGTTATAGCATTGAGCTTTCTATAGTCAATACAAAAACGCACGGTATCGTCTTTCTTCTTGACCAAGACAATCGGCGAGCAATACGGACTTGTTGATCGCTCTATGACGCCTAGCCGTAGCATGGCACGTACTTCTGTAATTATCGTTTCGTGAGCGTGCAGCGGGCGCGGGTACGGTTTAACAAACACTGGTACGTCTGTCTGAAGTCGTATTACATGTTGGACTAAAGACGTACAACCCGGCAAATCAGTGAACACCGTGGCAAATTCTTGGAGCAGGTGTGTAAGATCCTGTTTCTGCGACGGCGCAAGCTCATCATTGATATTAACATCGTTTATACTCTCGGTGGCCTGTAATATGGGCAACGATTTGTCGATACTCAAAGGGTCCTCGTCGTCGACAGTAACTAAAGCCGCGTTGGCCCTTGGGACGACATGAATGGAGTTGTTACGACGATCATCGCTAGGCAGGTACTTTTTCAGCATATTAATATGAAATATTTTCCTCTGCCCACGAATATCTATCAAATAATTCACTCTGGAGAGTCTCTTGAGGACTCTGTATGGTCCCTTCCAAGTTAGAAGGAGTTTGTTTTGCGTTTGCGGCAAAAGAACAAGTGTCAGATCTCCGGACAAGGCGCGCATTTGGGCGGCCTGATCGCGATAAAATTTTGAAGAACTCGCTCTAGCGCATGCAAATTGCAGAGCGGTTTTGCATGCATTAATAATTCGTTGTCGGAGATCGACAACATATTGATACGCGCATCGCGTATCATAATCGTCGGTTTCAGAACCGGCGAACAATTGACTAAGTATGGCCATCGGGCCACGTGGTTTACGTCCGTATAATAACTCAAATGGGGAGAAACCCGTGGACGCGTTCGGGAGTTCCCTATAGGCGAAGAGAATAGCGGGGAGCTGACGGTCCCAGTCTCCAGGTTTGTCGGCGGATACGCGTGCTAGCATAGACTTCATGCTCGCATTCCACCTCTCGCAACAACCATTTGACTGCGGATGATAGGGGGACGTTAATTTCTGTTTAATTCCCGCTAATTCTAGTACCTTTTTGTATAGATCAGAGGTGAATTGTGGTCCTCTGTCTGAAAGAATCTCGGTCGGAAATCCGACTCGCGAGAAAATAGTAACAAGCGCCTCAGCGACATGGTCAGCCGTAATGTCTCTCAAAGGAATAGCCTCAGGCCAGCGCGTCGCGTAGTCGATTACCGAAAGGATGAATCGATGGCCTCTGTCTGATTTACTAAGAGGACCTACTATGTCAACTGCGACACGCTCGAATGGTGTTGAGACTGGAGGCATCTCCTGAAGGGGTGCGCGTGATGCTTTACCCTTAGGTGTACGTTTTTGACATACATCGCAGCGCGCCACAAAACGGTTCACGTCCGCGTATACACCAGGCCAGAAAAAATGAGCCAATATCCGTGATTTGGTTCTGGCTGAACCTTGATGGCCTGAAAATGATGTATCATGCGTGAGACGCAGAATGTCGCGACGGAACGACTTAGGCACCACGAGCTGTTCAATGGTCTCACGTTTATTTCGGAAATTTCTGTATAATAATTCATTTTTAATGATAAACGGAGAGGCATTTCGGTTCTGAGGCTGAACTTTCGCAAACAGCGGTTTTAGTGATGGATCGCTTTGTTGTTCCTTATAGAAAACTGTAGGCGTGACATTAAAATCAAACGCAGGGGTTTGTAAAGTACCATCCGGTGGACGTTTTGACTGTTGTCGTGTGGTGACACACGCAACGTTTTCGTTCCAAACTTTTAACTGGCCGTCAGGTGTATCATTAACCTGTGGTAAATTACCAATAATTAGATCGGCGACCGGATTTGGTAATACGCATGCCGTTACGACACCTGTAATGAATGGCGTGTCGATGTATATCTCCGCGAGACGGAATCGCTCGACGGAGCCCCCGAAAGTAATGCAGGTTGCCTGTTGTTCAATCAGCTGGGTCGGTCTGACCAGTGATTCCCTAACACCGATAGTGGTGCAACCTGAATCGCGTAAGACAGACGCGGGTATGGCGTTAACATGACCCTCATATAAGGTCAATGACCCGTGTTGATGGAGGGCCGACATAACCGGAACGGTGCCCGTCATGGGCGACGTAATTTCAACGGTACGGCTACTCTGTGCAGCCGGAACAATGACGGTGCAAGCATTTGCAGCTTCAAACTGAACCCTACAATATTTTGACGTATGACCTGGTTTATTGCACCGATAACACCTAATGCTGTCATATATATTACGTCTGGGTTGCATTGGAGGTGCATTATATGGATTATTATAATATGCCCAAGGAGGTGGACATGGTGGGCTCTGATAATGGTAGCCCTCGTTAACGTCACGACGGGGTGGACCTGAATAGCGAATAAAATGTCCCCGAGTGGGAGGTCCAGCACGGCTTGGAAAACCGCGAGCTTTATTGGGCGGCGGTTCGGAATATGCACGCGGAGGCGGCGTCTGGCGATGAACTGGTCGAGAATTTCTTGTACCCATTGGCGCAGTTCCACCGACTCCGGCATAAAACGGTTCGCTAGTTTTGGCTTTAGCCAGCGAACGATTAGGGTGTGCGGACGCGTACTGTTCTACTAAGGACGTGATTTCCGCTAACGTCTTAGGTGCCCACTCTTTAATGTGGGAGACTAGTTCTGAATGGCACGCGTTAAATATTTGGTCCTTCAGAACGAGCTCATAAAGCCCTTTAAAATTACCGTCAGCGACACCAGCCAGCTGAATCCAGCGGTCTAAGTAGTGCTTTAGGCGGTCGACGTACGTTGAAAAATTTTCGGACGGGTCTGGCTTACAAGTCCGGAATCTTTGGTGAAAACTGTCCTCGGTGTGTTGAAAACGCTTTAAAAGAGCCTTTTTAAGGATGTCGTAATTTTTAGAATCCTCGATGTTGAGGCCATGGAATACTTCAAGTGCACGTCCCGTTAATAAATTTGCAAGGCACGAAGTCCATTCAGTTCTTTCCCATCCAGCGGCTACCGCGTGGAGCTCAAAACGATGAATATAAGAATCGATCTGGTCGACCTTATCATTATAGGTTGGAAGCTTTGGTTTTGCTTTAACATTATTCGTTGGAACACTTGGAGCCGCGGTCGGTTGGTTTCCTTGCAGCTCTAATTTCTTTAGGGCAATTTCGTGCTCTCGCTGAGCCGCTTTGTCGGCTCTTTCTTCTATTTCTCTTTGTCGTTCGCGTTCCGCGGCCTTCTCGGCTCTTTCTTCTATTTCTCTTTGTCGTTCGCGTTCCGCGGCCTTCTCGGCTCTATCTGTGGCACGCTCTTCTCTAGCTAGGTCTTCTTTTAGTCTACTCTCGCACCAAGAAGCCAGCTGGTCCTCGGGTATGCCTAACAGCTTCGCTGAATTTATATAGGAAGTGTAATCGGCCATTATGATTAGTTACACTCACAATAGGTCTCTACAGGAGATCTATTAATGTTAATGGACAGGTATCCGGATAAATTCACGCAATAGCCCGTCTGACGTTAATCCGATACGCGATAAAAAATATTTACTTGTTTAACTCCGCGATTATTAATCCCTGAGGCGATTTGCACTCGTCGGGTCGACGTCCCTAGTAGACGACAAAATACAAACAATGTTCCTTCTTCAATGAAATCGCAGTATCCTTACTGTTATCACTGCCGATGTAATATATAAATACACGTGAATCAACGAATATTAGATCGTTGATTAATATTTTTAGCTATTTTTCTATAGCTCTTGTATAATTGCAATTGCAAGGTAATTTTATTACCGGTAGTTCTCTTTAAAGAACAATAACTTCAGTAATTATATACTGGATATTCAAGGCAGGTGCACAACTGCACTTGAATGGGGAATCAATATTCCCAATATATAAATATATACTCTGGCGTATCAGCCTTATACGTCACAATAACCAGATAAACTCAATCAATGCGTCAATGTAGACACATGACTCACACAGGCATTATATTAAACAAAGGAATGTACCAACACGATAATGATAAAGGTCTAATGAAAAAAAAAATACACCAAACACGACGCTAGACAAACAAGAAAAGACGAACGATAACAGACCCTACAAGTTCTGAATATAATTACAGATAGATGAGAAGAGGACAAGAGAGACGTCTTCCTAAAACAACGAGGAAGATGGAACGCTACAATCTAAACAAAGTGTACAGATCCCTATCAAAGTCCGTTCTCGCGAATGCGACTTCCCACAGTTTCAATAACCACTGGTGTTGCGAGACTGCACAATCTGTCGTCGAGACGGCAGAGTCAGCGACCAAGCCACCACTTTGGCAGGGGGGACCCGCAAACGTAAGAACGCCCTCGCCACCGCCCGTGAGTTCCTAAACACAGAAGAAAAGTATAAAAAGCCTGTAAAACACGAGGAGGAACAATCAACTCCCCAGACGCAGACAAAATTTTAGGATGGAATCACTTAACTCAAGGAACTGGTGGAGATTCCTTTAGCCTTTGCGTACACCACAGTCAGTCTTTTTTGTCTTTCACCGTTCAGTTATGTTGAAGTCTCCTTGGCCTCGATCCTCGGGTCAATGGGAGAGCCGGAAATATGTGGAACAAATAATGAAAGAAAGCAGTATACAAAACTAAATACAATGAAGTAATTAAAGTAGCTCAACGTGAAGACCACGTGAGCACTGAAACTGAAAAGAAACAAAAGTTAATCAAAGAGAAAAACGATATTATAATCTAATCTAAATAAACTATAAACTAAACAATGTTGTGTAGTGTCCCCTCCAGTGTCGCGATGTGGGTTACATGGGGATATTTCGACTGACACTCTTTCGAGGTCCGCTCCCACAATCGACGAACACACAAAAATAAATACTTGCACTCTAAAAACTAAATAAATCAATTGCTTTCAATTTTAGCAGAACTGTAGGGCAGTTTAATTACAGGAATTAATGTAACAAATATAATTATAAATATAAATATCAATTCAAAGGCAACTGAATCTAACTAATGAAACTACCGCTTTCTATAAAGACTAACGTATTCAATCTAACTACTTGCAGGCCATATGAGTTATATGGCAAATAGAATCCGCGCACGTGGCGACGGATATAACAGTTTAAATTCTATTAATTCAATGAGACATGTTATGATATGGACATTTCCTCTAGACACGCCATGGAGAATGCTTGTACAACCATGCGTTGTCTGGCGGTAGCTCTGAAACTGTCTTCAAAAGTAAGTAGAACGGTTCACTTTCATCATTACAAATTAGTATGGACTGTCACCATGCGGCCCTCACTAGGAGTGAGAGCGCTGGATGTAAACGCTGTGGGTTTATATCAAACCAAGTAGCTTAGGCTCTGGAGCTTTAAATCAGGCTCCTCACAATGGACTGCTCAACTGCGTCTCTATGTCCCTCATCTGGCTGAGGACTATCGCCGACCACCTCGTAAATGGATTGTCTACATGTGGCCCAGAACTAAGTTCTGTATGGCCTTAAATACTGGACTGCATCTGCAGCTTACCGTCTTAATTCCTGGATTGTGATTGGTGCAACCACTTCTAGCTCAGCTGCCGAACTGAGTTATTTTAAGTAACAGCCCTACGCAACGACCTTGGGTCGACATCAAAGGTCGAATTACTTCATACAATATAATGTAATTTTATAGCAATAAATTCTTAACATGTTCAAAACCCCGAGCTTTTACTCTGGATCACGGTATTTTCTGTACGTCAACAGACGTCTCAATAACATTTAATTCCTACTCACCCCTTCCCTCTTTACTAAACCTAGTTCAAAACACGAGATATAACAAGTGCTCAGTCATGCACACCTACGCTGTCCGTCTATCCTTCCCCACATCTTCTGTCTATCTATTATAAAAAAAAACTGTTCAAAACAAATTGTTTACGAGACCAAGTTATGCTGGCTCGCACAATAATTACGTTTGTAAAAATTACTCACTGCTCTCTCACAAAAATTTAGTCAGTGGAAACATTTATGAATTAAATCTGTTCTTGACAAGTGGCTTGTAATGATTTGTCTTAATGTTCTGACAGCTGAATATATCAAAAGGGGAACATCTTCTGCCTAGTCCTGGCTGCTGAATATGGTTTGTAAGACTCTCTGCAAAAGTGTGGTTTACTTTTGCTGTCTATTGAAGTGTGAAAAGGATCTTTATGTTCTGTGAATTTATTCTGTACTTTTGGTCTTTACTAGATGGCTGATTTCTTGGAAAGTGAGTTCTTGGAGGAACAAGTCAAGTCCATCAAAGAGATTGGTGACCACATCACCAACTTGAAGCGAGTGGGCTCAGGCCTGGGAGAGTACATGTATGACAAGGAATCCCTGGGCGAGTAACCAGGCAGCAGTCATGGTCACTGCCAATCAGAAATGAATCAGCCTTTAACAACATTGTGAAATTATACCTGTTTCTGCCACTGATTTAAAGGACCCTCAAAAGTGAACCCCAGGATTACTACTTCAACCAACATGTTTTATCTCAAACACCCTATGCATTGCTTTTATCAGGGGAATATTGGTAGTGAAAAGTTGTCAAAGAAAAGTTCATTTATATATGCTACAAAAAAGAACACACTCAACATCTGAAAATTCAAACTGAGCAGCACTGAAGATTAGTTTTGAGTTGAGCTCTTCAGTCAGTTTGTGCAGTGTACACTCTTTTTGTTAACTGTAATTCTCCTTTGTGTCCACCAGCTCAGCTGTGATTGAACGATGAGCAGTCACAGTAACTACGTCTTCACCTGAGCTGGAATTTTTAAATTTTTTTTTGACTCATTAATTGGAAAGTCCAAGCTGGTTCAATAAATTCAGTTACTGACTTTTGTTTTTGTCCTTGTTTTTTTTTTGAGATTCAAAATCTTCCCACAGTTGTTTTTTTTGTCCTCTTTGTATACATGTCCTGTGAAGAAATGGATCCATTTGTCTTTTGGTTGATTGTCAATCTTGAATCAGATGTATGGGATACATTGTTTTACTGGAGGGAGTGGGACAGTTGAGTACCACTACCAGTAATTTAAACAACCAACAGATTGGCAAGCTGTGGTTTTTGACCGATGTGTTGTAAGGTTATTTTTTTTCCCCCTCTAGACTACATTTCATGGTACAAGCAAGTTAACACAACTTGAAGCTGTTTTACGCTTTCAGCCTTATATGCATTCACAAGTCATCCCCTTCCTGCCTAGGCCAAGATTTTTGAAAATATTTAAAAACTTTAAAAAAAAAAAAAATGACTTGAGAACATATTTTTTTTCATCCATGTCGCCATTTTCATGCTCGAAATTATCTTTTATCCTTTTCATTTGAAATTCTTCATTTCATCCCTTACGTCCACGGATGGTTGGGGTGGTGGGCTCTTCTATCCTACCATTTATCAATCATTTTTTCTGTCTATCGTCTTCCTTCTTCTTAGCACAATGCGACTGTTAAGTGTTATTGTCTCTGTGCTTTCTCCAAATTCAAACTTGAGCTCGGCACTCACTTGCCTTCCAGATAAATTGTAGAAATGAACTTTGAAAATGTGTCACAGGTTGCTAAAGCTGATGTGATAGCACTTCTCTGTTTTCAAAAGGAAGAAGCTGCATATAGGCTACATACAGTCCATCAATATGCACATCCAAAATCACATTATCTCAGACATGGGGAAGTAGAATTGACAGGAATGCTTGAAAATACTATATGGAGTGCCTGTCAGAAGTCCGCGGATTCGCGATAATCCGCGGTTTGCCCGCTTCCGCGGTTCGCGCTCCGCGGGCGGGCTGCGAGAAGTCGCGACCGCGGGCCGCGGTTTCAAGTCGGCGGGTCGTAGTTGTTATATTGGCGGGTCGCGGGCGAATATCTGGCAACTCCTTCCGGTTTTGTGTTTATCTTTGCTTTCCTCCAGTTTTCAAAATGCGAACAAAGACAAAGTTTCTATCTACCCACGTTGTATTTCGAGTGCCACAATCTTCTTTATTTGCTTTTATTTTGTGGTATTGTCTAAATATTTAAATTCGTTTTAGTTTAAAGTGTAGACTAGATTGTCCTAGGTTAGTTAGACAGTGAGAGGTGTGTTAAATTTCATCGGGGCGCGATCGATGTCGGTACTGGGCCATCGACATCGCAACATTTTTCACGAATCGGTGGACTTAGTTTTTATTAATCAGTAGATCTATCTACTCAGCTAAAAAAAAGGTTGTACCAAAAAAAAAATCTAGATCTAGTAGTGAATAAAAATCTTGTGTCTGTGTGATGAACTTAGTCAAGTCATGAGTCCGACTCTTCTAGACAAACTTCTTAATTTAGTTAGTATGTTGAGTTGATAGGTAGATTTAATAGAAAAACAATTTAATATATTGGCAATATTAGACTGGTCTTTCACGCATACACAGTCGTCTTTGTAAATTGTAAAATTTCAGTAGTAGTCGGTGGATCTACCTTCTTTTTTTTTTTCTAAGGCTGTTTTTCCACTGAGATAGTAGTCTAATATTGCCAATATTTTTGTATGTTTTTTAATACTATAATACATGTCTAAAACTCAAAATGATTATCACGCTCGTTTTTTACTTTAATCCGTGTCGACCGCGCTAAGTTCAGGGGTTGAGATGATTTTCCACTGACACCCCTGATATTAGTTAATTGTACAAAAAAACAACAGCAGCAACATAATGTCATTAAAAACAAGATGTTTTGTATAAATTTTTATTGACATGTTCATGAAACATTTTGCAAATAAATGATGAGTCATCAACATTGAACAGAAAAGCAGTTTTCACACACACACAAACAAACGCACCTTCCCCCAACCCACCCCATATCTTTTAGTTTACCATTTTACACACAAAAAAAAAAACCATTCAAGGATTGCTTCACCTGGGCCACACAGAATTGCCATCACTTCTACAACTGCGTTTATTCCATTCAAAAAAAATTTGGGAGAAAATCATGTAAGGACGTCGATGTTTTTCTAATTTGACTCTTACGTCAGTCAAACTTTACTGTCATTTGTCAGCAGAATTTCGGCGACGACTATGAAACGCAGGCGCGGTATGTACATGTTTAACATGTAATATTCTATACTACACTTTTATTCAGAAAATCTCTGAGGTTAGTGGCGGTACCATTGTCTGGTCCTGTCGTGTTTCAATATTTTTTCCATACATTTTTGTCCTGTCTCCACAGTGCAGGCTGTCTGGTTCTGCTACCTGAATGTGTGAACAGAAGATAAGGGAAAATGAAAGATGGCAGCAGGTGACAAATTGAACTAATCACTCCAGTCAGTGCGGGGGGGGGGGGGGGGGTTTAAGTATTCACACGGATGTGGAATGGCCTGTCTTTATCTCTGCTCACATCTAACACATTATCATCTCTGCTGGCACTTCATACGTCATTATCTCTACAAATATTTACACGAAACTACATTATATTTTACATGATATGTATTTAGCTTTGAAACTCTGTGAAATTTTCAAGCTGTGCTTGAATAGGAAACATTTTATATATAAGTACCAGAATAGATTAGAGCATGGCAGGCGCAAAGTGACCGTTATCATAGAGACGCCGCGTAAAACCCAAACTCTTAATAACTCAAACTGCTGACAATGACACTCAACACGTCATCATCGCTGCTCTGGAGGTCAAAATTGGCCGTTTCCTCAGCTGTCAGTGTCACACAAAATTGATGCACGGTATGCATAACTATAACACTCCCGCCCCCTTCACATGACAGTATGTATTGTAGCCTTACAATTACAAACTCCAGATTGCCCCCGCCCCCCCCCCCCCCCGCGACATAAGACTGATCACCCCCCCCCCCCCCGTCTTGTGGGGAAAATCAGCTTTACTATTAGTGTCATTCAAGTTAAAAATGATTTAAAACCGGGTTCAAATTGTAAATTTTTTGTAATTCTAGATTACATTTATGCAGTTTTTAAAGAGAAAAAAACGGCATTGATGGGTGAAGCTACGAAATCTCAGACTATAACTATAAGTGAGAAGTTTACAACAGTCAAATAATAATATTTAATATCACACAAATTTTGAATTAACAGATCGTTGGATTTGACAACAACAACAAAACTCAAGACATGCCGAAGAGGTGCTGGCTGGGAAAGTGAGAACGAGCTGAAACAGAATTTATATGCCAATCAAAACAACTGATACAACACAGACTGGCATGACAGTGCAGCAACCATTTACGAGACAGTGGAAAACCACTTGTGAATAAAATTATCAAAATTGAATGTGATTTACAAGCACACTGTAGATTAATAATAATAGATCCACATAAAATTAGATTCAGTAAGGTAAGCATGAAGCCAAAAGAACACGAATGCAATCTGGCAAGAGACATCTTGCCTCTGTTATAATGACAATGACACCATCAACCATAGATATAGTACACAGAGATGGCACGCTCAGCGAACCTCGCGCGATGCCACAGTGCGCATGACCGACATAGCGATGAGCCTGAACCGCTGACTGGCTCAGCGTTGCTTGATTGTACTTTGTAGGCTGTTTTACAGTGACGATGCGCAAGGAGAATCATTTTTAAAACAAGTGCTAAAAACAAAAAAAGAGGGAGGGGGGGGGGGGGGAGGAGGTCTAAAATGCACCGCATCAAACACCAACAAATATATAACGCTATCAGTATCAGGAGATGCTACCAACGATAGTGACTTGGATAAACAAAAAAAAAAAAAAGGAAATAAAATAATAAATAAAGAATCTGTTGGGGGGTCTCTGCCTCGGATCCTAGTTGGTGTTCAGTAGGAAAAAAATCGGCATAGATATGAATTACGGATATGGCTAAAAATCGGTGTTAGCATCATCTGTGTTAAGGTATGAACACCCCAACCATTATTTCACTGTGGGCTATATTAACATTTTCATTTATCCCACATTTTCCAAGATGTCTCAAGTTGAAATATCTCACACACGTTCTTTCACTCTTGCCTCAAATTTTGACAACCAGAAACACGCCCTAAAACCAATTAGATTTTGAAAACTTTGGCAGCAAACCAGGCAACCTAATATGTTAGATACATTCCTTATCATGCACTCATAAAAAGGTTATGAGCCCAGATAGCGTAGCAAAGCATGACACGGAAAGGTCTACACTCTACTTGACTGTTATGGTTGCGGCAAATTAGCAGTAGCAGGTTAGTCTGATTAGAGTTACTGGCATTCTCCAGGAATAGCACAGCGCTGTGGTACTGAAACCATTCATTTAATCTTAGATGACTTGGTTGAGACCCAAATATTGGTGCGGTTCCAAGAGAGTTCTAAAAAAATACATCTTTTTTCGGTTTCAGTTTTAGGTCGAAGTCAACCACACAATGATACATTTATTTCAATAGGCCTACAATTTAAGTTTTAACAGCAGAAAAAAATGGTAAAGCAAAAACAACTAAACAACAGTAAACTTACTTAGAACAACAACAACAAACAAAAAAATAAATGAAGATTTACATCCCATCTACTTGATGGGAATATAAAAATTTACGGTTTATCATTGTCTGACTCTGATTGATCTAGTCTAGCAGACTATAATTACTCCCTGTCTGCACCCATGAAATATCTAAAATAGTTTATTTACGTTTCCAAACAATACTGTTGTGTTGTGCAAACTTGCAAAATATGCTGGTCCTTCTAATTTAACGCCTCTAATTTGCTAAATAAGTAAATATGAACGCGAAAGTAATAGCAGACCACAAAATGTTTACAAGCGGAAGCCCCGCATTCAGGCTTATCGCAATGGGGGGCTACTTCCTGGCTGGCATCACTTTTCATTCCACCAGCGGAAGGAGTGCGCGATCTGTGTTACTATATCTATGTCATCAACAGAACAATCACTGGTCAAATCAGCCATAATTTAATGTAGATCATTATGTAGACCAGATTACATGTATGTAAGGAAAGGAAGAAAACGGCAACTCCTCTGTTAACTCATTCACTGATTGGCATGGAATCCTCGTGCCCTCTACACTGAATTGTGACAGGAGAAAGTACATCATGACTTATTTTCTTTACATGTTTTTATCTAAAGGGAACAATACACACTACAGTAGAGAACTGAGCTGCCCCCCCCCCCCGGACAAGTGACCCCAAAAAAAAAAAAAACGTTGACCCCCACCACATTAAAAACCCTTTAATTTTTAATTTTATCATCATTGATCAATATCCGGACGATTCGTTATGTGTATGTGAGTGACAATTTCCGGTATGCTCAAGTTCCAGTTACATGAGATCAACACCCATACATTTTATCATTTTACATCCATCATGTACACATGTACAGTGTTTCAAGTTCTAACTTCTGTTGTGGTTTGCAGCCGCCCTGTCCACCTTGATACACTGTACAGCTTTTGCACACACGAGTCTTCACTGACACTGACAGTGACACTAGTGGCAATTATTTCATGAATTTCCTCTGAAGAAAGTCATTACGTGTGAACTGTGCATTTCCATCACATTTAATGAATTATCTGTTTATCCAACTGGGCTGTTTTTGTGTAGTTTTGTATGTCTTTGGGGGGGGGGGGGCATTAGGCTTACCAAATCCTGCCACAATAGATTACTGGGTCAGTTATCACTATCCAGGATACCACCAGAATACAGGACATTCTGATTTGTAAACAGGTTCAGTACCGGGTACTTATACATATTGTACTACACAAACCTGCTTCCCCACTCCCTCTCTCCCAGCCCCCTTGGTGGCCCAATCTCCTCATTTTTCTTCCCACTCAGAGTTACCGGGATACAGTCATGTACTGGTGTAGGCCTATATAAATATATATACCGTGCAATCCTAATATGTATCTCGGCATCAGTGGGACCGTCTAACTTGTGTCGAGTAAAGAGAAAGTCGAAATAGCAGATTAGTGATGGAAGGGGAAAAAAAGGGGGGGGGGGGGAAATCAAACATCGCCATAATTGGAAGTATCCAATAAATAACGCAATTATGTCCCTTTTTCCTTTAATTATCGGCATATTGTCACCCGTTCTTCCAATATCATCACTGTTGTGGAGCAGTTACGTGGCAAAGATTTACTGATGTCGGAGAAATAATATGTTGTCGCTATCAAATGGGCAGTGCTTTACTTTTTCTTTTTTTTAACCTCGACCCGACTGTTTCTTCAGAAGAAATGATGATACCGATACACATACAGTAGGCCCACGGCAGTTAACCAAGAGATCTAGGTCAAGACCCAGTATCAACGGCGCACGAATGTTTAGTGGGGAAAAAAATTACTCAGTCTGTGGTACTCTGTACTTTTACTGCCGTACGCTTATGCAAGGCACTCCACACTGTGAAGCCAAGGGTCATCCTCTCTTACCCCTCCCCGCCAGAACCGGAAAAGGAAATAAAGAGATCTTACATGCGGGGAGTTGCGTGGGTATTTTTGGTAGCACAGTAGTAGATCTGGTGCACTTTTTTATTGCCGCGGTCGGGGAGAAATGTGTCGATGAGGAAAGAATGTAATAACACGTCGAGTTATCGGGAAATATTTAGTAGCATTAAAGAAGTACATGTAACAGGTTGGAACTTAAAAATTGTGTCGAGTTACCCAGAATGTCGAGAAAAGTGGATTAAATTAAAGAAAGAGGCAAGAATGACAACAGAAACATCGATACGTATGCCAATAAATGTGTGAGTTTGTGTGTGGGTAGGTGGGTGCGCGCGCGCGTCCAAAGGTAGGTCCATATTATCAAGATCCTTAATCAATAGAAGCCACCCCCTCCCCTCCTCAAAAGGCAAATCAGAAGACAGAGCAATAGGCTACCACTAATATAATATCAAAACAAAGAAAATAATATGCCCCTATTGTAAAGTTCCTGGACAAAAGACAAATGTCAGTCTCAATGTCAACTACAGTGGAGCCCAAGTAAACCGAACTTTGGTAAATCGAGTTTCTGTTAAATAGAAGTGATTTTGAAATGAAGTTTTTTTTCCTTCTTTATCTCTATTAAAAATTTACTGCTATTTCGAGTTCGAACTGCCCCAATTCTGATAAATAGAGTTGATCGAGGGCTCTCATCCTCAATCAACTCAGTGTAAGTTAATGTAACTTCTGATTTCCAGCCCCGTAGCCGTGAAAACCAGTTTCCACAAACACACTGACACAGGCTGTTCAACAATTCCACGCTCCCCAGCCATCGAGGAGGAGGGTAGAGGTGCCAATAATGCTGCAATGGGTAGGCTGCAGAGCCTTCCTCTTACGTGTCTGTCCCGACCAAGCGAGAAACATGCGGCGGAGGGTGGCAGTGGTACGGGTCGGGGTCCCTGCACGCAGCGTGATTCTGCCCCAATGACCAATGATTGATATCAGCCAACAATACAGTACGCGAGACGGTGCTCGCATTTTTAATTTATGGCCAGTGAATTAATCGATTGCTGACGTAACCACAACAGGTAGATCTACAGCCAAGACACGGTATACGTAGAACATAAATTACACACAGTTGAGCCGTGTGGTGTGCCCACCTTGCTCACATAGAGCCATTCTAATACACAAGCTCTACTTGTGTAATGCTCGCTAAGCATCATAATAATGTGAGAGGATGAACGACTTTCTATTTTTAATGTGCTTTCATGGTAACGCTGGTGCGTGAGTAGGGGACGGCCACTCATAGTAGTTTATGGACACTTGGCCGAGTACCATTAATTGGATTATTTCCCTTGTAATACTAGCGCGGGACCCGTTATTCACATCACGGTGAAAAGCGCGCATTTTGATTGGTCAGTTGGAAATGTTGACCACCGGGCTTCCAACTCTTATATCATGGCTTTAAGTTTCTTACAACTCGCTCCTTCGTTGTTATCCACCGACAGAAAGACGGGAACCCGAATTCATTTTTGAGAGTAGACAATACCCTATCGGTACAAAATAGGTACTCATGATAACGTTTGTTATCAATGGAGATACGTCGTATTAATGGACGAAAGTATCCCGCACAAAATTGTCGAATGTTGTTAGTCCTGACACTTTGAAAATTTATATTAAAACTATTACCGGGTTTCTGGTATAAGTAGTCAGTTAGAATTTTAGCAGCAAGTTTCCAATTTATAATGGTACCAATTTTGTTGTACTTTGATGCACATATCCTATTGAAATAATTAATAAGAGGGTCTCGGATTTAAAGCAAACTACGATTTAGACGCATGTTATCCCCGATAATTCCAACCTGGGTCAAATTTATTCAATTATAGCTGGAGGGGACGTTAGAGTAATTTCTGCAGTTTACTGGGATACCTAATTGACTTTTGTGTGCACCCTTTTAACCGTACTGTAAATTCGATTGTGTTAGGACCCTAACCAGTTTTATTGTCGGGCTGGACTCCATGTCCGAGCCTTTCACTTGTCCAAACACTGGACTACGTAATAGCTCTCTCGGACGTCCGCGCTGGCTCATAAATAAGATGCGAGTTCGAGTGGTCAACACACTCCATCAAAGACGCAGAGACAAGAGCCGACGGCACAGTGAACCCAGACCAGCAACCCGGGCCCGTAGCAGCTCAGAGGCTTGCCGACGCTTGCCATCGCCACCCCGCCCCATAAGGCATGAAGCGGTAGCACAGGACCCGGAGAAACTTTGGGTAAGTTGGAGACTATTATATTAGAAGTGACTTTAATTTGCGCGCCCCCCCCCCCCCTTTCTTGGATGCCGCGTAGAGAATGCTGATCTACAGAGACTATTATGAGTCCGGCTCAACGGTAATTGCCATTGTCATTAGACGTGTAAGGTGCGCGGTGCAGTGCAGTGTCTTGATATTGTGACTTTATTGTCAAAGTTAACGTTTGCGGTGCTAGATGATAATGATGGCTCGCTAACCAAGCTATCACGATTTGCTTGTGTGCATATAATATAGTGTATGTGTAGCATTGCCTTGTTGTGGTAGGCAGTGAGGATTTCCTGACATGTTAATGTGGATGGCTTATGTTATAGCGAGCGGCACTATACACTTGATTGTATTACGGGTATTGGTGTACCTTGCCAGTACCACTATGCTATAGAGAGCAGTGTGATTGTGATTGCGTTTAGTGTTTAAGATGTATAATTAATTACATGTATTGGAGATGCATAATCTTAGTTGGGCCTCACATGGGTGAGCCCCAGGATTGTTCTATGTGCGGCGGTGGATGAACAATGTTTCAGTGAGTCTACACAGGTTGCAATGAGTCTCGCCGACATATATATATATAGATCTATATCATGTGCATGTATTATAGTTATCCAGATGTATTATGCTTCTATGAGTTTCGTAAGTGTGTGAAGGACAGTTTCATTTTAAGGAATGTACACATTACTTTATGTATCTAGTGGTGTGTCATACGCATGTTAGCCTGGCGGCATAGCTCCGCGGCTAAGGTCAAAGGGCATGACCCTTCAGTATCGATTGGGAAGGGAAGTAACCAATACAATAGCCCTGGGGCGGGTTAGTACTAATAATGGGAGTGGGCCTATGAGGATGGCCTGCATTGGGATGCAGCGTCTGTGTTATGGACGGTCAGTGGGCCATGTTGGCCACTGCGTTATTAAATGGAATGGCCACTCTGGATGTGTTGTACACCGGCTCAGTGGAGCGAAACTATTGTGTTCTTGCCCCTTCATTTGTTATGTCCTTCATACTTTGATTAGTACATTAATTAGTTTATGTTGCCAGTGTACTAGGAAACTCCTTGTGTATATGATATAGCCACTTGTAGTTGTTATTCATTAACCTTAGCGCTATTTTATTCCATGCATACATATCCAGTTGGTTATTGCTTAAATTCTATATTATGTTGTTGTTGTTTGATTTAATACTTAATACTATTACTATGTATGTCCACCATTGATTGCCTGATTAATGTTGTCATTATATCCTAATCATATTTTTGTCTTTTTCTCTTGTTCCAGCTTATGGCTGGTTGGGCTTCTTTTTCTGGGTTTCTTTTTCCTTTTCTTGATAGGGTTTTTCCTATGCCTTTTGGTAGCGATACCTTTGTTAGGCTTTTGAATAAATAAGATTGCCAGCAGAACCCTGTGTTTGTTAATCCTGTGTATCCTTAAGGGAGTTACTATTGAACCCACGCAGTAACCACATTAGCCACACGTAGTTCATCCAACAATAATATTGAAAGGGACCCAGCAAGTATTGTCTTCTACCGGTTACAAATTTACTGTATAGATCAAAGCAGCGCGGCGAGAACAGATCAACTGACAAAATTCACAAAACAGAACAAAGAATTTGCTCCTGTGTCTGTAACCTCCTCCCCCCCCCCCCCCCCTTCTCTTATCCTACTCTGTGTGTGTATTTGTGTATATGAAGTTCGTCCGTTCCTTATAAATTGTACGTTCAGTTGTGATCAGTCCCCCGGTACATTTCTCGTACAGCAATAATGGTTGGGGGGGGGGGGGGAGAGCTGTAAAAGAGACTACAATGAAAACTTGGAAGAGCCACAAAGATGAAACTCAGGATTATATTAAACTTTTAAACTGTGAACATTTTACAAAATTCTTCATTGGGAACAACCACTGGATAGCTGACACCTGAGTGACATTTGATTTTACTCTTCAGCCAATACAAGAATAGTCTGTGTATCCTATAGACATCATTACAAATTCACTAATTCTCTAAACAGGTCACTATTTCATTAAAAACTCAGTATGCTTTCTTTGGACACACGGACAGACATTTTGATACTCATTTGTGGTCTGTGTCACCATTTGTTATAGCCAGAACTCTCTGCTTTCATTGGTGTAGTCTCCCAAACACTTATCCTCAGTTCATCCAAGTGCAACCTACAGCTTACATTGACACTGAACACTTGCAGTTGAAAACTTTTGATCTGGCACATTTGAAAAGTTTGACCAGGTGATATTGAATGCCTTACCCAGGTCAATTTGACCTAGGCCAATTTCCCATGCCCATCATGTCAAACTTCAGGGATACAAGAATAACTGAGAAAGATCTGATGATATCAAAACTTGCTGGCAGTGTCGTCACTTTGTGCCTAATACATTTCACTGGCACCTAAAATGATCTTTTGAAAGTGGAAAAAAAAAGTTTAAACTTGCTGAAATGTTCTTGCTGCCTTTAGTAACAAAATAACTTTCCTTATCACGTGACAATGGATAAAGTGACGTCTACCAGCCCTCACAAACCGTGACGTCATTAGGTCAGCTGATTTTGACCTTCAGCCATTCAAATGTCTGTACTGTCTGTCTGAAAAACATGGGGAAAAGGAAGGGGATGTCAAGCCCACAAGGAATCAAACGTTTAGGGGTGGGGGGGGGGGATATGTAACTGACTTGGACATGGTTTGTTTTTTTGTGGCAAACATCCCCGATGGAAAACCGCAATGATGAATTTTGAGATTTTGGAGTTCATAACAAAGTGTCTGCTAAAGATTATACTTGACTTTATTGTCTGCTATTTATGATTTAACAACTGACATATAATTCAATATGATAAAATATTTTGTCCTATCCAAGGCTGATATGTATGTTTGATTGCCCGTATAGAAACATATTTGTTATTTGAATGTTAAACAAGCTAAATTTGTAAAAAGACCGTCTTTTGATACTGTAGATTTATGATGATGCAGCTTGAACATTTATCATCCTGTGTAAATTTTTTCACATACATGAAATAAATGAAAAGGGACAAATTATGAATGGTAAAACTTGAATAAAGGAGAGAAAAAAATGACCAACCACAGAGGTTTGAAATATCACAGCCACTGGAGGGTATAACAAAAATACAGAAAACTAAAGAGAGGGAGAGACCATTACAGCACTAAAGGCTTAAAATACAAACAGAATCAGAAAAATCCTCACCATTTGTAAATAATCATCAATGTCTGTAAATTAATCATCAATTTCTCACGTCTTTGAAATAATTTAAAAAAAAAAAAGCAATGAAACACCCATCTTGGAAATGTCCAACGAGGCATACACACATCCACTGACAAAAATGTGAAATTTGAACAGCAAATGGACATACATGTGTCCAGATCCACAAGGGATCAACAGCTTTAAAAAATACTTAAGTTTTTAAACAAAATTTGAGAAAGCAAAGACAACAAACCAACTAACACTCAGTCCAACCAAATCAAACAAACAATTACAAAAATAATCCAAGTTAAAATGAAAATGGGATTGGAAAATTCAAAAACAAAAATTCTCACCAGTTTTACTTTGACTGGCTCTGAAATGTATAAGTTAGAAATGTCCATTTTTAAAAACCAGTTTGTGGTCATCTTTAAACACAGTTTATATTTTTTTATAACTGAGTTCTGCCTGCATAATTCTGAAACCTTTTGCTAAGAATATGTCAAAATTTAATTCAGGAAATCCAGTGCTGTTACAGTCAGTGTTTTAATGAGACAAAACTTGGACAATAAAATGCTAAATCCATGCCCAAAATTTCAGACACAGATCTGTGTTTCTCTTCAAATCTCTTAATTCCCTCAAAAGTGTCCATAAAGTGCCACAAAGTTGGAACTATGGAGTTTGACCTCAAATCCTGACAGTACACAGAGTATCATAATGCCGAGAGAACATACCAGAACTTATCATGGAATACTAAATATGTGAAATCCTGATCAAACAACACACAGAAATGAAACTTTTGTTTTCACTTTTTGCTGTGCTTTGAAACAAAAACAACAACACACAAAGATAACAAAAATCATCTATTCCTGTGAATAGGAAATTAAAAGATTTCAATGTCCCATAGAACCAAATGATCATTGATGTCAGTGCAATGGTGGTGTACAAAAATCAGTTCACAATAAACTGCTCAACACTAAACATGATTTTTGTTCCCAAGACTGTCAGATGTCTCAACACCAAAATCTTTGTCTCTCCTGAGTTTCACAAAATGAATACAATGAGATGTCCACAAAATGGCATCATGCTATGATTTATATTGTCAATAATGTCATGTTATGAACTGTTTATGGTGTCATGTTATGACCTATCCATGACATCACATTATGAATTGTGTAGGACATCATGTTATGAATAATGTATGACGTCAGGTTATGATGTCTATGACTTCTTGTTATGAATTTTGTTATGAATCATTTTTGTGTTGTGTGATAAAATCATGATGGAACAAACATGCCAATGTGTTTTCTATGTAATACATTTTTGGCAAATGGATCATGTTTAGGTTTACCCGTTTTTTTTGCACAAGTTAAAACAACAAGTTAAAAATATCACTGTAAATAATCTAATCTCAGACATCATTGAAAAAAGCCGGTAACAAAATTCCTTTTCTTAAACCTGTTCGTATCTTCCTCCAGTAACAAATCTGTTTCTTCTCCATGACCTAAATCTCCATACGATTGCCGATGACAAATGAGAATTTCAGAATATGAATCTGTTCACTGCATTTGTAAAGTGGGTGAGAGAATTGACAGGTTGAAAGTGAGAAGAAACCAATTATTAGTCAAAGTTTCAGACAGTTTGATGACAGAAAACAAAAAAAATCATCGAAGATGGTTGGCAAGAGATAATTAAGAGATTATGAAAGAAATGTTAGCAGCATTTTGGGATGGAAGGACAGTCACTCTGATTACAAAATTTCTGCAACAAATTTAACAAGTTGTCTATCATGTCAGTGTCATTCACAGATGACTAGACAACAATTTCTGAGCTCTGCAGTTTCCACTTTCTGTAAACAATTTACAAATTTACACATATGAATAAATTCAGCATAGACTCTGTGTCCAATTATTGCTATTTTATTTGTAAAGTTTCATTCTTTGCTGGATTGGACAAATGTGTTACCTACATGACCAATGACCTTGAAAACTTTCCTCGCTAATGTATCCAGTCAAAACAAACAATTTGGGATTTCCCAAACTTTAAAAGCAGAAAATTCCTCTCGTCCAACATCGAGACAAATCTTAACTGATCTGACACAAGTTTTTTTTTCTTTTGACAATTGGGAGCAAATCAAACTTATGCTTTGATATCAATTCTACATCTGTTCCTAGACTGATCTAATGTGTGAGTGCTTTTTTAAAATGTTTTTTGGTTCAATTGATTTGCTGTCATTTCTAGATTTAAATCAATCAACAAAAAGAAAATCTGAAGTGACAAATTCTACTAGCTGTAAACAACAATGTCACTTTGTTGGGTGTCACTTTGTTAGATGTCACTTTGTCAGTTGTCACTTTGTCAGATGTTAACAAAAGTAAAGAATTATTTCTGCTGTTGTGTCAATCCAAGTCATTAATTTTAGAGTTTCTAAACTCTCCTAGATCATCAGTTTGTTGCTGTTCCATGAAGTCACAACTGCAGCACTAAATGAAAGTGTTTCCCCCAAAACTATTTCTCTGTGCGCTGCAGTTGTTCAGTACCCTAAAATTCTATGTCCACGAGCAAATTTGTCATTTACAGGCCAAAAACTAATCTTGTCTAAAACTGCTTGGTTCCCTCAGGTTTCAGTAAAATTAGCAGTGACTGCATTCTATCATCAGTGGCCATTTGGTACCACTTCGAATACAGGCCAGCAGAAGGATGCATGGACAAGATAATTTAATTTTCAGTATTGAATACTTGATCAAAAGATCTTCCACTGCACAAAAAAATTTCATTATGAATGGTCCAGTCAAACAGTACAATCGAATTTCCCAGACTGTCAACACGTGCAAATCCACAATTTCTCTGTCATGTTTTGACGTCTGTATTGCTGAATGGACATGATGATTTTTGCACTGTCTTGCCGTCATCCAGTGAGAATTTACCGTATTCAGATGTCAAATGTACAAATCAAAGACAGGACAGATGGTCAGACTCCAGTTCTAAAGTCTCACAACTGTAATACTGGAGTAAATTCTCCTTCTGCCATCAGCACATCATTCCTGCATTTTATTTTAATCCGTAGTTTTCTCATTCTGACATTCTCTATTTTGATATGAAGGAACTGGCAATGACAACATGCAAAGTCTAAGTCCATCCAGTCTATGATGCAAAATGCAAAAATTTCCTGTCCCGAGTCTGTGCTGTGTCACCTTCAGCTGCTTCACTAGTACCCCCCCCCCACCCCCTTCCCCCCTTACAGGAATGTCCCTGCTACTGGTCCACACAGCAACGACAACTACAACAAAAATTTCTCATTGCACAGCCTGTGGTCTCCACTAACCACGTTCTGATTGATTAAAGTGGGTGCAAACTGAACTGCCTGTGAATGTAAAACATCATGTTTTCACTTTCTGCCTGGCTCCTGTGGTGCTTCTTTCACTACATAAAGACAAGAGTTTTCACAACTGATGACCTGCCTGGTCTAACTGGCCTAAGCTAATGTCAATACTGAGATTTCAGTACTTTCCAGTACGGTCAATAAAACTTTAGCATTCTGTATCTTTCAGCAATGGGACACCATCTGGTACCGGAGCAAAGACAACAGTTTTGGTGTCTTGTCGCAGAGCTGGGACACTCTCAGCTGAATGATTGCTACTTCCCCCTCCACTCTGGCTGGAATGATTGTCATCTTGTTGCTGACCATGTTTAAAGTTTTTCTGCGCTCTTTTCCACACCGGTGATGATGCTCCCGCTCGATCTCCAGAATTCACTGAGCTAGATGAATAATGCAGTGGATCTGTACTTGCGTACTGAAGTTTTGCAGAGCCACTTTGACTGCCTGTCTGACTAGAGCAGCTTAGATTCGAATTGGATGAACAAGAACTGTTTTCTTTATTTTGATCAGCGGCTGCTGGTTCAAGAGTGCCTGGAACAAAACCTCCGGATTCATCCATACTGGCTTCATTCAAATCTCCAATAGTTTTACTTCTGGTTCTAAAGCTGGGATCTACATCCATCTCACTGACTTTCTTGTCCAAGTCCATTGAATGCCTCTCACTATCAGACGATTTCATACGACGTTTGAACAAAGCCAGCTGTGGGCTGGACAGGGGATGAGGATGTGAGGAAGGGGAGGGGTAAGAGGAGGCAATGCTTGATGCCCCACCCGCCATCGTCCCTGCCTCTGATGACGGAATGGAACTGCTGGAGGTTGGTGAGGAAGAGTGTGGCCGAGCAGTGGAGGAATGAGAATGATGATAAGATTGGTGGGAGGAGGAGGAGGCAGAGGAGGGAATGATCATCTTTCTTACACTTTCTCTGATGGTCTGTCTGATCACTTTCATGAAGTCTGACTTGGCTTCACACGTACTGCAGGATGAAGACAACAAAACCAGTATTAGACAAATTAGACAATCCACACAGTTCAAATACCTTTCTTTCCTACTCTGATATGAAGAAAGATGGGACAAACAAATAAAAAACAACAACAGACAATAAGAACAATAGGAAAGTCTGAAATGATGAGATCACTGATGTCCCCTTTTCTCAACCCCTCCACAGTCTGCCAGCTGGTAGCAAATAAAAAAGGTTAAAAACCTGCAAAGTAGCATACGCAATTTTTATCTTAAATCATCCATTTCTACATATTCCAACAGATGCTATGACAACTTGGTGCAGTGCAGCAAATCTAGATCATCAAGTTGTCTCCACATGGCTTTGTAGACTCCAGCTAGTAAAACCAATTGGAAAACCACCAAAAGCATGCTTGGTAAAGTCTGCAAAACCAGCCAAAAGCCTGGACCATGCCAGGTAAATGATACTAAATCTCTAGCCTTGCCCTTTTGGAAGCCTCAACACTGAAACAGAAGAAGAGGTGGGCTTCACACACTGTATACCTGCTCCATTTACATTGCAATTCTCAGGAATTCATTTTCTTTTCATAAAATGTCATTTACTCTTTCCCTCCCGCGAGCCGCATTTTGCGGCTCAAGCGAAATCCCGATTCCTACCGCGAGCCGCAAAATGCGGCTCATGAAATTCATGTTCAATTCCAATTCAGTGTTTACGAAACACAATTTTTGTAAATACAATTCACTGTTGCACATTCAAACCTGAATATTTTGAATCTACATTCATTTTCACATAATTTTATATTTTTTGGTTGTCTCTTGAGGGAACAAAATGGTGGCTCAAATATAGCTTGGTCCAACCGTAGAATACTGCTCAGAATGTGTGGTAGGGAAAGAGTTGAGTGACTGTAGCAAGTTTTTGTAAACTGGCCACAAGTATTTCATTTTTTTCTTGAAAACTGGCAATCTAGCAAATGGCGGCAAACTTTCGTTCATGGAATGAACTAGAAAATTCAATGTCCATTTCCAAAATTCTAAGATTCACACGACTACATTACACAGTGGAGTCCGCATTATTTGAAGTCGTTGGGAATTGGATTACACTTCAATTTACCAGAGTTTGATTTATCTCTGAGCAGAGAAATAACCACTATCACACTGTTTGCCCCATACCATAGATGTAATTACATCCCCTTGCAGCGCCCACTCCGATAACACAAAAAAGCAGCCTCGAATGGCTAAGGCCTCGTAGTTCTGATCAGCAAACTCTGTTCCCTGTCTTTATCTTGGCCACCTGTATTGTTTGTGATGTCATCAATCGATAAAGACATTCTCCCATGTATGATACTTTGTTATCAGTGGCGTGCACTGTAACAATGCCATATTCATCCAACCTTCCTATCGAGTGTAGTGTGGTGAATGTGTAAACACTGCAGCCGCGTACTTGCAGAACTGAAATGCTAAGAAGCACGTATAGGTGAGGTCTTTGTTCCTCCAGCGCCTCACCACAAATTTTACATTTAATACAGTTATATGATGCCGTGTAGCTTAGTGAGCATTGCCTAAGTGTGTAGCAGAATGGCTTTATGTGAGCATGATGGACACACCGTAAGGCTCATGGTTCAACTGTGAGTAATTTATGCTCTACTGTATACTGTGTCTTGGCTGTACCTGTTGTGGTTATGTCAGCAATCAATAAATTTATTGGTCATAATGAGAGCACCATCACGCATACACGTGTTGTTGGCTGATATCATTGGTCATTGGGGCAGAATCACGCTACATGCATGGGCCCCACCCCTACCACTTCCACCCTCCGTGGCATGTTTTTTGCTTGGCCGGACAGACACGTAAGAGGAAAGCTCTGCAGCCTACCCATTGCATCATTTTTGGCTGGCAGCTCTATCCTCCCCCTCGATTGCTGCCAAGTATAACAGGCCTGTGTCACCGTGTTTGTGGAAACTGGTTTTTATGGCCACGGGGCTGGAAATCAGAAGTTACAACTTACATTGTGGATGAGCACACACGAACAGTTTGATTTACCAGAACTGAGGAGGTTCCAACTCGAATTAGCAGTAAATGTTTAATAGAGACAAAGAAGGAAAAAAAACTCATTTCAAAATCACCTTGATTTAGCAGAAATTCGAATTACCAAAGTTCAGCTGACATGGACTCCACTGTATTTTTATTCTCCTATCTGACCTGTCAACTTACCTATTACAGAACTGGTAGACTTTCTCTGGCCGACCTTCATGCTCTGACCTTGAATGCAGCAGATCCCACCAGTAATGTCTGTCCATGTCACCAACTTTCCCTGTGCGTATCTGAACCTCTTGTGTGGGGATCAAAGCACGATAACGTTCAACTGTTTCTGCAACCTCAATCAGCGATGCTCGAGTTGAGAGAGACTGAAGACAAAAGTTGTTTAACCAGTATCAATTTTGGAGTTTTTCTCCCATAGAAAATCATCTTAATTAATTATTCTTTAATAATAATAATAATAATGGATGGCATTTATATAGCGCATATCCATTACAAAAATGCTCTATGCGCTTTACAGAAACATGTCAAAAAATACATGGGTAAACTCACACACACAACCCACATTGATACACACATAATAATAATAATAATAGATAGCTTTTACATAGACTAGAAACTCTCATACAAATGACATTTTAACATCCTTTTAAACTGTGAAAATACTTGCGAACTGCGGACATCTAAAGGAATCTCATTCCACACCCTGGGCCCAACATGGCTGAAAGCCCTTTCACCAAAACTTTTTAGGTTCACTACGGGTACTTTTAGTCTAAGGTTGTCAGAAGATGATCTTAATGCTCTTGCAGGGCGATGCAGTTCTATAAGTTCTGAAATATACTCCGGCGACATGTTGTTGACACATTTATAACAAAATAAAGCCAATTTATATTTTATTCGCTGCTCAATAGGTAGCCAGTGGAGCTCCTTAAATATTGGTGTTATGTGATCTATCCTTTTTCTTCTTGTTATTAGTCTTGCAGCATTATTTTGGATTAACTGAAGCTTATTGATTTTACTTTTTGGAAGACCACTTAGCAGTATGTTACAATAGTCCAGCCTAGAGAGAAACAGCGATGTTACAAGCTGTTTTGTTACTTCAGTAGTTAGGCAGTGCCGTATACTGCTGATTTTCCGTAACTGGAAATTAAGATTCTTACACAGCTGACTAATAAATGGTGACATTGACATCTCTGCATCTAAGATTGTGCCCAGATCTTTTACTTTACTTGTCATTTTAATAAGATGGCCATTTACATTGAGATCTGGTGGATTGATTTTTTGTTTTGGATTCGTTATGAGCATAACTTCTGTTTTCTCATCATTTAGTTTTAGCTTATTATCATCCATCCATTTCTTAACTTCTTGTATGCAATGCTCCATTGTTTTTATCGTATCATCTAGGTTTTCAAGATCACATGCTTTATATATTTGGCTATCATCAGCATATTGGTGGTATTGAAGATCATATTTTCTGAAAATATCAGCAAGAGGTTGGGTGTATAATGTGAAAAGAATTGGGCCCAAAACAGAACCTTGAGGTACCCCAAAATTGAGTGTTTGGACATTAGAACAACTATCATTGACTCTCACACATTGTTTTCTATTTGAAAGATAGGACTGAAACCATGACAGTGCATTTCCTGCAATACCAAAGGTCTTTTCTAGACGATGTAATAGAATGTTATTCTTTCCTATATGTGACGCGTTCCGACGGTTCGGGGCATAAAGTACCGTGGACTGTTTGAGAAAATTTGCTCAACACATTGCAATCTTTCTTTTTTTACCAAAATTTTGTTTTTTCACAATTTGTAAATTTATCTATTAAACTTTAATTTTAACCTTTAAAAAATAAAAAATAATGCTTTAAAATATTTATTTATAATTATTTACAAAAGTATATCACTTTTCTTCAATGGTTTCCGTAACAAAATAACACATTAGTCCCCTTACGATTTCTTCAATAACAGCTTGCCAACCTGGCAGTGTTTGGTATCATTTTAAACGAGAAAATCTAAACCTTCTAAATATAGAACAAGCTTTAGTTTGTTTTAAAGGGTTGGTGCGCTATTCTTGAATAAAAACAGGTAAAACCAGTAAACAAAATGACCCCGGGGCTGGCAACACAAGGGAAATCACCTAAATTTTGATAGTTGATTGATCGAGAACAGTCACATGACATCGCGTTGGTTAAAATGGCGTCTAGAGAAAGTGACATTCGAGACGGCTTAAACTCGGCAAGAAGCAAGAATTTGCAGAATGTTGTCCATGAAAAGGATCTGAGAGATTTGATAGAAGACTATTTGATGGAAGATGATGATGAAGAAGATTTAGAATCAGAGTATGATCAGATGGAAGAGGGTTTTGAAGATAGGTCTAGGTTAGGGCAGCCAGAAGTTGAGACAGGAGTCGAAGGTGCTTCAACATCGGGAGCTTTAGATTTAGCAGAGGAAGACAGCAGTGATGATGCTGAGGTAGATCGGAACGATGCAGATTTGGTAGTAGACGCTGGTGTTGATATAGAATTAGAGGGGGAGAATGTATTGATTAATTAGGCGTAAATTTTTTTTTTTATCGATTTATACTTTTTGGCAAGAAATCATAAGAATTGCAACTGGTTGCCGTAACAGGGGAGCGAAACCACTAAGACTTATTCTCATCCTGTAAGCTTGAGAGAGAAAAGTTGAAAGATTCTGGCTATGTCAGATACAAATGTAACATCATATTGAGGCAGGAAAGAACCCACACCCTTAAAATAAAATAAATTAACTTATTGTAACATTTTGCGCCCAGAGCATAAACATAAAAAAGCTGTAAAACTTGATGAAACGGTCTGAAATTTTCTGTGTACCTAGAAGACAATGAGTATAAAACCCATGCCAAATCTGGTTTGTCTAACACTATTAGAACATACCCGTTGCTATGGAGACAAATCTCAACTTTTACGCTCAATTTTCTCAAAATTATGGATTTGAGCCATTCCCGCTTCATCAAAGTTCAAATGAGCAAATCTCAGCCAAATTTCAACCGATTGTCTCAAACTTGGTATCAAATGAAAGCTTATGGCATGGACTTTAAGGTGTTACTCATATCTCAAAACACCCCAGGGGTACATTATGCCCCAAACCATGGGAACGCATCACATATATGATTCAATGACAAAGACTGTGTCCAGAAAAGACATGGTGGGGGGGGGGGGGGGGGGGGTGTCTATAATTTTCTAGTCCCTGTATTATTTTCTGTAATGTTCCACTGACATGATAATTATATATTCTATTTCTAGAGGTCATACTGATCCAAACATGTCAACAGTCTACAGACGAGGGCGATAAGGTTATCACATTAGCCTGTAGGACGCAGAACTGACAAAAATTAATATGGTCAATTGTGAGAAACATCAGATTATGTTATCTTTAACATCCAACATTGACTTGTCTTCATTTCTACAACTTCTACACACAAAGGCTTGACACCAGATTAAAGCAAATTTTTAGACTTTCATGAAAAGTTTTCTTCAATTTTGACCACAATGTAACAATTGGGAAATCAACTATCAGCACAGTCTATGTGCAAAACTGTGAAACTGTTCAAGGTGACAATTCTAAAATGTCAGCAATGTAAATTGTCTGGAGACAGAAAAAAAAATCTGGAGTAAACCACCAACACTGACAATCTCATTTCAAATGTACAAAACCAAAAAATTCATTTCTTACCTTTGTTCTCTTGCGTTTCAAACGTTCTCTGCAAAGGAAGGTAACTCCAGTCTTGAAGACAAAGACAATGTTCTCAAACTCTGTAGATTTCTTGACTTTGCCCAAATAATCAACTACATTGACCCACTCCACTGTACCATACATTTGCAGATCTCCAACATTCAATTCAATGGGCTGAAAAGAAAGTAAAAACTGTCATGAATATGTGGAAATGACTAAATTTGACAATTTGCCTGACTTAGCAAACTAGAGTTAATTGAGTTGTTAATTGTGACCTAATCTTAAAAAAGAAAAGGTCACCTTCTAGGGTCACTGTCTTGGTCTAGTGAAGAAAATCTAATGCCTAGAACAAAATCCCATAATACCATACAAGAAAATACACTTTTAACTCACTGGCTGCGCGATGCACCATACAGCACTTGAATATACATGGAAGGGATGGAATATTTTTTGTTCACATTCAGTACAGGGGAAAGCTGGGGATCACCGGCTGGTTGGATGGTGCACGGAATGAGTTAAATGTTTTGATCATTTTTTCACACATGAACTTTCAAACCACAAATCATCAACAATGTCAGAACTAAAAACTTCCACACACCCCTCCACCCCCCCCAACCCAAACAATGTATGTACGAGCTGTGATCAAGCTGCTACTATTGAACAAGCATAGAATTTTCCCTGAGCAACGGAAAATTATTTTTCCTGCCACTTTATATTTCCTGGCTGAACTTAAAATGTAAACAACAAATAAATATTTTCAGTGGTTCAGGAAGTTTCGCATTATGACAGAAGGAAAAAAATATTGGTGCTTTCCAGACATCATTAGGTCATTGAGAGGGTAAAAGTTGGGGAAGGGTGTGTGTGTGGGGGGGGGGCACACACACACACACCACACCACCACTTTACTCACCGCTTTATGTGGGTTATTCTGAGTGTATGACCTGGCTAAATCATCAAAGACAGCTCCGTACTCATCATAGATTTTCTGCATTTCATTGATATGTTCAGCCACAGCTTCCATTCCCTTCAGAGCCTCTGTGGGTTGATCAATATCAGACAGAACAAGTCAAAACACATCAGAAAAGTTCCCAATGACAACTACAATGTGACATTTTATTAGTGGATTCCTTGACAAATTAAATGGTTATAAAACCCTGTATCTCTAGATCATATGGCCAGTTACCTGATCAGTCGTGTCAAAATGTCAAAGTTTGATAGAATCCTAAAGAAATTTTCTTCCAATGCAGATACATAACCTTACAAAGTGTGGACTTCTCATCATCTGATCCACTTGTTAAAATACTAAATCATCCATCAACCTGCATTTGATCAACTTTTGCCTAGCGCAAAATAATAGTTCACTTGCGTAAAATTTGCTCATGTTAGATCTAGGCTTGCATGCAAACAGCTCTAAAAGGAAACCAGTGCAAATAAAATTCCTCTTGCCGCAAGAGAAATTGCCTACAGAAATGCACCTCAAAATGGAACCATTAATTAATCCTTTTGCTGCCAAGCCCACGTGCCTTTTCTTCTTTAGACTTAAAGAATAATGGATTATTGGGTAGAAAAAGCAGGAAGTAGTATAAAATTAGGAGTAGTATAAAATTAGGAGAACAAAACATGCCAGAACAATGTCAGCTGATATATAGATCTAGGCCTCAGGGCAGTTTTGGCATGAAATGGTAGGGTTGATATATCAGCCATGCGGCAGTCTTCCGCAACATATGGCAGACAGAGTGTTAAACAATGCATAAAAATTATGCAAAACACAAATGTTACTGCTGCATGACCTTAATAATAAATTATAAAAAATAATAATAAAATATTCCTGGTTCTTTGTAAACTCATCTCATTCCTTATTTTGCTGCCTTGAGTTAATAATGTTGTAAACAAACATAAAAATTTACTGCAGCTTTTCAGGACAGAAACTGCACAGTTTTCTAAAGTCACAATTTACATCCAAAAAGCTCACTCAGGAACTAGAAAACTACGTTTGCACAGGACTTTTTTCTTCTTCTTCTTAATGAACAATTGGCATTCAGCGAGGACCGACTTCAAGTCTGGGACAAGAAAATTATGCCTGCACATTCCTGCACTAAGTCAGCAATACTGAAATCAGAAGTGACGTCGGTCGAATTATTGTGAGTTGTGAATATTTTACTATGTGAGAGTGTCAGATATGAAAATAGAGGAATGGGGGCCAATTGAAAAAGAATTTGAAGAATAAATTTATCACTTTACAAACAGACACCGTGATGCTGTACAGGCAACTCTGCAGAACAACAAAGAGAGATCTTTTCTTTCACAAAATCCTAGCAGCAGGAAAAAGAACACACCAAGTGTAGATCAGAAATCTTTTCTTGAGTGGATAAAATGACTCTGAACCCCAAAATGCTCTTGTCAAGCAAGGGAGAAAAAGAAAGGTTGATGATTCTGACCTTGGCCATATTAGACAAGTGGTTTTCTCAATATTTCGGGGGTAGGGGGTGACAAGAAAATCTTTGTGGAGTTATGTCCTCTGCCCCTTTCTCAAATACACAAATGTAGTTGTGACTCCCCATTTCTTCCAGGTTGTTTACCATTCTCTCAACTGTCAAAATAAAATCCTACATAAAACTTAAAGATTTGGCCATTCTCATATTGGCTTAAGTCTCTAGTGGAATATGCCTTCGAATCGCTGTGAACTAATAATGTTGCATTTAGCGTAAAATTGAATGTTTATGGCATATTCTTTGTCAGGTTTCAAGAAAGATCAATGAAATTCACCACTCTGAAAAATTCACCTGACCTATGTATTTAGCCGTCAAAAAATCTTAATAAAGTTACAGAAAATCTAAGACCGCATGCAAAAAATTAACGCACTACAACTTACTTTGCACTCAAGATCTAAAGAGTCTACATAGAATTTTTTGCAGCGTAAAGAACTCGGTTTGTGTTTGCTGGGGATGCCAAGATTCTGGTAAAAAATCTTTGAAGGAAATACAAGTAGGCCTACACAGTTTTACATTATTGTCATCAGCTGCCTAGAACACTTGATGATGAAAGTTTCATAAATCACTTTGGTGCGAGTTTCAGTTAACTCTTTCCCTACGGGTCAGCATTCCACATCTGGCTGGAGCACTTCCTGGGGTTATACGCCATACTGTATTCCGCATTTGTAAATAAAAATCACCTTACTACACAACAGCTGTCTAAATTACACTTATCGCACACGTGGTATTGCTGGACATGCTAGGACAAGAGAAGCATTACCAAGAATTCTATTTTTAAGGTTCAACGTCACGGGGTGTTAAAATTTTCCACTGTTGTGGATGTGGTCAAGGAATACCCTTACAAGGTCACAACGCAGGCTGTGTTGAACCGGCCATTGCTATGGAAGCGCAGGACATAGTGTGCATTGTACTGTAGGGAAAGAGTTCAAACATGACCATGGGTTGACTAAAATTCTCAGTGAACAATGAAAGACTGCAGGCACACTGGACTCCTGTCAAAAGGCAGTTCTAGCACTCCACAGGAGAAACTGATGATATTTTTTTTGTTTTTGTTTTGAAGGGAAAACCAAAGACACATGTAATCATGATCAATGGACAATTTACTCACACCAACTACTGCATAGAGATGCCCAATTTACTCACACCAACTACTGCATAGAGATGCCCAATTTACTCACACCAACTACTGCATAGAGATGCCCAATGGACAATTTACTCACACCAACTACTGCATAGACATGCCCAATGGACAATTTACTCACACCAACTACTGCATAGAGATGCCCAATGGACAATTTACTCACATCAACTACTGCATAGAGATGCCCAATGGACAATTTACTCACACCCACTACTGCATAGAGATGCCCAATGGACAATTTACTCACACCAACTACTGCATAGACATGCCCAATGGACAATTTACTCACACCAACTACTGCATAGAGATGCCCAATGGACAATTTACTCACACCCACTACTGCATAGAGATGCCCAATGGACAATTTACCCACACCAACTACTGCATAGAGATGCCCAATATGGACAATTTACTCACTGTCATGATCACATTAGGATCATAAATGCCGTGCTAGGTCACGACGTTAGTGAGTTAATTTTTACGATCTTGTTGATTATAACCAGCGTAATTTGTCCTTGAGCTGTTCTCGTGAACAGTTTGTTTTGAAACACCTTTTTTCTGATAGATGGAGAGAAGGAGGGGCGAGATAGAATAAATGTATAGCTAGGAATGACAGAGCAGTTCTCGACCCCGTGATTTTGATTAACATAGATAAGGGGCGAGTAAAGGTAGTTTATTTAGACGCTTAGTTGGCGTTCGGAAATTCGTGCATAAGAGTAGAAAGCACGGGGTTTGAAGATTTTAGTAGTTAATGTTTCGCATTTTAAATTGTCTAGGTAAAATTGACCTTGATTTTGGCGCAAGGCCATGACAAGCATAAATTAGTATTGCAGGCTGAGCTCCCAGCGGCTGCACCAATCAAATGTATGAATCTGGACGGAAGGTCGAGACATAGCTTTAGTATTTAAACCCGTGCAGAGCTTAGATAGTGGCCACATGTAGACAATCCATTTACGAGGTGGACGGCGATAGTCCTCAGCCAGATGAGAGACATAGAGACGCAGTTGAGCAGTCCATATTGTGAGGAGCGTGATGTTTTAAAGCTCCAGAGCCTAAGCTACTTGGTTTGATATGAACCCACAGCGTTTACATCCAGTGCTCTCACTCCCAGTGAGGGCCTAATGGTGAGAGTTCATACAAATTTGTAATGATGAAAATGAACCGTTCTACTTACTTTTGAAGACAGTTTCAGAGCTACCGCCAGACAACGCATGGTTGTACAAGCATTCTCCATGGCGTGTCTAGAGGAAATGTCCATATCATAACATGTCTCATTGAATTAATAGAATTTAAACTGTTATATCCGTCGCCACGTGCGCGGATTCTATTTGGCATCTAACTCATATGACCTGCAAGTAGTTAGAGTGAATAAGTTAGTCTTTATAGAAAGCTGTAGTTTCATTAGTTAAATTCAGTTGCCTTTGAATTGATATTTATATTTATAATTATATTTGTTACATTAATTCCTGTAATTAAACTGCCCTACAGTTCTGCTAAAAATCAAAGCAATTGATTTATTTAGTTTTTAGAGTGCAAGTATTTTTTTTGTGTGTTCGTCGATTGTGGGAGCGGACCTCGAAAGAGTGTCAGTCGAATTCTCCCCATCTAACCCACATCGCGACACTCACACCAACTACTGCATAGAGATGCCCAATGGACAATTTACTCACACACCAACTACTGCATAGAGATGCCCAATGAACAATTTACTCACACCAACTACTGCATAGAGATGCCCAATGGACAATTTACTCACACACCAACTACTGCATAGAGATGCCTAATGGACAAAATTGTATCAGTCGGACAGGCAAACTGACAAACGGTCATGCGAGAAGAAAAAAGGAAGATTATTTGCTTCCAAAAATATTACAGGACAAACAGCAAACATCAACTTTGACATCAGCTTTGACATCAGCTTTGACATCGACTTTGACATCAACTTTGACATCAACTTTGACATCAGCTTTGACATCAACTTTGACATCAACTTTCCCGTGAGATGCCAGAAAACCTGGGCCATACAAGTGATACATCAGATCTGCAGCTGATGAAAGGAATGACTGAACAAAGAGGAGACTGCTTCATTCAAGGACATTTGAAGGTCACAAAGAAAAAAAGTATGTTTGTCAGTTGCCAGTTTTTCATATTTTCCTTTTCAAGTCCCAGCGTACAAATTGCCCATGAGCAATGCTGCCCCTTGTGTTTTGTTTATTCCGTTGCTGTGACTTGTTTTTTTTCACATTTTTTTTCCAAACCTGTTTCCTGTCTTTCACTTGTTTGTCTACCCTGTCACCCCTACTACGTCCAACAAAATGGTATCGTCTGATTACGCTTATTACAATGCAACTGTTTGTAACTATTCGTCACACTCATGTAGTACTACTGACGGTCTGAAATACAAACTGGAGAAAAATCTTAGGGGAACTTTTGACTCTGATACTGGTTGTCATCTCCATGTAAAATGAGAAAAAAAAGGCCATTTGCATATATCTGAGAAGCCGTTGTATGTCTGTAAAAGTGAATTCTGATGTAATACTAGGGCATGCTGCATAAGGGCGTCTGTCTGTAGGTTTTTCACCAGGGAAAACTGGGAGGAAATTACCAACTTTGTTGTTGGTCGTTGTCTTTATTTGATGTGGCAATTAGAGAGAGATTGTGTTGCTTTGATTAAACCGCTTTTCTGTAGATGTAGTATTCTATGAGCTGGAAATCAAATCTCTTGCTAAAGGTGTGCTAAGAAAAGTAACATCATAGTATGCTGAACCTTTACATGGTAGAGGAGGTAAGACGTTGCGCCAACAAATACTGGACAGACTTGTGTAACAGCATACAAGAGGCAAATGAAAAGGGAGATATGAAAACCGCCTTTAGTCAAATGAAAGTAGCTCTTGGGCCAATCATCACCAAAAGCGCCCCACTTAAGTCTGTAAATGGTGAACCCATCACAGATAAAAATGAACAACTGAATAGGTGGGTAGAGCATTACTCTCTGTTGTATTCAACTGAGAAAAATATTCCACCAGATTTTGAGGAACACCTCCAAAAACTGCCAATAATGGCCGAACTTGACGCTGAACCTTCCTTAGTCGAGCTTTCCAATGCAATCGACCACCTGTCTGCTGGAAAAGCCACAGGAAGTGACAACATTCCTGCAGAGGTATTAAAAGACCTAAAAGGCCCACTATTACCACACCTGTATAATCTGTTACTGCAGTGTTGGAAAGAAGGCGTGATACCACATGATATGAGAGACGCCAAAATTGTCACACTTTACAAGAACAAAGGAGACAAAGGCGACTGCAACAACTATCGAGGCATATCCCTCCTCAGCATTACTGGAAAGGCTTTTGCTCGCGTCATCCTCTGCCGCCTTCAACAACTGGCGGAAAAAGTCTTACCAGAAACACAATGTGGCTTTCGAAGCAAACGATCAACTATTGACATGATATTTGCACTTCGGCAAATCCAAGAAAAATGTAAAGAACAAAACAGGCCGCTTATAACATGCTTTGTGGACCTAACAAAGGCTTTCGACACCGTAAGCCGATCTGGCCTGTATGCAGTCCTTAAATCCATAGGCTGTCCACCAACATTGCTAAAACTTATTGCATCCTTCCACACTGACATGAGGGCATGTGTCAACTTTGAGGGCTGCACATCCAATTCATTTGCTGTAAACAGCGGTGTGAAGCAGGGATGTGTTCTTGCTCCTACCTTATTTGGTATATATTTTGCAGCCCTACTCAAGAATGCCTTTGGTCAATGTTCAGGTGGAGTACTTATTAACACCAGAGTGGACGGCTCCATTTTTAATGTTGCCAGACTAAAAGCAAAATCTCGTACAGAGCATATTATGTTGCAAGAGCTCCTCTTCGCAGATGATGCTGCAATCGTGGCCCACGATGAAACCACGCTCCAGGCTCTCATCAATAGCCTTGCCAAAGCCTGTGACAAATTCATGCTAAAGATCAGTGTCTCAAAAACTGTAGTTTTGACACAAGGCTTGAGAAACCCCAACCCAATCATGCTGAATGGCTCTCCTCTGGAGCAAGTGGGAAAATTCTGCTACCTAGGCTCAACCATCAATGGTAGCACAGACATAACAACTGAAATAAATGCCAGAATAGGAAAGGCGGCCACAGCTTTTGGCAAACTCTCAAAAAGGGTGTGGAACAATAGCAAGCTGACCATCAAAACAAAGGTACTCGTGTACCAAACTTGCGTCCTAAGCACATTGCTGTATGGCTCAGAGACATGGACCACCTACTCCAAACATGAAAGATCCCTCAACTCCTTCCACCTTCGCTGCCTACGCAAAATTCTCAAGATCAAGTGGCAAGACAGGATCTCAAATATCGAAGTTCTGAGCCGAGCCAACATTCCATCAACTCAGGCTCTCCTAGGCAAAAAAAGACTGCGGTGGCTTGGACATCTCCACCGTATGGAAAATGATCGCATCCCCAGACAAATTCTCTACGGGGAACTTGCTACTGGCAACCGACCCAGAGGTAGGCCACATCTGCGATTCAAAGACACTTGCAAGGTCACGATGAAAGCATTCAACATCGACCCCTGTCGCGGATCGGGATTTTGGGGAATATAGATCAAGAGGTCCGCTTCCCAATCACACGAGCACAAAAAAAAACAACAATTAAACAACTTTCACTCTAAAAACTAAATAAATCAATTTGAGTAACAGACTGCAAAGTTTATATATCTAACAAATTCAAAGATAAAATATACAATAGATAACGAATACAATAGCAACTGAAAATGCTCAGCTAAGCTGAGGAGCAACTATGAAGTACTTAAGGCAATGTAATATGAAGTTATTTAAGTCACAATAAATTTACATTCAAAAGAATCCGCGCCCGAGGGCGACGGATCCTGTAAGGTTTAAAGTTCTATCTCTCTTCATACTAAAACATATTTATATAGCGTCTCTGCCAGGCGCGCTCTGGTGTAGTTCACACGTGGTCGCGGGAAATGCATGTGGTCTGGCAGTACTGGTCAACAGTCTACATGTGTAGGTGGCTGTAAATTCAGCATGGAATTAAAATCTTTAGCTCACCATTCGGCCCTCACAATGTGAGGGCTGTTGATATTAGCGCTGTGGGTTTAATGCTCAAACAAGTAGGCTTGGGCTCAGGAGCGTAGATTTCTGACAATGCTCCATCACTGTACATATCAGCTCAATCGCTGCGTCTCTATGACTTCTCATCTGGCTGAGAGCTCGCCGTCCACCTCGTAAATGGATTGTCTACATGTGGCCCAGAACTAAGTTCTGTATGGCCTTAAATACTGGACTGCATCTGCAGCTTACCGTCTAATTCCTGGATTGTGATTGGTGCAACCACTTCTAGCTCAGCTGCCGAACTGAGTTATTTTAAGTAACAGCCCTACGCAACGACCTTGGGTCGACATCAAAGGTCGAATCACTCAAGACAATAAAATGTAATTTTATAGCAATAAATTCTTAACATGTTCAAAACTCCGAGCTTTTACTCTGGATCACGGATTTTCTGTACGTCAACAGACATCTCAATAACATTTAATTCCTACTCACCCCTTCCCTCTCTACTAAACCTAGTTCAAAACACGAGATATACAAAGTGCTCAGTCATGCACATCTACGCTGTCCGTCTATCCTTCCCCACACCTTCTGTCTATCTTTTAGGAAAAAAAACTGTTCAAAACAAATTGTTTACGAGACCACGTTATGCTGGCTCGCACAATAATTACGTTTGTAAAAATTACTCACTGCTCTCTCACAAAAATTTAGTCAGTGGAAACATTTATGAATTAAATCTGTTCTTGACAACCCCAATGAATGGGAGAACCTTGCAAATGATCGAAGCAGATGGAGACAAAAATTGCGCAGTGGCACGCTCGCAATAGACTTCAGGACAAAAGAAACATACCTGACAAAACGACAGAGGCGGAATGAAAACACTCGCCAAAGTGAACCCAAAAGACTGACCTGCAATCACTGCCATCGCACTCTCGGGTCAAACATTGGTAGAATAAGCCACGAGAGAAGCTGTCAGTCAAAGTGAAAGTGAATATTCTAGCTGCTAAGACCGTCTGTAAAGACGCTAAAGGCCATATATACATGGTAGAGGAGGGAGAAGGCAATGCCATGAGTCATGTGGTTAGTACATTAAGTGCCCGGCTTAAAAAATAATTTGTTCACCTGAATGGGCTGAATTGGGGACAAAAAAAAACAAAGCAGAGCTCCTGGGAAAAGGTTAACGTGTGTATTAAACGGTATGTAAATGCAGAAAAGTCTTGATTATGAGCCTTCTATTTAACAATAGAACTTATTGCATCTCATCACAAGTACCTTATCCAAATATCATAGCGGTCACACATGATTTATACACCATTCTTGCTGCTATTGCATCCTAAAGTAAACACAAGACGTGTTCACAAGGACCCGATTGACCTGACAGCCAAGGTCATTGGCTACATGCAAACGATTGGCTGTCTGGCCGCTGGCTATCCCTGCACAGGGCTTTACATGGATGAGTTCACTCAACGCGGGATGACGGTTAAATATAAAAATTTCACCAGCAAGGGGAGTCTATTCTTACTGCAAGTTGTCATAAGTTCCTTCTGTGAGTCTGAATTACCAACCAAAACTAACAGATGCAGAAACTTATGTTGGAATGAAAAGCACAAGGGAAATTTCAAAGATAAAGAATTCAGCATTTTTTATCATTTGTAGGACAAATCCTGACCTGATATATGATGATGTTCATCTGTGTCTGTATGGGTCATATTGCACAACTGCTGTAGCAGCAGTGGATACTTGAGGATTCTCTGGATGGGTTTGATCAGATACGACTCAAGAGTGGCCGAGTGTTGTTGCTTTGGATTCCTGGCCCGCAAGAATTCTCGCAAAGCTTCGTTGGCATCTGGCAGTGAACGAAAATTGTGATTAAAAAAACATAGTTTTGGTAAATCCTAACAATGACAAAATGTTATAAATGTTGCATGGGATCAAACACAGATATTTAACACATTCAAATTGTTCCACTTTTGTCTGCTGACTAAATTAGAACCCTCAAACAAAGAAATAATTAAATCTCTGGCTGTTCCTCCCTGGGTTGTTTTCCTACCTCGGTGGCTTTCCTACATAGGTTGTTTTCCTACCTCGGTGGCTTTCCTATATAGGTTGTTTTCCTACCTCGGTGGCTTTCCTACATAGGTTGTTTTCCTGCCTAAGTGGCTTTGTACATAGGTTGTTTTCCTACCTCGGTGGCTTTCCTACAAAGGTTGTTTTCCTGCCTTGGTGGCTTCCTACATAGGTTGTTTTCCTACCTCGGTGGCTTTCCTACATAGGTTGTTTTCCTGCCTAGGTGGCATCCTACATAGGTTGTTTTCCTACCTCGGTGGCTTTCCTACATAGGTTGCTTTCCTGCCTAAGTGGCTTCCTACATATGTTGTTTTCCTGCCTAGGTGGCTTCCTACATAGGTTGTTTTCCTATCTGAATGGTTTTCCTACATAGACTGTTTTTTCCTATCTGGGAAGTTTTCCTTCATAGATTGTTTTCCTACCTGGGTAGTTTTCCTATATACAGTGGAGCCTAAGTAAACCGAACTTTGGTAATTCGAGTTTCTGTTACATAGAGGTGATTTTGAAATGAGTTTTTTTTTCCTTCTTTATCTCTATTAAACATTTACTGCTATTTCGAATTCAAACTGCCCCAATTCTGATAAATAGAGTTGATAGAATGCTCTCATCCTCAATCAACTCAATGTAAGTTAATGTAACTTCTGATTTCCAGCCCCGTAGCCGTGAAAACCAGTTTCCACAAACACACTGACACAGGCTGTTCAACAATTCCACGCTCCCCAGCCATCGAGGAGGAGGGTAGAGGTGCCAAAAATGCTGCAATGGGTAGGCTGCAGAGCCTTCCTCTTACGTGTCTGTCCCGACCAAGCGAGAAACATGCCGCGCAGGGTGGCAGTGGTACGGGTCGGGGTCCCTGCACGCAGCGTGATTCTGCCCCAATGACCAATGATTGATATCAGCCAACAATACAGTACGAGACCGTGCTCGCATTTTTAACTTATGGCCAGTGAATCAATCGATTGCTGACGTAACCACAACAGGTAGATCTACAGCCAAGACACGGTATACCGTAGACATAAATTACACACAGTTGAGCCGTGCCGTATGCCCAAAGAGGAGTATGGTAGTCTACTGTACTCCTCTTTGTGGTGTGCCCACCTTGCTCACATGGAGCCATTCTAGTACACACTTGTGTAATGCTTGCTAAGCATCACATGACTGTTCAAAAGTAAAAAGTTATGGTAAGGCCCTGGAGGAACAAAGACCTCACTTTCACGATGTTCTTAGCACTTCAGTACTGCAAATAAGTCGCTGCAGTGTTTACACATACATCACAGTATACTCGAGGGGGGGCGAGTACGGCATGGCATTGCTACTCCACGCCACTGATAGCAAGGTGGGATAACACAGTAGACCTACAGTCTCGCATTTGAACATCGTACACGGGAGAATGTCTTTATCGATTGATGACGTCACACACAATACATGCAGCCAAGATAAAGACAGTTTGTTGACCAGCAACTACCACTAGTACCAGGTCTAGGCCATTCAATGTTGCTTTTTGTTTTACCGCTACGGTAAGGTCACATCTAAAGAAAAAAAATAATCGAAAGATCTCATCACTCATACAGGTTCCTTTGCGTTTTTTGTGTGTGCATGTAGGGGGGGGGGGGGGGGCAAGGCAAAGGGATGTAATTACACGTTTGGTATGGGGCAGACTGCAAAATAATGGTTATTTCTCTGCCCAGAGGTAAACCGAACTTTCGTAAATCGAAGTATAATCCATCCCCCCCCCCCCCCCCCCCGGCGACTTTGAATTATATGGGCTCCGCTGTAGACTGTTTTCCTACCTGGGTTGAGTATTTTCTGTGACCTTGAATGGCTGGCACAAAAAGAACTGTAGACCTTGAAATGATTGGCGTAGTATAAAAATGATCCTCCAACTGAAAACAAAACTCGCTGAAAAAAAAACAACAAGAAAAAGACACATTCAATAATCAAAATGTTTGATTACAAAATCAGTAAACAGAGACATGGAAAGCTAAACTGGATTTTACATGAACACTGAAAGAAAATAGTTAATGAATAAACATTATGTTTGCAGTCATGTGAAAGTCAGAAAACAATTCCTGAAGCAGAAAAGTTCAGTGTATAATGAAGATTTTTCTCCTGTTCAACAAAACAAAATTAATTTGTGACAAATTACAACTCGAGTTCTGTATGTTTGCTTACAGAAAACTACATGTGTTCAAACACATGGAGGGTCGTTATTTGGAGTGGCGGGATAACTGAACAAAGGTTCTGAGTGGCTCCTATGTTGGATTTTGGAGGAAAACCGATCCGTGGTGAGATTTTAGGTCATAATCGGGAGGAAGTCATAAATGAGAGGGTCCTATCTCGGAGGGTCCACCGTATTTTGAAAGTGGGGGATTTATGGTGTGTAATTTTTCAGATATTTGCTCGTTTTGTCCCCTTTTGCACTCGGCATATGAAAGGAAAGCTGTGTGGCAGGCAAGGGGTTAAATATCCCTGAGAAAGCTGGCTGGGTTGATGGGTTGGAAAGCTGTGTGGCAGGCAAGGGGTTAAATATCCCTGAGAAAGCTGGCTGGGTTGATGGGTTGGAAAGCTGTGTGGCAGGCAAGGGGTTAAATATCCCTGAGAAAGCTGGCTGGGTTGATGGGTTGGAAAGCTGTGTGGCAGGCAAGGGGTTAAACATCCCTGAGAAAGCTGGCTGGGTTGGAAAGCTGTGTGGCAGGCAAGAGGTTAAATATCCCTGAGAAAGCTGGCTGGGTTGATGGGTTGGAAAGCTGTGTGGCAGGCAAGGGGTTAAACATCCCTGAGAAAGCTGGCTGGGTTGATGGGTTGGAAAGCTGTGTGGCAGGCAAAGGGTTAAATATCCCTGAGAAAGCTGGCTGGGTTAGGGTTAGGGTCAGGTAGATGCAATGGGGAATAGGCTGAGTTTGGTTGACTGACCAGTCAGTTGCTTTGAAATATTGCCATGATGGTTAGTATATAAATAAAAAGAAAAGAAAACAATGACATAATTTAAAGTAACAAGACCTTAAAATGCGTGACATCATTTGTAGTAAAGAAGTCAGGCACGGACTCCACAGCTTCCTCTAGACTGTGCAGAAATCTCTGTTGAAAAGCCACAATCTCCTGGATGTTCCCAAACAATTGTTGAATTTCACCAGAAGTCAGAAAAGTTTCTTCCTTCAAAGGTTCCAGGTAACGTTCAGCCAAACATTTCAAGTCCTGGGAAATTTACATAATCAGTCACAGACAAAATAGTGGCCAAAAGTGACATTTCTGTAAAACTGCAAAACATCCAAAACTCAACATTTATCTATGGAAACTCAAATTTTGGACCCTACAGAGAAACTGCACAGATCCACTTGTAAACTCAACAAGAGAAGAAGGTGGACAAATCATCTCGAAATTAAATGTTTTTAATCCCATCCAGTGAGATCTGGACAGAATATTGGTGTGTAATTTAAACAAATAATCAAAAAGTTTAGAAAATGGATTTTTGGGTGTGAATTTGGCCTACATTCTTACTTCAAACTGAAGTAATTTACTCATAGAAATAAGAAGAAATCTGGTACTACAAAATGAAAGATTTATGAGACGACACAATTCATAGTTCAGTTAAACAATATTTGGCCAGAGTTCCAGTTTCTCAGAGCCACCCTACTATTATCTGCAATGCCAAGGTAATTTAACCACCTTCTATCAGTTGCCATCTTAATTTGTGCTCTCAAAGGTCCATCCTTTTACCATCCATCACAAAAATTATTAACACTTCTTTATGTACAGGTGCTGTGCCAGAGACCTATAAAGTTGCACTCGTTAAACCTTTGCTTAAGAAAGTTAATCTTGACTCTGAAAACTTGAAAAACTATAGACCAGTATCTAATCTTCAATTTTTATCAAAGATTTTAGAGAAAGTAATTTTAAAACAACTACTTGGTCATCTAAACAATAACGCTCTCTGTAAATCATTCCAGTCAGCATATCGTGCAAATGGTAGCACTGAAACTGCTTTATTGAGGATTGTTAATGATTTGTTTGGATTACTGGACAAGGGCTTGGTTTCGTGTTTAAACATTCTTGATCTATCAGCTGCCTTCGACACTATAGATCATGAAATTATTCTTTGCAGATTAGAAGCAACCTATGGGATCTCTGGTATAGCTCTGAAATGGTTCAGGTCCTATCTATGTGACCGAAAACAAATTGTTGTAACAGATAACATAAAATCAAAAGAATACATACTGCCATATGGTGTTCCACAAGGCTCAGTTTTAGGTCCCACTCTCTTTATTATGTACATTGGGCCCCTGTCTAATATTTTTAAAGATCATGGTTTTTATTACCATCAGTATGCTGATGATGTCCAACTATATCACCCTGGTACGACTTTAGGTCATGTTGACAATGTTATAAAAGATAGTGAAAAGTGTATTATGGACACAAAAGAATGGATGAACCAAAACAAACTAAAGCTAAATGAAGACAAAACAGAAGTTATGATTATTGGAAAGAAAAGACAAATTACTGCAATTAAAAATGTAAAATTAAATCTTGGTGAAAGCACTGTAGCAAACGTGAATAAAGTTAAAAACTTAGGCACAATTTTAGAATCAGATCTGAGCATGGAAAATCAAATAAGTTCATTATGTCGATCATTAATGTTTCAATTAAAAAACATCAGCTCTATTCGTCCATTCATATCCCAAGAGGCAACTCGAATACTTATCACTTCACTTATGTTTTCAAAGCTTGATTATTGTAACTCTCTGCTCTTTGGAATTCCGAGCAACAAAATAAAACGCCTTCAGATAATTCAGAATAATGCAGCTAGACTGATTTTTAGAAAATCAAAAAGAGAATCTTCCTCAAGCCGTATTGACCAACTTCACTGGCTTACTGTTGAAAACAGAATAAAATTTAAAGCTGCAGTTTTGGTTTACAAATGTCTTGAAGGTTCACCTCCCTCCTATCTTTCGGAACTTTTGAAAAAACATGAGTCTGATAGATTTTTAAGATCTACTACAGAAAACAAACTGGTTGTTCCCAGGTGTAAAACATCAAATTATGGAGATAGAGCTTTTAGTTGTTTTGGTCCCTGTGTGTGGAATTCTTTACCACAAGAGGTTCGAAATTCTGCCTCTCTAAACATATTTAAAAAGGTTAAAAACATTTCTTTTTAAAAACTGAATTTTATAGCTTGCTATGTGGATGTATAAAACTAGTTTGTCTGTGTGTGTGTAAGTTTATTTGAATGTGCTTTTATGATTTTTTACTGCGTACAGCGCCTAGAGCTTTTAATGTTTTAGTCCTGGCGCTATATAAATGTATTTATTATTATTATTATTATTATTATTATTATTATTATTATTATCCTTTTCCTGTATAGTTGTATCCTTTTCATCTATTTCAGAATCACAGAAATAAATAAATTATGGGTTTCAGGTACTTAACCCTCACCCTGCGAGGGGCGGCAATTGCCGGTATTGACTCGCAAGCACTCACGCTGCACGGGCGGCAAAAGTCGGGAAGGTCAAGCTGACCACGCCACGCGCAAGCCGTATTTTCATGCATCAGATCACTGACCTCTTCTAAATCAAACGCATTGTGACATGGACATGTTGACCAGTGAACCACTGGTCGGAATCACAAAGACTAAGCTTTCAAAGGCTCTCCCCACACTTTCAAAAGATGTAACATCGACATGCGAACTGTTGCTCAACAAATTTGCAATATTATCTCATTTTCTCACAAGCTGACCACCATCTGGAGTTGTCTGTATCTAAGAACCAATCAGAAACAAGCTCTGAAATAATCTTTGCCCCAAATGCCCGCATTGGTTTATTAGTATGTGTCAATCAGGATGAAACCATTTGTGTAGGGCTTGGGAGGGCGTGGCTTGTTATCATGCTTCGTTCTCATGAAAACTACAGCTGTCAGTTTGGAATCATAAGTCAGATCATTGGTTAGAGACTGTCAGACTAAGGTTTTGCTGGTTAATTCATTATCAAGCGTGATAAGGCATAGCAGCGAATGTTTTCAATAAAAACCGAACCACGTGGACAGTGTATGTGGTCATCGTCTAGCGGCACGGGTCAGTGACCCCAGATAAGATTCTCCATGAGTAAGGTCACTGAGCGGGCAGCGGGCTTTACGGGTAGCGCGCAGGGTGAGCGTTTATTTCCTCCTCATTTCTCAGCCTGACATTAGCAAAACTTACTTTAACGTACGCTCGTTCAGTTTCCACCAGTTCCATGATAGCTTTCCTCATTCTTTGAGCATCTGACAGTGGCTTGCTGGTCAGACCTGCATCCTCACAGGACAATGACATATCCTCCTTACGGCAGATGGCAGTCACTTCGTCCGCACTCTGAGGACAATCAGTTAAAAAAAGTTACGTTTTCATCTATTATAGTTCTCTCTCTTGCTTTGTTTTTTTTTATTGTGACCAAGTCAACCACATCTACTGTCTTCAGATTTTACCATGACTAAAAATGAGTCTTTCTTCCAAAACATAATTAAAAAATTGTTAAGACATGGGTTTTGTTCTCAGAATTCTAAGAAAATTTTCTTCCACCAATTCATTCACAATTCTGACTGGAACTAACTGTTTCTCTCTGGGCATTGACTCCCAGGATAGAAGTTCATTCCTCACTGGTCAATGCTGACTCCCAGGTTAGAAGTTCATTCCTCACTGGTCAATGCTTAAATTATTGCATGTCAGTGAACCAAAAACCCTCAGAGGCAGCAAAAGTACAGTGAGTTCATTCACCCCAAACTTTGTACAGTGACAGAGATGTGTAATAGGTTAGTTCATCCCAAACTTTGTACAGTGACAAGTATGTAATAGGTTAGTTCATCCCAAATTTTGTACAGTGATAGAGATGTGTGATAGGTTAGTTCATACCAAACCTTATACAGTGATAGAGAAGTTAAATAGGTTAGTTCATACCAAACCTTTACAGTGATAGAGATGTGTAATAGGTTAGTTCATCCCAAATCTTGTACAGTGATAGAGATGTGTAATAGGTTAGTTCATCCCAAATCTTGTACAGTGATAGAGATGTGTAATAGGTTAGTTCATACCAAACCTTATAGAGTGATAGAGATGTGTAATAGGTTAGTTCATCCCAAATCTTGTACAGTGATAGAGATGTGTAATAGGTTAGTTCATCCCAAATCTTGTACAGTGACAGAGATGTGTAATAGGTTAGTTCATCCCAAATCTTGTACGGTGACAGAGATGTGTCAATGCTTAAATTATTGCATGTCAGTGAACCAAAAACCCTCAGAGGCAGCAAAAGTACAGTGAGTTCATTCACCCCAAACTTTGTACAGTGACAGAGATGTGTAATAGGTTAGTTCATCCCAAACTTTGTACAGTGACAAGTATGTAATAGGTTAGTTCATCCCAAATTTTGTACAGTGATAGAGATGTGTGATAGGTTAGTTCATACCAAACCTTATACAGTGATAGAGAAGTTAAATAGGTTAGTTCATACCAAACCTTTACAGTGATAGAGATGTGTAATAGGTTAGTTCATCCCAAATCTTGTACAGTGATAGAGATGTGTAATAGGTTAGTTCATCCCAAATCTTGTACAGTGATAGAGATGTGTAATAGGTTAGTTCATACCAAACCTTATAGAGTGATAGAGATGTGTAATAGGTTAGTTCATCCCAAATCTTGTACAGTGATAGAGATGTGTAATAGGTTAGTTCATCCCAAATCTTGTACAGTGACAGAGATGTGTAATAGGTTAGTTCATCCCAAATCTTGTACGGTGACAGAGATGTGTAATAGGTTAGTTCATCCCAAATCTTGTACAGTGACAGAGATGTGTAATAGGTTAGTTCATCCCATATCTTGTGCAGTGACAGAGATGTGTAATAGGTTAGTTCATACCAAACCTTGTACAGTGACAGAGATGTGTAAAAGGTTAGTTCATACCAAACCTTGTACAGTGATAGAGAAGTTAAATAGGTTAGTTCATCACAAATCTTATCCAGTGACAGAGATGTGTGATAGGTTACTTCATCCCAAATCTTGTACAGTGATAGAGATGTGTAATAGGTTAGTTCATCCCAAATCTTGTACAGTGATAGAGATGTGTAATAGGTTAGTTCATCCCAAACCTTGTAAAGTGATAGAGATGTGTAATAGATTAGTTCACCCCAAACCTTGTACAGTGATAGAGATGTGTAATAGATTAGTTCACCCCAAACCTTGTACAGTGATAGAGATGTGTAATAGATTAGTTCACCCCAAACCTTGTACAGTGATAGAGATGTGTAATAGGTTAGTTCACCCCAAACCTTGTACAGTGACAGAAATGTGTAATAGGTTAGTTCATACCAAACTTTGTACAGTGATACAGAATGTGAGTTCGCCCCAAACCTTGAACAGTCGTAAAAGAAGTGACCCACAACACTTGTACACTGACAGAGACATATAATAGCTTAGTTCACCCCAACACTTGTACAGTGATAGAGATGTGTAATGGGTTAGTTCACCCCAAACTTTGCACAGTGATAGAGAAATGAAATAGGCTAGTACACCCGAAACCTTGTACAGTGATAGAGAAGTGAAATAAATTTCAACAAAAAACTGCTTGGGGATGCAGGAAAATACTCAATCATGGAGGTATAGTCAAAAATGTTTAGGTAACTATCCATGTATGTCAGACTTCATGTTTGCATCCACTACATCAGTTCACACCTGTTGCATGCTGTACTCACTCCTACAACTAGTACTAAATCAGTGGAAAGTGCAGAAACTTACTGATCTACTGAAAAGGTAATCACTAGCACAGTTAGATCAGTGCTCACCTCTAACAGAGCATCAATGTGAGCTGGTGATTGGTGACTTGAACTTTTGTCTTTACATCCACTGGCACTGGTCACCGAGGTGGTCACTGAGGTGGTTACTGAAGTGGCTGGAGGGAGAGGTGAAAACCCCAAGAAATCACCAAAGAATGACAGATTGCTTTATCTTCTTATACAATGACAACTTGTGATGTCTCACTGATCCTTTCTGATTCAACTATCAACTTTACAGATGGTTTTGCAGTGTTATGGGTCACGATGCCATCACTTAACTTTGTACATTGCCAGATTCAAGAGTTATTTCTAGAATTTTCTAGTTCTGTTCTTTCTTTCGGGATTCCAATTTTCTCAAGGACTGGCAGGTCCTGGTGGTTTCAGCTGATGTCCTAAAAACTGCATTGCTCAGTTTTCTTTCCCTTTTTCCTCAAAGATTTTTAGTGATTACATTGCAAATCTATCAGGTCACCCAATATTTCTGTCATCTCCTAAATTTCAAATTTCTCTCACCATCTGACAATAAAAATACAATGTGTAAATTCTACATTCTTTCCAGTTTACCACATGCTGATTTTATGACCAACCTGATACATGTACAATTCACGTGAGTGGCGAGAGCTTGGCAAGGGGGAAATCAGTTACAGATCAACGACAAGTCAGACAGGTCAAGGACAAGACAGACAGGTCAAGGACAAGACAAACAGGTCAAAGGCTTTGGTAAAAGACAGACTGGAGAAATGAAGAAAACACAAAGAAAGGCAATTCATACTATACAGAAACAAGTTAGAATTTCAGTGATTTAATTAAAGAAGAAATATTGTTAAGCAAAAAGGGCAGATTTGAGCAGCAGGCCAGGGTTACCATAGCTTCCTATAAAATCATCTAGGCAATGGATCTTTATTCTCTTGAATTGCAGACACACTCAGAAAATAATTAATACTTTCACACTATCTTCTATAATATGTCATTTTATGTTTTCCTGTGTCTCAAGTGTGTAGTGAGCTTTAACTATTACACATTTTTACAATTTAGGGTTCGTCAAAGTCAACCTTTTGTTTTTTGCCAACTATCGTCTTACATCTGGTCTTGCTGCCACTCACCACCTTTTAGTCTGCAGACTGTTTTGTCATATTAGGGTTCCACTTGCAGGCTACAAACAAAAGGGAGGGCATAGTCTAGTGTATATGTAGGTCATGGTTCAGACTAGTTAAGAGACTACCATCATTATGAACATTCACACTTGTTTAGAGATTACCATCATTATGAACATTCACACTAGTTTAGAGATTACCATCATCACTGACAGGAGCTGGCACAATTAAATTGCCCAAGGATTTCTCTGACAAACGAGATTGCGAAGGTGGTGGAGGAACAACCATACTATTGATGTATGCGTCTGCATGTTTCTGAATAAAGTCTGTTCTGGGCGGTTGTGTCCGCATGCTCCGGACAGTCAGGAACAATGTCCGTGACTCATGGAGAAGAGTCTCAATATAGACCATGTCCAATTCTGACACAATTTTGCCATTAATCACCAAAATTTCGTCTCCCACAATCAAACCTGTAGAAGGAAATCAGAACTTATTGAAAGGTGTGAAAATCCTCTGTCACTGGTGAACATTAAATACAACAAGTCACAAGGTTAACTTTTTCATATCATCTTGTACCACGATGGAGTGACCCAGTTTACATTCCATGGCTACACACTGAGAGCTACAGTCGAATCATTCGTCACCAAATTTTTCACTCCATCATGCCCAAAGCTTGAGCTTGCAAAATTTCACTCTCAAAAATCTAAACATTTACACAAGTTAAGACAACCTATACATTTATACAACTTACACAAAACTATACATTTATACAATTTATAATAATAATAGTTCGTCCATCAGGTATGATGATGACCTTAACAACACCAGAGGAATAAAGAACAGAAATTGTTGAGAATTTCAACACATGGACAATAAAGAGAACTAAAGGACACAGAGGACAGAATGGAAAGGAAATTCTTCTTCTTTATACAACTTAAGACTATACATTTATACAACTTACAAAAAACTATACATTTATACAACTTAAGACAACCTATACATTTATACAACTTACACAAAACTATACATTTACACAAGTTAAGACTACCTATACATTTATACAACTTAAGACAACCTATACATTTATACAACTTACACAAAACTATACATTTATACAACTTAAGACAACCTATACATTTATACCACTTACACAAAACTAAGAATTTATACAACTTACAGAACCAACACATTTGTACAACTTACACAATCTAGGTTTGCCAGGAAATTTTTTTTCATGGATTTCGAAATTTCCCCCAAAATCATGTGCCCACAGGGATGAATTATTATGGAATAACAGTTTTCAGAGAGAAGTTGGAATGCCCGAGTAGTAACATTTCATCAAAATCAGCCATCTCAGAGGATAGGGTATTTACTTCTTACAGTTTTCTTATGGTATACAATATCATTCCCTTTTATTTCTCACTTTTTTTTCTGTTCCAATTGTTTTGTATTAATCTATCTGCTTTAATTCACAAGACAAATCTAAAAAACAAAAAAAGAAATTAAGAAAGTGGGTGTCTAATATAAAAAAGTTCAAGAAAAACAATCACATCTTGGGTTCCTATTCTAACGGAATGACTAGCGATGTCTATACATCAGTATGGTCAGTCAAGCCCTGAGATGCAACATCATAACTTAACACTGAATTAAAGTGAAAGGATGTCATGAATCATACATTTATAATCTCCATTGAATTGTTCATATATTCTTACCTCTTTTGTCTGCTACGGTGTCTTTGGTCACATCACATACATAAACTCGCAACTCGTCATCTCGATCAAAATCTTCAGCCAGTTCAGCTTCCACTGCAAACCCAAACATACCGTCCTTGGTGGGTTTGGTCAGCTCCATCTGAAAGATACACTTCTGACAGACCTCAATAGCATCGTAACGCTGCGGAGAAGACAAAAAATTTCATGTCTGTCAATTAGTGATGTCACTGCGAGCTCTCCGCTGAATTCTGATCAGGAGAAAGGGGTGGAGAGCTGCAAACATAAAGAGCACAAAATGAAAGTAGCCAAGGAGAACTAAACTCTGGACAAAGAGGAAATGAACAAAATGAAAGAATGAAAAATATAAGCTGATTGAACTCAGAGACATGCATCAAATAGGTTAAGGCTTGGATAGCAGGCAGCAGATACTGGTCCATACATGACTGACTGTTGTCCCCAAATAACAAAAGAGAGAGAGAGAGAGAGAAAGAGAGAGAAAGGGAGAGAATAGAAACAAGATAGAGGAGGGAATATAGATGGGGAGACTACCCAAACACATGAGCTTGGTTAATATTTAACTTTGAATAGCCGAGGCCAAAGCTGTGACTTTTTAAGTTTTCCACCACAAATATCTGACTGGGCTCTCAGACTTTTGCCTTCAAAAACCTCAGGTAAAAGAAACATTTTAAAATTGGTAATATTGATCTGACAATCACAACTGTAACCTTTATATCATGTATAGATGATGAACTTGTATCAGGTGTGGTTTGGTCAGTTGCCAGGCAAAAGCATCAGCAGTTATTGAGTTCTTACATTCTTAGACAGTGAGAAATAACCCAAAAATTTTTCATGGGCATTTAATTTTATTTGAAGAATCAACAATGCTGAAATAAAGTTAAATGTTAACCAAAACTGAGCCCAGACTTAATAATGTCAAACAACAAACAAGCAAAACCATAGAAATTTCTTATAGTTTTTATACTCACCAATTTTTTAATATTTTCATGCTTGTCTGGGATGACAAAAGTGTTGTCCGTGGATCCCAAAGGTTTAATTCTAACATAATGATCTCTAGGGTTGAGTTGTCGTTTATTGCACGTGGTCTCCAGCAGGTCTTGGACACTGGTGCCTCGGTCAACCCCAATCAACATGGTCTGAAAGTTGTAACACTGAAATACACAGAGATGAAACAAAAAAACCAAACACTACAGGGTCCATCACCACAGGGACAAGCATTGGGGTCAAAGGTCAAGCTAGTGACGGTCCATTAGGACACCAAGCCATCGACAGCAGAGGTCAAGGTCAAGTGCTGATCCCCCAATAATGTTTTAAAGTGATTATGAGGGACGAATACAAGGCAATGAAGATCAAGCTGCAAGGAATATCTAGGGTATAAAAATATTGTGTGGTCCAAAACCTCAGCTGGAGAAGAACATTTTACTTGCGGGGGGAGGGGGGGGGGGGGGGGGGAGTTGCTTTGCAAATTGAAAATAATTTTCATGTTGCAGGCAATGGAGAGAGAAATCTCAAAATCCCAAAATTTCACAAGGAATCAACAGTTCTTGGTTTGATTTGTAGAGTAACTCAAAGATCTCAACGTTTTTTGTGTTTTTTTATAAGTAAATCATAAAATTGATACATGTATCATGATGACAAACAATAGGGGCAAATAGTTCACCCGACAACTGTCAATCAGTCAATAGATAACTGTGAATCCATCAGTAGACAAAAGTCATTCAGTCAGTAGACAAAAGTCATTCAGTCAGTAGACAACTGTCAATCAGTGAGCAGAAAACTATCAATCAGTCAGCAGACAGTAGTCAATCAAACAGCAGACCACTGTCAATCAGTAAGAAGACAACTGTCAGTCAGTAAAAAAACAGCTGTCAACCAGTCAGTAGATAACTGTAAATCAGTCAGTGGACAACTTTCATTCAGTCAATAAGACTGTCAATTAGTATGCAGACAAAATAATGTCAATTAGTCAGTAGACAACTGTCAATCAATTACTAGACAACAATCAATCAGTCAGTAGACTGTAGTCAATCAGTCAGTAGTCAATCAGTCAGTAGACACAGTCAATAAGTAAGTAGACAACTGTCAATCAATCAGTAGTATCAGTCATATCACTTCTCCTCTCAAATGTTTTTAAAAGTTGAGAGCAAATAAAAGGAAAGCAAACTTTTTCATTTTTATGATGTAAACTACAAATCTGATACCAGGTGACATGACAAATATTGACAGGTGGCATGACAAATATTGACAGGTGGCATGACAAATATTGACAGGTGACATGACAAATATTGACAGGTGACATAATAAATTGACAAACATTGGCAGGGAACATGCCAAATGGTGACATGTGACATAAATAACACCAACAGGTGACATTTTATAAAATGAACAAATGTTGACAAGTGATAAGATAAATGTTGACAGGTGACAAAACAAATGTTGACAGGTGATATGATAAATGTTGACAGGTGACAAAACATGTTGACAGAAAATATGATAAATGTTGACAGGTGATATGATAAATTTTGACAGGTGATATGATAAATTTTGACAGGTGATATGATAAATGTTGACAGGTGACACAACAAATGTTGACAGGTGATATGATAAATGCTGACAGGTGACAAAACAAATGTTGACAGGTGATATGATAAATGCTGACAGGTGACAAAACAAATGTTGACAGGTGACACAACAAATGTTGACAGGTGACATGATAAATGTTGACAGGTGACATGATAAATGTTGACAGGTGACTAAACATGTTGACAGGTGATATGATAAATGTTGACAGGTGACACAACAAATGTTGACAGGTGATATGATAAATGCTGACAGGTGACAAAACAAATGTTGACAGGTGACACAACAAATGTTGACAGGTGACACAACAAATGTTGACAGGTGATATGATAAATGCTGACAGGTGACAAAACAAATGTTGACAGGTGACACAACAAATGTTGACAGGTGATATGATAAATGCTGACAGGTGACAAAACAAATGTTGACAGGTGACATGATAAATGTTGACAGGTGATATGACAAATGAAAAAAAAAACAACCTTAATAAAAGAAGTTGTAATTTCAGTAATTTCAATTTCTTTGCAAAATTTTGTGTTTCAACTCTGAATCAGCTCAGAGATCCAGTCATTTTAAAGAATTTCATTGTAATTCTCATTCCTCCGAAATTTCTAGGCAATGAGTGAGAATTAAGCCTAAGTCTGATGAATTGAAGACAAAAATCATTTACCTCTACAAACATCAAATTTTGCTAACTAACAATTACTGAAACATTATAAATCTCAATCAGCTGTGAGAAACCCTCTAAAATCAAATAAGATGCTCCAGTGTCAGAAGCGATCCAGTGTACAGCAAGTTGAAGAGTTGTCATTATTTCTGCTCAAATTTACAAGTCCTCTCACTGATACTGTAACATTTGGCATTGCTATAGGACAGGTAAGGCAGGGAAAGGGAGGGCAAAGGTGGGCGGGAAAGGAAGGGATAAACTTAATCCTACTTACCTGGTTGTTGGGCAGTGTGACCTTGGATAGACTCTCTTGTCCCGGGCTAATGTCTGTCCCTGCTTTTTCTAGTAAATTCTCCAGGGAATCTGAGTGACTCTGCTGTCCTGCCTTGTACAATGCCCTGTCACCATCAAAACAACAACAATGATAATTGTCCATGTGTTTTTTGTAACATTTGGACGGTCACCACAAACTAGAGCAAATTCTTGCACATTTCTAGTCACTGGATGTCAAAACTGGCATCAGAATAAACTGGAGTTCTGGACTAGACTGCAGACCGAAGAGAATTGTGCACATGAACAGGAAAACAATCATTTTTGTACTTGCTGATTTGAGGATGTGAAACGAACTACAGTCCAATCCACTTATCTCGACATGGCTTTTTTCGACATTCTGGGTAACTCGACACAATTTTTAAGTCCCAACCTGTTCCTTCTCTAATGCTACTAAATATTTCCCCGTAACTGGTCGTGTTGATCCGTTCTTTCCTCTTAAATCGACACATTTCTCCCCGACCGCGGCAAAACAAGTGCACTAGATCTACTACTGTGCTACCAAAAATGCTCACGCAACTGCCCGCATATAAGATCTCTTTATTTCTGTTTGCGGTGCTGGCGGAGAGGGGTAGGAGAGGGGGTGTGTGGACACAGAGGATGACCCTTGGCTTCAGTAACGCGAGTGTGGAGTGCCTTGCATAAGCGTACGGCAGTAAAGGTACAGAGTACTACCAGAGAGTATAGATTTAGAAAATTATTTTTTCCCCACAAAACATTCATGCGCCGTTGATACTAGGCCTTGACCTAGATCTCTCGGTGAACTGCCGCACTGTGTATGTATCGGTATCATCACTTCTAAAGAAACAGTCAGGTCGAGGTTTAAAAAAAAAACAACAACAGTAAAGGACTGCGCATGTGATAGCTACAGCATTTCTCCGATATCAGTAAATCTTTCCCACGCAACTGCTCCGCACATCAGTGATATTGGAGGAACGGGTGACAATATGCCGATAACTAAAAAAAAAGGGGACATAATTGCGTTATTTATTGGACACTTCCCATTATGGCGATGTTTGATCTCCCTCCTCCCCCCCCCCCCTTTTTTTTTCCTCTTCCACAACTAATCTGCTATTTCGACTTTCTCTTTACTCGACACAAGTCAGACGGTCCCACTGATGTCGAGATATCAGGATTGCACTGTATTCACACCAGAAACAGTCAAGCCTTCTTTTTTATTTTAATCCGCCATTTAACTTGTCAGGTTTAAAAAAAAGTTTTCTTTACGCAGCTGCGTAATTTATGTTTTCACTAATTTTTATCTAGCCTTGTAGATGCCATAAAGATTTACAGAGCAAAGATCTGTTACTGCCACAACAACTTTTGTGCGAAACATTTTATATGACACAAGAACAACAATGAGCAAAAGGGAAAGACAGAAGGTAATGAAAAAAAGAATCACAGACACAAATAACAAAAAAAAAAAAAGCTAACCGAGTAAATAAACAAATAGCCACACCAAACAAACTGCACAAATCCAACCACACACAAACCACCACCCAAAAACAAACACCCAAAAACAACCATCCAAAAACAACCACAACAAAACAACCACACAAAAACAACCACACAAAAACAAACACACAAAAACAAACACACAAAAACAGCCACACAAAAACAACCACACAAAAACAACCACACAAAAACAGCCACACAAAAACAGTCACACAAAAACAGCCACACAAAAACAGCCACACAAAAACAGCCACACAAAAACAGCCACACAAAACCAACCACACAAAACCAGCCACACAAAACCAACCACACAAAAACAGCCACACAAAAACAGCCACACAAAAACAACCACACAAAACCAGTCACACAAAAACAACCACACAAAAACAACCACACAAAAACAGTCACACAAAAACAACCACCCAAAAACAACCACACAAAAACAGCCATCAAAAAACAACCACCCAAAAACAACCACACAAAAACAACCACACAAAAACAGCCACACAAAAACAACCACACAAAAACAACCACCCAAAAACAACCACACAAAAACAACCACACAAAAACAGCCACACAAAACCAACCACCCAAAACCAACCACACAAAAACAACCACCCAAAAATAAACACACAAAAACAACCACACAAAACCAGTCACCCAAAAACAACCACACAAAAACTACCACCCAAAAACAACCACACAAAAACAGCCACACAAAAACAACCACACAAAAACAACCACACAAAAACAGGCACACAAAAACAACCAACCAAAAAACAACCACCCAAAAACAACCACACAAAAACAGCCACACAAAAACAACCACACAAAAGCAGCCACACAAAAACAACCATACAAAAACAAACACACAAAACCAACCACCCAAAAACAACCACACAAAAACAACCACACAAAATAAGTCACACAAACCAACCACCCAAAAACAACCACACAAAAACAGCCACACAAAAACAACCACACAAAAGCAGCCACACAAACAACTCACTCAGAACTGACACTGGAACTGACTAAAGCTGTGGGTGTCCTTGACCTTGGTTTCTGCACACCCTCAGTTTTGGGAGACAACATGCCGCCTTTCTGGCTGGTCTTCCCATAAATATTGGGCAACACCAATGGTTTCCTGGCACTAACTAACGCATGAAATGATGTCACTGTGAAAATGCCTAAACGACCAAGGGTGGTCTTAGAAACTTTAGAGGCATTTGCAAGCAAGACCTGGAAATAGAATAATTATAGTATTTATTATCTATATATTATCTCTATCACCTGCAGATCATCATTTCACACCATATTTAGATACATCTACATGTAGTATGATTTCAGTTTAACCCAAGAAAATATAGAAAATGCAAAATAAACAAAAAAATTTAAAATATTTTCCATTAGGATTTAGTTTTGTGACCCCATTACCAACCTACTGAGAGAAAGACAACATTGACATTTTGTATCACAGCATTTATTGATCTTCCAGTGTACACTAAATTGCTCTTGACTCAGCACAATCCAAACTTCAGGTGCCAGGTTGTTTGTCAATTTCCTCAAACTTTGTGCACTTTTTCACCAAACATCATCATCAACTAACTTTGAAAACTTCACACTGTGACATTTGAACGATCAAACTTTGAGGATCAAGCTACAGTAAGGTACCTAGAAAGCCATGAAAGGCGCCAAGTGGCCGTTATTGTGCTGACACGCTGTTAATCCCAAACTAAACTCTGACACGCTGTTAATCCCAAACTAAACTCTGACACGCTGTTAATCCCAAACTAAACTCTGGCACGCTGTTAATCCCAAACTAAACTCTGACACGCTGTTAATCCCAAACTAAACTCTGACACGCTGTTAATCCCAAACTAAACTCTGACACGCTGTTAATCCCAAACTAAACTCTGACACGCTGTTAATCCCAAACTAAACTCAAGTGTCTATGACCTTCATAGACAGGCAATGGGAGCAAGGATTGGTCACAACTTTAAACCACAGCAAAATTCACATCACTAGATAAAAAAAAATATTAGAATGTGGGCAGAATTGTTTCTTTGGTCCTATTTACTGTTGGTACTCGATATATTTCATCACAAAGGGGAAAAGGCAAAGAAAACAGTTTGGACTGAACATTAAACAATTTGGTGAAACAATGAAAGATGAAAAAGCTGAAATGTCAAGGAGAATTAAGAAAATTTGTCTTTTCTGCTTTCTTTTTCCAGGTTTTTCTCAGTATTGCTCAGACTTCTCATTGTGACAACAAGGTAAACTCACTTTTGGATTTGGTAGTTCTGATCCCTGCAGTGATGCTGAGTAACATCGAAAACGATACTGGTCTATGTACAACTTCTCCAGATTCTCTTCCCATTGTGCGATCTGTTTGAGGATAGCTTGACGACTTTTAGGATCTGTGACGACTGACATCTGAAGCTCTGCCATTTTGCGCATTTTCACATCCTGACAAAAAAAATAATTTTCAAATCCTGACAAAAAAAAATCATTTCCACATCCTGACCAGAAAAAATCATTTCAATCTTGACCAAACAAAAAAAAATCGTCTTCAAATCTTGACCCCCCCCCCCCCCCCCCCCATCATTTCCACATCCTGACCCAAAAAAATCATTTCAATCTTGACCAAACAAAACAAAAAATCGTCTTCAAATCCTGAAACCCCCCCCCCCCCCCCCCCAATCATTTCCACATCCTGACCAAAAAAAATTATTTCACTCTTGACCCAAAAAAAAAATTGTCTTCAAATCCTGACAAGCAAAAAAAATCATACTCACATCTATTATGAAAAAAAATAGCGGAGGGAGTGATTCATTGTGGTACAGTTTGGCCACTTTCTTTGCTCAGCCCTACAGTGTGAATAACAGCTTCAAATATTATGCAGTTAATTTTCTTAAGCGTTAAATACTCCAATCCAGTCATTTTTGCATTCAATTTTTGTGTTCATTGAAGTTAAAGGAGATCTTTTAAACATGTTGTTATGACTGTATAATACATTGGAGTCTTTCTGGCTGCCTTCGACAAGGCCAGTGCATTGGGAGACTGTATTTGTCACATGTTCAGCTCGATATATATCATATGGGTGTAGGGCGGATAGAAAAAGATAAATTGTTGAGAGAGGTGTGGAGAAGGAGAAAATAATGCCCATCAAAGGAAAACTAAGGGATTAAAGGTGAGTAGAAATCCAATTTTTGTCCTTGACCCCTGATGTCGCAGGGTCTTTACGAGTCTTAAAAAAAAAAAAAATTACTACTTTCACATCCTGAAAAAAAAAAATTTTCACATCCTGAAAGCCAGAACAATAATCCATGTCAAGATCTGACAAAGTTCTTTAAGGTAATTTGATGACAATGATAGCAGATCAGACAGTTAATTACAGCAGAAGAGACGACAGTCCAGGGAATGTTCCTTGCCCACAAAAACTCTTCAAGATTTACTACTCAGATCTCACAACTTCATGTGCGTCTTCAACTCAATAACTTGAGAGATTTTACAAACAAAACAAAAACTGAAGAATTTCTGGGGCTGTCAGACTGAATGAAGATGAAAAGAATAACATTTTCCTGACAACTGCAAGTTTGAAATCTTGCAGGAAAAATGTACAATTTGGTCACTTGTCTGGGTGAATTTGCTATGAGATATTGGCTTTAACACCAAAGAAGGAGGAAAAAAGGGCAGGGGAGGGCGACATACTTCCAGGTCATTACAGCTCGGACTTGTGGCCTCAGACAGAAACTAGAGAATGTTAACTCTCACCCGTCTGTAGGTTTTTGAAGATTTTAAGCCATTTGCTGGGGATGTCCTTCAAAATTGACCAGCACATCAATGTTTTCTTTGGAAAAAAGGCTTATTAAAGATATGTATATGATTGGAGAGGGAATTGAATCAGCTTTCAAACCTGGTCATTTTTATGTTCGAATGATGTAATGTGATACCAGTGACCTGTTTTCTCTGTTATTAAAAATAGAAATTTACCCAAAATGTGACTTTTGCGAAAGTCATAAAGAAAGAAAAAAATAAGTATGAAGTATGAACTATGAATTGTTATTACAGATGTAGGGCATATTCATTTCTACCTAATGTCCAAAAATAATAATAATAATAGTTCGTCCATCAGGTATGATGATGACCTTAACAACACCAGAGGAATAAAGAACAGAAATTGTTGAGAATTTCAACACATGGACAATAAAGAGAACTAAAGGACACAGAGGACAGAATGGAAAGACTGTTCTTTCATGACTTATGGCTTCTCATGTGACTGATAAGTCCTATTTTTGCCCTGCAGACCCTTCCGCATAAATGACAAGAGTGCTCCGTTGGTTCAGTACCACTGGGCCTTTTCTTGCGCCGTTCTCTTTTTTTGATAGCCTGCTGGACTCTGTCAGCTTCCCATGCTTTGCTGCCTCTGGTAAGGGCCGCCCTCCAATTTGCACGATCAAGCGAGAGCTTTTCCCACTCACTCACATCAATGGCAAAGGCCTTCAGTGATTGCTTGAGAGTGTCTTTGTAACGTCTCTTTGGGGCCCCAACATTCCTCGTTCCATTGGAGAGCCCAGAGAAGAAGATTTGCTTAGGGAGTCTGGAGTAGGGCATTCTGACAACATGTCCTGCCCAACGTAGCTGAATTTTTTTCAGGTGGCAGAAGATGCTCAATTCCTTGGCACGATTGAGGACCTCAGTGTCTGGAATTTTATCCTGCCATTTGATCCTTAGGATCTTTCTAAGGCAGGCCAGATGAAAGTGATTTAGCTTTCTGGCATGCGATTGGTACACTGTCCAGGTTTCAGCCCCATAGAGTAGGGTGGGAAGGACCACAGCATTGTACACTTTCAGCTTAGTGTCTGTGCGAATGCCGGCAACATCCCACACTCTCTTTCGAAGCCTGCCAAATGCAGAGCTGGCTTTGCTGATTCTTGAGAGAATTTCAGTATCAACACGAGCCGCGGAAGACAGTGTACTGCCAAGATAGGTGAAGTTCTCCGACACCTTCAGAAGACTGTCATGGACTTTGATATTTGGGGTCACAGGATACTTGTCGTCTGGAGTAGGCTGATGGAGCACTTCCGTCTTCTTTGTGCTTATTGTGAGGCCAAAGTTGTCACAGGCACTAGAGAACTTATCAACACAGTTTTGCATGCTATCCTCATCGTGTGCCAGAAGTGCACAATCATCAGCAAATAGTAGGTCACAGACTTGAGTACTTTTGGTTTTGGTTTATGCCTGAAGTCTCCTGAGGTTGAATAGACTGCCATCAGTTCGGTACTTGATGCTTACCCCTTGAGGAGGAGAGCTAAAGGCTTCTTGTAGCATTGCAGAGAACATGATGCTGAACAGAGTTGGGGCTAAGACACAACCCTGTTTTACTCCATTTGTGACAGCAAAGGGCTCTGAAACACTGCCGTTGCTTTTGACTGCAGCTTGCATGCCATCATGAAACTGGCGCACTATTGTGATGAATTCGGGTGGACACCCAAACTTCGCCAAGATTTTCCAGAGGCCTTCACGACACACTGTGTCAAATGCTTTTGTGAGGTCAACAAATGTGATATACAGCGCTTTATTTTGTTCCATGCATTTTTCCTGAATCTGTCTGGCAGCAAAAATCATATCCGCCGTTCCCCTTTCTTTACGAAAGCCACATTGGCTCTCGGGAAGCAAGTCATTTGACGAGAGGTGATCAAGAAGGCGATTCAGAAGCATTCTTGCCAATATTTTGCCAGCAATTGAAAGTAGAGAGATTCCCCGATGGTTGTCACAGACTTGGCTGTCCCCTTTGTTTTTGTACAGATGGATGATTGAAGCATCTTTGAAGTCCTGTGGCAGCTTCCCTGCTTTCAACATATGATTGAACAACTCGGTCAACCTTTCAATAAGCTTTTCTCCACCGAAGGCATACACCTCAGCAGGAATTGAATCCACGCCTGGTGATTTGTTAAAGGACATCTGATTTGTGGCAGTTTGGGTCTCATTTACTGTGAATGGCTTGGCAAGAGCTGCATTAATAGGAGTCTGAGGGAGGCGGTCAATGGACTCAGTATTTATATTTGATGGCCGATTTAACACACCTCCGAAATGTTCTGCCCAACGCTGAATTATGGCATTCAATTCAACAATGCGTGTTGAACCATCTGACGCAAGAAGTGGCGTAGTGCCAGAGCGGGATGGTCCAAACACAGCTCGGAGGCTCTCAAAGAACTTTCTAGTGTTGTTTGTGTCGGCATATTGCTGAGTTTCTCTTATTCGCTCTTCAAGCCAGACATTTTTCATTTTCCTCAGCTTCTTCTGGAGTACACCCTTACATGCACGCAGTGCATCAGCTTTTGCTGTGGAAGAGGGGTCACTGCAGTGAGCTTGGATGAGACTATTTTTTTCTTTGATGAGCACTTGATTTCATTATCATTATCATTGAACCAGTCCTGGTGCTTGCGGACAGGAAAACCAACTGTGCTGCTGGCGCAAGAGTGTACAGTCGTATTTAGGTCAGTCCAGCTCTGTTCAATGTTCTCAGGGTCAAAAGTCACGCAATCCAATTTTGAGGAGAGTTCTGATGAGAGCTCGCTCTGTTTCTCAGCTGAGCAGAGTTTTGAAACATTTAGGCGTTTAGGTGGCGCTTTCCCCTGAGGGCGTCTATTGCGCCTCACTGTTAGTCTGAGCTTGCAAACAATGAGTCTGTGGTCAGTTCCACACTCGGCACCACACATCGCCTTTGTTACAAGGACATCCTTTCTGTCAGTCTTCCTCACAATGACATAGTCTATGAGATGCCAATGCTTTGAGCGGGGATGCATCCATGACGTTCTGTTTCTCACGGGGAGACTAAAATTTGTGTTGGTAATGAACAGGCCAAATTCAGCGCACAAAGTAAGTAAGCGCAACCCATTGTTATTGCATGAACCAACTCCATGAGGGCCCAAAACATTTGGCCACGCTGAGATTTCGGAGCCAACCCTAGCATTGAAGTCCCCCAAGAGAATCAGCTTATCAGCTGCCGGGACAGAGCATATGACATATTCTAGATCAGAATAGAACTTGTCTTTGGCTTCATCTGGGTTTGTCATGGTGGGCGCATATGCGCTAATGAGGATGGCTGACTGGCTTTTCCCAACTGGGATCCTGAGTGTCATTAGCCTGTCATTTATTTCAATTGGCATGGACTGCAAGTTTCTGACAAGGTCATTTTTAATTGCAAACCCAACACCATGCTGTCTCGGTTCGACTGCACCCTTGCCTTTCCAGAAGAAGGTGTATCCACCACTGAGCTCTTTGAGTTGGCCACTATCAGGGAGTCTGGTCTCACTGAGTGCCACTATGTCCAGGTTGTACCTGCTGAGCTCAATGGCAATAAGTGCAGTGCGTCTTTCCGGGTTGTTTGAGTTGTCCTGTAGTGTGCGTATATTCCAGGCTCCTAGCCTGAGTAAGCTGAATTTCTTTTTGTTTCGACCGCAAAAAGGGATCCCCACTGGTCGCGGTATACCAGTCAGGGTGATGTGAAGTGGGCTTTCTTTAGGGCACCTTTTCTAGCCCCTTCCTCAGTTGAGGTGAGCAGTGCTATCCTTAAATAAGGCTGCTCAGCTACTGTGGGTGCTGCCTCCCCACGCCTCCACTTCAATCGACGATGAAGCGACCATAGCCCACAGCCACCAACGTGTAGGTCTGTGCTAACAGCTTCCAGTCTATCCAAACCTGCTGCCACCGCACTCGCCCATCGCCGTTGGAATTTTGAGAGGAAAGAAGACGAGACAAAGATGAAAGAAGACGAGGTGAGTGTTAAGACTGGCGCAAAGAATTTGTTTTTAGTGAGAAAGAGCTGCGCAAACATCAGACTCACTCTCTCGCCTGGACACAACTTATCCAAGTGGCAAGACAGGGTCAAGACGATTGGAAATGTATCCAGGTGCAGGAGGATGCCAGAGGGACAGTCATATTGCCTGACCGGCTGCCTGTAGGCTACTCCACAGCCTCGCAGTCCCAACTGACTAGGGTGAAAGACCCAAACCAAAGAACACCAATACTGGTGGATGCTCTGTGTCACGATATCCAGGCCAGAGTGACGGTATATTGCCATCTGCCCTATCAATCAACCACTGGCCTGCTGCCGCCAGCTTCGAAGCTGCGTCCGGGAAGTTTGCTCAATTCTTCGTCTGTGATTTAGGCAAACAAGCCTATGACCACACCGCTACCGGGGGCCAATGTGAAGGACTCAAGTACTGAGGGTCACATTGTGCCCTAGCATGTGGCCGTTGGGTTAGATGAAACCTCCTCCGCCCTGGCCGTTTGCACCGACAGGTGCACGCCCACTGATACCATGCTAGCGTACCAGTTCATGAAACAGGTTGTACTGGATTACATGTTACCAGTAGCAGATTTTTCTGACCTGACCTGAGGTCCAAAAATAGGGAGATAAAAACATCATATAAGAAGGGAAGATTTATTACCCTCAATCAATTCATGTGAAAATGATGACAAGGTGAGGGAGGGGCTGTGAATAGAAAAATCTTACTATAATCTATAGAAAATTAATCTATGGTTTCTCCCACAGCAAAATGGAAGGGATTTGACCCATTCCCATGACCAAAAGAAAAAAAATGGGGAAAAATATGTTTAAAAAAAAACATCAGGGGTCACGGGGTCATGTAAACATGCCTATACCTGGCCGCGAATTTCAGTGACAAGTAAATTGTATTCACTCTAGCACCTTTGGATGTTCTAAAGACACCATGTGCATTAATATCTTGAGTCCTTTATCCACATGATTTGCAAAAAAATGTGTATTTATAGGACAATAATATGCTTCAAGTAAGTCCAAGATAGAGGAGGGGCCGACCGAATGTAATTCCTTTAGATCTAACCTTAGTAAAATCTGTAAAAATTCATGATTTGCCTTCTTTTGTGCAAATTCTACAATTTTGATAAATTTTTACATGATTTCTCAGGGTTTCTACCCATTAATATCAAATATCATAGATTGGGTAGGCCTAGTTCCAAGGTCAGTAATCCACCGCAAAGTTTTTCCAATATCCCAATAGGCGCAGAAGGTTAAGTTAAATAACAATAGATGTCAAAGAATTGAGAAGGCAAAACGCAATTACATGATCGATTTTTGCTCTCTTTCCTGGCAAGGAAAAAAACATTTGTGACTGAAAAATTATTTAGACAAGGAACCCACAGAATTCAGCCAAAGATGAAAAAACAAAAAACAGCATTACAGCAATGAACAGGAAAACATGATAAAAGAATGCTCAAATATTTTTCCTGGACATCCCAGACCTAGTAGCTGCAAATTGATAATGTACTTAAAGACAAGGTGAATCTACTGACTCGAACTTGTACTGGAGTCATACTCAACTTAGTGACAGACATCTGCCTTTCAGTGGCAACTCTGTTATTTAGAAACTCAGCACAATAAGTCAAGAAACAACTTACATTTTCACATGTAAAAATAAAACTTCAGTATCTCGCAAACCCGTTAGCCTATGTCTAATCAACCAAACTGTAATGAACTCTTGTTAAAACAAAATCGCGACCTCGTTTAGAATTCAAATTACCCACATGTAATCTGTGGTCTCAAAGACAGATTGTGGAAAAAATGAATAAATTGTGTTCAACCGTTTTGGAGTTGTCATTCTTTGAAATTTTGTTTTTTGACTTATTGTGCTGAGATTAGTTGTCATGCCACTCAGCGGCAACTCTCAAGCCTGATTCTCACAATGCTTTTATTGACCCTTAGATTAAAATTGTCTTGGCTGAGTCAACACAATGATCATTATTTCAAACTGTCAGCAATACCAAGCTGAAGTCAGATATCTAACACCAAACGCTGATCTGTTTGGTTATTCAAAGTTGGTCACTTACCATGTCAATACTGGACTCCAGTTTTTGAAGTTCAGAGCACAACAATTTTAGTGTGTTGTCCTTGCCATGCTGACGTGCGTAGGATGATGCGCACGCCGAATGAACAGCCCTAATCCAATTTTCAAGGTCAATCTGAGACGAGGCCTGGAACACCAAAGTGAAAACAAAATAAAAAATAAACAAAAATTCATCCCTTGATCAGTCAGAAACTCCACAAACTCTGGCCACACACAACAACAAAAACTGATAATAATTGCAGAGAGAATAGACCAGAACTTGACAATTTCTAAAGTTTAATAACAAAAGGAGGAGAGGATAATTTGAGTCAATAGCAGAAATCAGAATTGCCCAGCAAGTACGTCATACCTCCTCTTCTCCCCCCCCCCCCCTTCCCAATTTCCCTTTTTTTCTTTCACAAAGAACAGCACAGACAGTAAACAAAAGACTTTCTCACTTTATCAACATTTTGTACTTGCTTTAAATGTAGAATACACCAAATAATTACATGAAATGCCACACTTCAAAGCAAAACCTTTTCAAGAACCCATTCACGAAATTTCAGTCAAAGGTTGAAAATTTCGGACTCAAATCTGGTTTATTATCTCCCTTGGTCTTCATGAAGGAGGGGAAAAAACTCGTCGGCCAGGTGATGACATCACGAATTCCACATATTTTCATCAAAATCAATGACATCTTCAAGCAAGACTTCAGTGACTCCACTAAAACTTTCTAATCCCGAGCCATCAGCTATAGCAAATCACCAAAACAGCAGCTTCCAACATCTGAGCATTTCTTAGAACTTTCTGTATCTCAGCATTCTTTAGAGGTTCTGACATCTATGCATACCTTAGAACATCTTATTTCTGTACATTACTTAAATCTCTGACATCTAAGCATTTCTTAGAACTTCTGACATGTACGCATTTCTTAGAACTTCTGACATCCAAGCCTTCATTAGAACTTCTGATGTCTAAGCATTCTTAGAACTTCTGACATTCAAGCCTTCCTTAGAACTTCTGATGTCTAAGCATTCTTAGAACTTCTGACATTCAAGCATTCCTTAGAACTTCTGATGTCTAAGCATTCTTAGAACTTCTGACATTTAAGCATTCTTTGGAACTTCTGATGTTTAAGCATTCTTAGAACTTCTGACATTCAAGCATTCTTTTAGAATTTCTATCTAAGCATTCCTTAGAACTTCTGACATCTAAGCATTCCTTAGAACTTCTATCCAAGCATCTCTTAGAACTTCTGACATCTAAGCATCCCTTAGAACTTCTGACATGTAAGCATCCCTTAGATCTTCTGACATCTAAGCATCCCTTAGATCTTCTAGCATGTAAGCATTCCTTAGATCTTCTGAAATCTAAGCATCCCTTGGATCTTCTAGCATGTAAGCATCCCTTAGATCTTCTAGCATGTAAGCATTCCTTGGATCTTCTGACATCTAAGCATTCCTTGGATCTTCTGACATCTAAGCATTCCTTGGATCTTCTAGCATGTAAGCATCCCTTGGATCTTCTGACATCTAAGCATCCCTTAGATCTTCTGACATCTAAGCATTCCTTAGATCTTCTGACATCTGAGCATCCCTTGGATCTTCTGACATCTAAACATTCCTTGGATCTTCTGACATCTAAACATCCCTTGGATCTTCTGACATCTAAGCATTCCTTGGATCTTCTGACATCTGAGCATTCCTTAGAACTTCTGACATCTAAGCATTCCTTAGAATTTCTGACATCTAAGCATTCCTTAGAACTTCAGAAATCTAAGCATTCCTTAGAACTTCAGACATGTAAGCATTCCTTAAATCTTCTGACATCTAAGCATCCCTTAGATCTCCTGACATCTAAACATCCCTTGGACCTTCTGACATCTATGCATCCCTTAGATCTTCTGACATCTAAGCATCACTTAGATCTTCTGACATCTAAGCATCCCTTAGATCTTCTGACATCTAAGCATCCCTTAGAACTTCAGACATCTAAGCATTCCTTGGAACTCCTGACATCTGAACATTCCTTAGAACTTCAGACATGTAAGCATTCCTTAGATCTTCTGACATCTAAGCATCCCTTAGATCTCCTGACATCTAAACATCCCTTGGACCTTCTGACATCTATGCATCCCTTAGATCTTCTGACATCTAAGCATCACTTAGATCTTCTGACATCTAAGCATCCCTTAGAACTTCTGACATCTAAGCATCCCTTAGAACTTCTGACATCTAAGCATCCCTTAGAAATTCGGACATGTAAGCATCCCTTAGAAATTTTGACATCTAAGCATTCGTTAGAACTTCTGACATCTAAGCATTCCTTAGAACTTCAGACATCTAAGCATTCCTTAGAACTTCTAACATCTAAGCATTCCTTAGAACTTCTGACACCTTAGCATTCCTTAGAACTTCAGGCATCTAAGCATTCCTTAGAACTTCTGACATCTAAGCATTCCTTAGATCTTCTAGAATGTAAGCATTCCTTAGATCTTCTGACATCTAAGCATCCCTTGGATCTTCTAGCATGTAAGCATCCCTTAGATCTTCTAGCATGTAAGCATTCCTTGGATCTTCTGACATCTAAGCATTCCTTGGATCTTCTGACATCTAAGCATCCCTTGGATCTTCTAGCATGTAAGCATCCCTTGGAACTTCTGACATGTAAGCATCCCTTAGAACTTCTGACATCTAAGCATTCCTTAGAACTTCTGACATGTAAGCATCCCTTAGAACTTCTGACATGTAAGCATCCCTTAGAACTTCTGACATCCAAGCATCGCTTAGAACTTCTGACATGTAAGCATCCCTTAGAACTTCTGACATGTAAGCATTCCTTAGAACTTCTGACATGTAAGCATTCCTTAGAACTTCTGACACCTAATCATTCCTTAGAACTTCAGACATCTAAGCATTCCTTAGAACTTCTAACATCTAAGCATTCCTTAGAACTTCTGACACCTAAGCATTCCTTAGAACTTCAGACATCTAAGCATTCCTTAGAACTTCTGACATCTAAGCATTCCTTAGATCTTCTGACATCTAAGCATCCCTTAGATCTTCTGACATCTAAGCATCCCTTAGATCTTCTAGCATGTAAGCATTCCTTAGATCTTCTGAAATCTAAGCATCCCTTGGATCTTCTAGCATGTAAGCATCACTTAGATCTTCTAGCATGTAAGCATTCCTTGGATCTTCTGACATCTAAGCATTCCTTGGATCTTCTGACATCTAAGCATTCCTTGGATCTTCTAGCATGTAAGCATCCCTTGGATCTTCTGACATCTAAGCATCCCTTAGATCTTCTGACATCTAAGCATTCCTTAGATCTTCTGACATCTGAGCATCCCTTGGATCTTCTGACATCTAAACATTCCTTGGATCTTCTGACATCTAAACATCCCTTGGATCTTCTGACATCTAAGCATTCCTTGGATCTTCTGACATCTGAGCATTCCTTAGAACTTCTGACATCTAAGCATTCCTTAGAATTTCTGACATCTAAGCATTCCTTAGAACTTCAGAAATCTAAGCATTCCTTAGAACTTCAGACATGTAAGCATTCCTTAGATCTTCTGACATCTAAGCATCCCTTAGATCTCCTGACATCTAAACATCCCTTGGACCTTCTGACATCTATGCATCCCTTAGATCTTCTGACATCTAAGCATCACTTAGATCTTCTGACATCTAAGCATCCCTTAGATCTTCTGACATCTAAGCATCCCTTAGAACTTCAGACATCTAAGCATTCCTTGGAACTCCTGACATCTGAACATTCCTTAGAACTTCAGACATGTAAGCATTCCTTAGATCTTCTGACATCTAAGCATCCCTTAGATCTCCTGACATCTAAACATCCCTTGGACCTTCTGACATTTATGCATCCCTTAGATCTTCTGACATCTAAGCATCACTTAGATCTTCTGACATCTAAGCATCCCTTAGAACTTCTGACATCTAAGCATCCCTTAGAACTTCTGACATCTAAGCATCCCTTAGAAATTCGGACATGTAAGCATCCCTTAGAAATTCTGACATCTAAGCATTCGTTAGAACTTCTGACATCTAAGCATTCCTTAGAACTTCAGACATCTAAGCATTCCTTAGAACTTCTAACATCTAAGCATTCCTTAGAACTTCTGACACCTAAGCATTCCTTAGAACTTAAGGCATCTAAGCATTCCTTAGAACTTCTGACATCTAAGCATTCCTTAGATCTTCTAGAATGTAAGCATTCCTTAGATCTTCTGACATCTAAGCATCCCTTGGATCTTCTAGCATGTAAGCATCCCTTAGATCTTCTAGCATGTAAGCATTCCTTGGATCTTCTGACATCTAAGCATTCCTTGGATCTTCTGACATCTAAGCATCCCTTGGATCTTCTAGCATGTAAGCATCCCTTGGATCTTCTGACATCTAAGCATCCCTAAGATCTTCTGACATCTAAGCATTCCTTAGATCTTCTGACATCTGAGCATCCCTTGGATCTTCTGACATCTAAGCATTCCTTGGATCTTCTGACATCTAAACATCCCTTGGATCTTCTGACATCTAAGCATTCCTTAGATCTTCTGACATGTAAGCATCCCTTGGATCTTCTGACATGTAAGCATCCCTTAGAACTTCTGACATCTAAGCATCCCTTAGAACTTCGGACATGTAAGCGTCCCTTAGAACTTCTGACATCTAAGCATTCCTTAGAACTTCTTACACCTAAGCATTCCTTACAACTTCAGACATCTAAGCATTCCTTAGAACGTCTAACATCTAAACATTCCTTAGAACTTCAGACATCTAAGCATTCCTTAGAACTTCTGACATCTAAGCATTCCTTAGATCTTCTGACATCTAAGCATCCCTTAGATCTTCTGACATCTAAGCATCCCTTAGATCTTATAGCATGTAAGCATTCCTTAGATCTTCTGACATCTAAGCATTCCTTGGATCTTCTAGCATGTAAGCATCCCTTAGATCTTCTAGCATGTAAGCATTCCTTGGATCTACTGACATCTAAGCATCCCTTGGATCTTCTGACATCTAAGCATTCCTTGGATCTTCTGACATCTAAGCATCCCTTAGATCTTCTGACATCTAAGCATTCCTTGGATCTCCTGACATCTAAACACCCCTTGGATCTTCTGACATCTAAGCATTCCTTGGATCTTCTAAGCATTCCTTAGTTCTTCTGACATCTAAGCATCCCTTAGATCTTCTGACATCTAAGCATTCCTTGGATCTTCTGACATCTAAGCATCTCTTAGATCTTCTGACATCTAAGCATCCGTTATATCTTCTGACATCTAAGCATTCCTTAGAACTTCAGACATCTAAGCATTCCTTGGAACTTCTGACATCTGAGCATTCCTTAGAACTTCTGACATCTAAGCTTTTCCTTACAACTTCTGACACCTAAGCATTCCTTAGAACTTCAGACATCCAAGCATTCCTTAGATCTTGTGACATCTAAGCATCCCTTAGATCTTCTGACATCTAAGCATTCCTTAGAACTTCTGACATCTAAGCATTCCTTAGAACTTCTGACATCTAAGGATCCCTTGGATCTTCTGACATCTAAGCATCCCTTGGATCTTCTGACATCTAAGCATTCCTTAGAACTTCTGACATCTAAGCATCCCTTGGATCTTCTGACATCTAAGCATCCCTTGGATCTTCTGACATCTAAGCATCCCTTGGATCTTCTGACATCTAAGCATCCATTAGAACTTCTGATATCTAAACATCCCTTGGATCTTCTGACATCTAAGAATTGTTTAGAACTTCTGACATCTAAGCATCCCTTAGATCTTCTGACATGTAAGCATCCCTTGGATCTTCTGACATGTAAGCATCCCTTAGAACTTTTGACGTCTAAGCATCCCTTAGAATTTAGTACATGTAAGCATCCCTTAGAACTTCTGACATCTAAGCATTCCTTAGAACTTCTGACATCTAAGCATTCCTTAGAACTTCAGACATCTAAGCATTCCTTAGAACTTCTAACATCTAAGCATTTCTTAGAACTTCTGACACCTAAGCATTCCTTAGAATTTCAGACATCTAAGCATTCCTTAAAACTTGTGACATCTAAGCATTCCTTAGATCTTCTGACATCTAAGCATCCCTTAGATCTTCTAGCATGTAAGCATTCCTTAGATCTTCTGACATCTAAGCATCCCTTAGATCTTCTAGCATGTAAGCATTCCTTGGATCTTCTGACATCTAAGCATTCCTTGGATCTTCTGACATCTAAGCATCCCTTGGATCTTCTAGCATGTAAGCATCCCTTGGATCTTCTGACATCTAAGCATCCCTTAGATCTTCTGACATCTAAGCATCCCTTAGATATTCTGACATCTGAGCATCCCTTGGATCTTCTGACATCTAAGCATTCCTTGGATCTTCTGACATCTAAACATCCCTTGGATCTTCTGACATCTAAGCATTCCTTGGATCTTCTGACATCTAAGCATTCCTTACACCTTCTGACATCTGAGCATCCCTTAGATCTTCTGACATCTAAACATCCCTTGGATCTTCTGACATCTATGCATCCCTTAGATCTTCTGACATGTAAGCATCCCTTAGATCTTCTGACGTCTAAGCATCCCTTAGATCTTCTGACATCTAAGCATTCCTTGGAACTTCTGACATCTGAGCATTCCTTAGAACTTCTGACATCTAAGCATTCCTTAGAATTTCTGACATCTAAGCATCCCTTAGAACTTCAGAAATCTAAGCATTCCTTAGAACTTCAGACATGTAAGCATTCCTTAGATCTTCTGACATGTAAGCATCCCTTGGATCTTCTGACATGTAAGCATCCCTTAGAACCTGACATCCAAGCATACCTTAGAACTTCTGACATCTAAGCATCCCCTAGAACTTCGGACATGTAAGCATTCCTTAGAACTTCTGACATCTAAGCATTCCTTAGAACTTCTGACACCTAAGCATTCCTTAGAACTTCAGACATCTAAGCATTCCTTAGAACGTCTAACATCTAAGCATTCCTTAGAACTTCAGACATCTAAGCATTTCTTAGAACTTCTGACATCTAAGCATTCCTTATATCTCCTGACATCTAAGCATCCCTTAGATCTTCTGACATCTAAGCATCCCTTAGATCTTATAGCATGTAAGCATTCCTTAGATCTTCTGACATCTAAGCATTCCTTGGATCTTCTAGCATGTAAGCATCCCTTAGATCTTCTAGCATGTAAGCATTCCTTGGATCTTCTGACATCTAAGCATCCCTTGGATCTTCTGACATCTAAGCATCCCTTGGATCTTCTGACATCTAAGCATCCCTTAGATCTTCTGACATCTAAGCATTTCTTGGATCTCAAGACATCTAATCCCTTGGATCTTCTGACATCTAAGCATTCCTTGGATCTTCTGACATCTAAGCATTCCTTAGTTCTTCTGACATCTAAGCATCCCTTAGATCTTCTGACATCTAAGCATTCCTTGGATCTTCTGACATCTAAGCATCCCTTAGATCTTCTGACATCTAAGCATTCCTTAGAACTTCTGACATCTAAGCATTCCTTAGAATTTCTGACACCTAAGCATTCCTTAGAACTTCAGACCTCTAAGCATTCCTTAGATCTTCTGACATCTAAGCATCCCTTAGAACTTCTGACATCTAAGCATTCCTTAGAACTTCTGACATCTAAGCATCCCTTGGATCTTCTGACATCTAAGCATCCCTTGGATCTTCTGACATCTAAGCATTCTTTAGAATTTCTGACATTTAAGCACCCCTTGGATCTTCTGACATCTAAGCATCCCTTGGATCTTCTGACATCTAAGAATTCCTTAGAACTTCTGACATCTAAGCATCCCTTAGATCTTCTGACATCTAAGCATCCCTTGGATCTTCTGACATATAAGCATCCCTTGGATCTTCTGACATCTAAGCATTCCTTAGATCTTCTGACATCTAAGCATTCCTTGGATCTTCTGACATCTAAGCATTCCTTAGATCTTCTGACATCTAAGCATTCCTTGGATCTTCTGACATCTAAGCATCTCTTGGATCTTCTGACATCTAAGCATCCCTTCGATCTTCTGACATCTAAGCATCTCTTTGAACTTCTGACATCTAAGCATCCCTTGGATCTTCTGACATCTAAGCATTCTTTAGATCTTCTGACATCTAAGCATTCCTTGGATCCTCTGACATCTAAGCATTCCTTGGATCTTCTGACATCTAAGCATCCCTTGGATCTTCTGACATCTAAGCATTCCTTGGATCTTCTGACATCTAAGCATCCCTTGGATCTTCTGACATCTAAGCATCCCTTGGATCTTCTGACATCTAAGCATCCCTTGGATCTTCTGACATCTAAGCATTCCTTAGATCTCCTGACATGTAAGCATCCCTTAGATCTTCTGATATCTAAGCATCCCTTGGATCTTCTGACATCTAAGCATTACTTGGATCTTCTGACATCTAAGTATTCCTTGGATCTTCTGACATCTAAGCATTCCTTAGAACTTCTGACATCTAAGCATTCCTTAGAACTTCTGACATCTGAGCATTCCTTAGAACTTCTGACATCTGAGCATTCCTTAGAACTTCTGACACCTGACCATTTCTTCAGACTTCCTACATGTGAACAAGCCCATTCAGCATCTTTGCAAGCCTAAAATCTTCAACATTGGCAAGTCGCTGAGCTTACATATTTCAGAGTAGATCTCAGAACATCTTATGACTGACCAGAAGTAAAGACATTCAATGTCTCAGCAAACATCTGAACAGAGTGAGCGAGAGACAGACAGACAGACACAGACAGATTGAGATACAGAGACAGATACAGAGATAGGAGCCAGAAAGTGAAAAAGAAAGGAGAAATAGAGAGAGAGGAAAAGGTAGAAGAGAAATGGGAAGGGATGGGGGAGGGGGAAGAGAGAGAAAGACAGAAAAAATACAAAAAGAGACCGAACAGCTTTATGCTTTAATCCCTTTCCAGTAATGAAAATTTTCCAGTTTATTTTTGTCAAGTCTAGTTCAATTTATAATATTGGTTGTCCACTGAAGTAATATACAAGAAAAAATACACAGATGCACAGAGAGGGAGAGAGACAGAGAGACAGCGATCCAAAGAGTGAAAAGAGAAAGAGGGAGAGAGGGAGAATATTTACTTTCCATCAAGTTTTTCTCTCAATTTCATACCATAAAGATGTCAACTTTTATACCATGTAATTTCGTCTCTCAAAAATGTCCATTTTTCTTACACCTTTTAAAAGTATTATTGCGTTACTGCACATTTGAATGATCACTATGACTCCAACATGCATGGTGCAAGTAAACAATTCTGCCTCAGTCACGAATACAGCACATCTTTCAAAGTTTCAGGTGATGAGTAGAAACTTCGCCATTTGATAACCTGGGATTTCTAATCTGAAAATCCCAAAACCCACAATTGATTGAAAAAATAATCAAATTCGGTAAAATATTCATTACACATCACTTATCCAAGCAAATGGAATAAGATTATAAATGTAATTATTTACTTTATTTTCAAGCCAGTCAGTTCTTTTTGTCCCTCCTGTAAAACTTGGTTTGTATGGAATTAGCAATTTCATCCAATAACAACACACTGCAGACAACACTTAAAATTTTATATTCAATCAAAAATCAGCTGCACAGAAGTCCAGAAATGACTAAATCCAGTTTCAGAGAGTAAGATTTTGATGTTCTTTACAACACAATTTTGTGTTGAACTGCTTTTCTGAAATGAAAAAAAATAATGTGACTGAGAATAAACAAAAACCATTAAATAATACAGAGATATTTCCACATTCACCTGGAAGAGATAAGCGTCTCCGCATGCTGTACTTAGTGAGAAGATATTGTCTCTCTTTGGATGTTCCGGCACTGCCTGGGCTATGCCACCTTCAATGACTGAAGACAAAACAGGTAACAGAATCATCACTACTAAACAAAGGTAACACAATCTTCACAAAAATTAATATGACGAAGCGAATTTATCTGGATTTGGCATCAAAAGAATTATTATGAAACCCAAGAAATGTTCAAATTTGTATGACAATAATGTGAATTATGGTCCACATTGCCAATTTTTTTCAAAATTCAGTTAAGGGTAAATTGTGAAAGTACAGAATGTCCCGAGGAGAATGTACTTTAGTCTTTACTTGGTGTAAAAATATTGAAATTTGACTAACTTATGGCTATTTCAAGGTGACAAGGTAGAAAAAGTCACTTTGAGAACGCATTTAAAGTTTACGTAAAGTTAATTTACTGGAATGGGATTGACTATATTCATGGGCATGTAGTTCAGTATTGTGGCATTGGGGATGACCTTGGAAATGATATATAATAGAGGAGTTGCCCTTACTTTTGAGCGCTTAAAACGTCTGCACAGTGTGAGTGTTCCTCTTGACTTGCACATTGTTGCACAATTTTTTGTGATTAGACAATTTGATTGGATCAGAAAAAATGAGAAAAAAAAAACATATTTATAGGCGGAATTCCTTTAAAATCTTTGGCCCAAAGCATAAAGAAATGATTGAGGAATCTATTTATGAATGCTGAAAACATATAAAGCCGGGAAGTCCCTAGCCACCTATTTTTGGCACTAACTGGAAAGTGCCGAGCACGACATGTGGACCATTTCCCTAGAGAGCCTCACATATTTATATTTCTAAATGTAATTTATTATTGTTCAACTTGCCCTGGAAAGGTGGAGCCATGGACTTCAGGGTCACCAGGTTTTACATAACTCTGCAAACTTTCAATCCTCATTTTCTCAAAAAGGCAAAACTGCACATACGACAATAACCAACATACCCGGACTATAGATTATTGTAATGGTTGCTCATGGCAACAGCTCGTGGCTCTTTTACAGATTTAAGAGAGACAGAGAAAGACAAAAGAGAGAGAGTCAGAGAGTAAGAGGGTTAGAGAGAAAGAGGGTTAGAGAGTAAGAGAGAGGATGAGAGAGGGAAGGAGGGGGAGAAAAAAGAAAGAGTTAGAGAGACAGACAGACAGACAGATAAGTATCATTGCCGGGCCAGCACAAAACAAAATATACGTCAAGCTATGTGTGTTAATCCAATTACTACAGGTCATCACAGACTTCGGGATCTTGTCAACCCGTTACGGTTTAGAAGTAAAACTTACCAGGTTCTTTACTGCCAACACTTAACTGTGAGTAAGTCATACTGGCACGCTGGTCAAGATTTGGTGTGTGGACACAAACATTTTGATCTGCATGCCTGTATGGTGTTAGATTGACACTCTAACCTAGATGCAGCCACGGCCCTACTGAACAGATTCTCACAAGTGAGAAACTTGGCCAGTGTGTGACATCACTTTTGATTCTAAATTTGTATACTCACCCAGTATGTGTCGGGGGATGCTGTTCTCTGTCACAGAACTTTCCTCGTCACAATCAAAGAACAAAAGTGTTGTTCCCTTCAGACACACCCAGTAACGTTTCCATGCTCGCCGGGGGGCCAATTCGATCTTTTTCTTCTTATGGAGAAGCCAGTTTTTCACCACCAGCCACCTTGAACAAAAAACAACACAGAGATGAAAAACTCACATGACTCAGTTGTTGGACAGCGCTACTGGACATTTCAGACCAGATATAAAAACGACCGGTCGTCTCGTAATGTTGCTGTTAAAAACTGCAGCATTAGTGTCATTTCCACAGTATTTTTGCCCCTCTCACCTTATTCATTATTTTCAAGGCCACTTGGGGTGTCCAGTGTCCTGTCCAGTTATATTCACAGGCTACTCTAGGTCAATCAGAGTTCACCAATGCTCTTGCATAATATTACTTTGAAATTAATTCCAGTGACTTTGAAATTAATTCCAGTGACTTTGAAATTAATTCCAGTGACTTTGAAATTAATTCCAGTGACTTTGAAATTAATTCCAGTGACTTTGAAATTAATTCCAGTGACTTTGAAATTAATTCCAGTGACACGCAATTCTAACAATGAATGGCAATTTTCAATCTCTTTGGTTTTTGTGTCTTTTATTTCACACTGACTTTTTGTTGTTTTTTTTTACATAATTTATGTCATTCCTTCTGAACCAGAGATGGTATTAGAGTTAACTCAGACATGGTGTTAGGGTTAGTTCATACATGGTGTTACGGTTAACTCAGACATGATATTAGGGTTAACTCAGACATGGTGTGGCGTACGGTGAGGAAAACACATCAACCTCATGAAAGAGGGGAAAATCTGGCTAGAAGTCTGCCATTGCCAGAATGTCCATGTAGTAGTTCAGGTGGGTTTTGGACTGACTTTTCATAAGCAGAACATCCAGTTTGTACTGTTTGTTTTCTCTATCTGACTGTTTTTATTTCTAGATCAGTGTTTCTCAAGGTGGGGTGCACCTCCCACTAGTGGAGCATGGCAACATTTAGTGGCACTTCAGAATGGGGTATAGAAATTTTTCATAGAAATCTCATACTGTACTCAAACTGTTTTTCGTTACTATTGTGTTGGCTTTTCCTTGTTTAGCTTGGATTAAAACATGGAACTAAACAGATGCAACAACTTTAATGGTTAAACGCAGCCTAGCCAGAAACCTTTTTGTACATATCGCGGGTACAGAGCAAAATTGTTGTATCTCGTATTGTATCTCCTTGTCTGAGTTTAATAATATCTTTCCAGAGTCTGTGAGATGAGTTTTACTGCTGTCTGGGGTGTCAGCTATTGTTGGTGCTTCTCTTGGGAATAACCAGACTAATATTCGAGCAATATTAGGGGCCTCTTCTTTATGGAGATACAATACGAGATACAACAATTTTGCTCTCTACCCGCGATATGCTGTGCACTACCTTTATCAGATCATGGTGGGGTGCACATCTTTTTTTTCTTTAAACACTGAAGTGGGACCTGAGACAAAAAAGGTTGACAACCACGTTCTAGATCTCTTTTTTTTTTCTTTCATTTTTCCTGAGGACCAAGAGACTGGCCAATGACTTACCCAGCCTTTCGGATGGAGTCACCCTGTCTAACCAATGACTTACCCAGCCTTTCTGATGGAGCCAACCTGTCTAGCAAATGACTTAACTAATCATTCCGATGGAGCCAACCTGCCTAGCCAGTGACTTACCCAATCTTTCTGATGGCGCCAACCTGTCTCGCCAATGACTTACCCATCTTTCTGATAGAGCCAACCTGTCTAGCCAGTGACTTACCCAGTCTTTCTGATGGAGCCAACCTGTCTAGCCAATGACTTACCCAGTCATTCAGATGGAGCCAACCTGTCTAGCCAATGACTTACCCATCTTTCTAATGGTGCCAACCTGACTAGCCAATGACTTATCCAGTCTTTCTGATGGTGCCAACCTGTCTAGCCAGTGACTTACCCAGTCTTTCTGATGGAGCCAACCTGTCTAGCCAATGACTTACCCAGTATTTCAGATGGAGTCAACCTGTCTCGCCAATGACTTACCCATCTTTCTGATGGCGCCAACCTGTCTAGGATATGACTTACCCATCTTTCTAATGGTGCCAACCTGTCTAGCCAATGACTTACCCAGTCTTTCTGATGGAGCCAACCTGTCTAGCCAATGACTTACCCAGCCTTTCTGATGGAGCCAACCTGTCTAGCCAATGACTTACCCAGCCTTTCTGATGGAGCCAACCTGTCTAGCCAATGACTTACCCAGCCTTTCTGATGGAGCCAACCTGTCACTAGCCAATGACTTACCCAGCCTTTCTGATGGAGCCAACCTGTCTCTAGCCAATGACTTACCCAGCCTTTCTGATGGAGCCAACCTGTCTCTAGCCAATGACTTACCCAGTCTTTCTGATGGAGCCAACCTGTCTCTAGCCAATGACTTACCCATCTTTCTGATGGCGCCAACCTGTCTCTACCCAATGACTTACCCAGCCTTTCTGATGGCGCCAACCTGTCGAGCATAGGACATCTGGGACTCGGTCTCAGTCATGGTATCTATACTGTCCTCACTTCCGCCTTCCTCATCATCAGATAGCTGCCCGAAAGAAGGATGGGGAGGGGGGGAGACAGACAGGCAAAAATCAGTATGGTTTGAGAAGATAATCTGACACGTTCTGATATTTGAAGATGATGACGGTTGAGGAGGGGGGAGGGGTTGTGCATTCTTGGAAAGTTTAGCGAGTTGCCATTTCCCCATTATTGGCCTTACGGTTTATTCTCATACTATAACAAATTATTGAAAGAAATATCAATGAACAAAAATAAGAGCGAAAAGAGAGAGTCTGGAGAAAATAAATATATTAAGTATAGCCGATATCTCAGGATTGGTCAGCCGATATCTCAGCATTGGTCAATTGGAAAGAATTCTGTACGTCCAGGCCATTTTCAACTCTTACAATTCTTCACAGATAATTTTTTTTTTTTTTTTTTACGATTTATGATTGAAAGGGTACGGTAAGGACAAGTTTAGGGGAGTAGGCCGGTATTGACTACGAGATCGGGACATACGGGACATACCGGATTATCATTCTTTCAGGTACTCTTTCTGTAAATGATTTTTTGATCTCTTGGTTGATTGAAATTGCTCATCTTAAAAGAACAGGTGGGGGTTAAAGATAAGATATTTTATTGGAATCAGAATCTATTGCAGAAAAACTTTCTTTGGTTAGTCTGTATGGCAAAGTTCAATAGACGGTTTGCAATGTGCACTGGTGTACCAGTGTAGTTAGGGATGGGGGGGGGGGGGGGGAGAAGTTTCCCCGAGGCTCCGCCAGCCTTCTTCAGGAAGGATTACCGACTCCGGGAATCTCCGGAAATCCAATCAAGTTTTGCAATGGGACAAGAAAAACAAAGAACATTTACAAATGGTTAAATTTGAAAGAAATGTATAACAAACCCTGTCCCCACCACCAATTCTATCACACCTGTCCCCAACAATTCATCCTGTTCATAAATGTCGGCTACGGCTCAAGTCATGATCATCTGATGTGGAAATCTCCCACTCCCGTCCCCCTCCTCCCCCCCCCCACACACACACACACACATCCCACGATAATACATGAAATAACAACAACTGAGTGTCTTGACCACTCATGGAATGTTCCCTACAACCCAACAATTAAGGCTGTCTATTATAACACAGATTTTCTTACCAACTGACGCCAGCGAATTCCAAGTTTGCTCGTCACATAACACAAGGAATTGTTGGTCAACTTTTTCCTGACTTTCACCAACATTCTGACATTCAGGCAAGTTCTTGCTCCATCCACACAACACAACAAAATTAAAACAACTTCAAACTGAAATAGCCCTGACTGGAGAACTGCAACATGTACACTGAACTAACCCCCCCCCCCCCCCACCTCGGGGTTTGACATGAGTTGTCCTGCATGTGTTGATTGCCGCTGGTTGGTTGTTTTTGTTTTTTCTTCACTTGTAGGAAATTTTAATGTTCCTGTCTGAAGTGAACATCGTTCAGTGGATTCTCAGATCGTCGACCTTTGTCTGACTGCTCAAATGTCGCTCTTCTTCTCATCCATTTTCATGTCTATCTATCTGTCTATCCATCTATTCGTCAGTATATCCGTCCGCTCGCACGTTTGTTTGCCTGTCCGTTGCGTTTACAATTATCAACCCTGCACTCTTACTCATTTCTCTTCCAGGAAATTGTTCGTTTATCTGCCTGTCTGACTGTCTGTAACTTTTCCGGAAGCGGGGAAAAAAGTCCGATTTTCACGTTTTATACCAAATCCCTTCGCGCCTGTGTGTGTGTGTGTGTGTGTGTGTGCGCGTGCGTGCGTGCGTGCGTGCGTGCGTGCGTGCGTGCGTGCGTGCGTGCGTGCGTGCGTGCGTGCGTGCGTGCGTGTGTGTGTGTGTGTGTGTGTGTGTGTGAAAGAGAGAGAGAGAGAGAGAGTCGTAAAAGCACGAATCAGAGCAATGCAGTGGAAAGTTGTTCACAAAGTATGGTCGTTTTATAGGTTTATACTGCTTAGGATACCCAGGTGTTGTCAGTAGCTCAGTTGCTATTTCGAGAAATTACCATTGAATACGTTATATAAGCTACTACGTATGTATAAGTCTTACAAAAAATATTTACTACGTCCAAGGAATAAGTGCTCTCATCACTGTAACCAAGAACGATAATTCGACATGGACCTGCACGACACGTCTTGTAGACAGATGAGTAATGTGGGTATTTGAAGGCTCTGCTAGACAAGACAACGCTAGAAATGTCGCTATTTTGAAAGCTCAGCTGGACAAGACAAAGCTAGAAATGTCGCTATTTTGAAAGCTTGGCTGGACAGGACAAGACAAAGCTAGGAATGTCGCTATTTTGAAAGCTCAGCTGGACAGGACAAGGCTAGAAATGTCGCTATTTGAAGGCTTCGTTGGACAAGACAAAGCTAGAAATGTCGCTATTTTGAAAGCTCAGCTGGACAGGACAAGACAAAGCTAGAAATGTCGCTATTTTGAAAGCTCAGCTGGACAGGACAAGGCTAGAAATGTCGCTATTTGAAGGCTTCGTTGGACAAGACAAAGCTAGAAATGTCGCTATTTTGAAAGCTCAGCTGGACAGGACAAGACAAAGCTAGAAATGTCGCTTTTTTGAAAGCTCGGCTGGACAGGACAAGGCTAGAAATGTCGCTATTTCGAACGCTCAGCTGGACAGGACAAGGCTAGAATTGTCGCTATTTCGAACGCTCAGCTGGACAGGGCAAGGCTAGAACTGTCGCTATATGTAAGCTTTGCTGGACAGAACAAACCTAGAAAGACGCCAACAAAAATGGCGGCTAATCGACACTGCCCACGAGCCGCCACTTTATCACCAGTATCATCCTGGCCAGCGGTGACAACAACAAATAACAATAATCCAAAAAAAAATAATCCTAACAAGTGACGATACAAAAGACTTACGTTAGGGGCCAAGTACTGTTTGACGTCCGCCCCCTCCCCCAGCTGTCTGAGGATATCGCTCTGGTCACTGGCCCTGCTGTCAGTGCTGGCCCCGGCAGAGCACGATTTGAGGTCTCCACTCACATATTTGCCTGGGGAAGTCAACACATCAATAGTCATACAGGCATCAATGTGTCTGTCTGTTTGTCAGTCAATGCAACTGTCAGATTCAACAAGCAGAAGACATAGAACTGAAGTCAAACACAATCACCCACACAGTCAGTCAGGGAAAAAAGATTTGTGTGTGTGTGTGTGTGTGTTTTTATTGAAGTTTTAATTAATATTTAATTTGACAAATTCTCGACCTCTGAACGCAAAAAGGATTTTTTTATTAGGCCACCTACGGTAAACAAAATTTGCATGTAGGTTTCAAATACAGTGGATACAGTGCTTTGGCTTTTCAATTTTTTATTTGCGTTGTGTCGCTAACTGCCCCCCCCCCTCCCATCCCTTTTTCTCACGAGCATATGACCCGTGGTGTGAACACCCCCTGTCGTATGTTGGTCGCTGCTGTCAGCTGACTTAAATCTGAGAATTAATTTGTCATATTCCGTCTGTCGACGTGCGCGCGTATCATCTATGTCAACAGTGCAACAATTCGCACCTGTCCACACCTCTCCGTCACTGAACGAAACAGAGTAGTCGGCCTGTAACTCACCGTATTTATACGAGGGCAATTTGTGGACATATAGCGAGAGAAGGAATGGTTCGTCTCGGCATGCTGTGTCTCGGCTTATTAAACTATTCACTGTGCTCGCGGCTTAAACTATTTACTGTGCTCGCGGCTTAAACTATTTACTGTGCTCGCGGCTTGAACTATTCTCTGTGCTCGCGGTTAAAATTAAAAACCAGGATTACCGTGTCTCGGAAAATATCATGTAGAAATGGTAGGAAGTGACGAGCGGAGGTGGTGGTGGTGGTTGGGCGGGGGGGGGGGGTGAGCACGGGCCGCGGCTTTTAATATAATGACCATACATAATTCACTAATTTTGAACGCAAAATGCTTTTTTCATTAGGCCATTAGGCCACCACCTAGACTCATCAAACTTCCCATGTAAGTTTCAAATACCGTGGGAGGGGGGGGGGGGGTAGCTTTCTTTAACTTTAAGTCGCTGACTGTTCCCCTCTGATTCCTTTTTTTTTTTTTAAATTACGAGCACATTACACGCGTGACGTGAACACTTCCTGTATATATATTGTTTACATAGCTCTGTGGTACTCGTCTTTTTCGTTCAATTATGAAAGGGTGTGGGGTGAATTGCACTGTTGACATGGATGATACGCGCGCAAGTCGACGGATGGAAAATGACGAATTGATCCAGTTTGGTAGCCTGTGTCTCGGGGAATACTCGGCTGCTGGCCCAGGCAGATGTAGAGAGGTTGTAGAGATGTAGAGAGGTTGTAGAGATGTAGAGAGGTTGAAGACCGAGACTCAGCCAGACTGAGACGAACACAAACCAACTCGCAAACATCCGTCCGACCCGTTCCCAGGCCACGTTGATGATTAGTGCGCGTGCGACAGAAGGTTACCACTGTACACAAAGCGTGGTCAGTCATGGCGTCACATCTACCTGATCCTCACAAGGACAACCACACACCCGATCCTCATGCTGTCCATCATACAATTTTGGCAAAACTGACAAATTTACAATTCAGAAATTCACATTTCTATTCATTCCCATCTTCCCTTGGCACATTGTGCTCCTGGTCTGTCACGGACAAATCAAGTCCTGGATCCTCTGGTCCAGTGCTCCTAGTCTGTCACGGACAAATCAAGTCCCTTATCCTCTAGTCCAGTGCTCCTGGTCTGTCACGGACAAATCAAGTCCTGGATCCTCTAGTCCAGTGCTCCTGGTCTGTCACGGACAAATCAAGTCCTGGATCCTCTAGTCCAGTGCTCCTGGTCTGTCACGGACAAATCAAGTCCCTCATCCTCTAGTCCAGTGCTCCTGGTCTGTCACGGACAAATCAAGTCCTGGATCCTCTAGTCCAGTGCTCCTGTTCTGTCACGGACAAATCCAGTCCCTGATCCTCTAGTCCAGTGCTCCTGGTCTGTCACGGACAAACCAAGTCTTGGATCCTCTAGTCCACTGCTAGTGTTCTGTCACAGGACAAATCAAGTCCCTGATTCTCTAGTCCAGTGCTCCTGGTCTGTCACGGACAAATCGAGTCCTGGATCCTCTAGTCCAGTGCTCCTGGTCTGTCACGGAAAAATCAAGTCCCGGATCCTCTAGTCCAGTGCTCCTGGTCTGTCACGGACAAATCAAGTCCCTGATCTTCTAGTCCAGTGCTCCTGGTCTGTCACGGACAAATCAAGTCCTGGATCCTCTAGTCCAGTGCTCCTGGTCTGTCACGGACAAATCAAGTCCTGGATCCTCTAGTCCAATGCTCCTGGTCTGTCACGGACAAATCAAGTCCTGGATCCTCTAGTCCAGTGCTCCTGGTCTGTCACGGACAAATCAAGTCCTGGATCCTCTAGTCCAATGCTCCTGGTCTGTCACGGACAAATCAAGTCCTGGATCCTCTAGTCCAGTGCTTTTGGTCTGTCACGGACAAATCAAGTCCTGGATCCTCTAGTCCAGTGCTCCTGGTCTGTCACGGACAAATCAAGTCCCTGATCATCTAGTCCAGTGCTCCTGGTCTGTCACGGACAAATCAAGTACCTGATCCTCTAGACCAGTGCTCCTGGTCTGTCACGGACAAATCAAGTCCTGGATCCTCTAGTCCAGTGCTCCTGGTCTGTCACGGACAAATCAAGTCCTGGATCCTCTAGTCCAGTGCTCCTGGTCTGTCACGGACAAATCAAGTCCTGGATCCTCTAGTCCAGTGCTCCTGGTCTGTCACGGACAAATCAAGTCCCTGATCCTCTAGTCCAGTGCTCCTGGTCTTTCACGGACAAATCAAGTCCCTGATCCTCTAGTCCAGTGCTCCTGGTCTGTCACGGACAAATCAAGTCCTGGATCCTCTAGTCCAGTGCTCCTGGTCTGTCACGGACAAATCAAGTCCTGGATCCTCTAGTCCAGTGCTCCTGGTCTGTCACGGAAAAATAAAGTCCTGGATCCTCTAGTCCAGTGCTCCTGGTCTGTCACGGACAAATCAAGTCCTGGATCCTCTAGTCCAGTGCTCCTGGTCTGTCACGGACAAATCAAGTCCCTGATCCTCTGGTCCAGTGCTCCTGGTCTGTCACGGACAAATCAAGTCCCTGATCCTCTATTCCAGTGCTCCTGGTCTGTCACGGACAAATCAAGTCCTGGATCCTCTAGTCCAGTGCTAGTGGTCTGTCACGGACAAATCAAGTCCTGGATCCTCTAGTCCAGTGCTCCTGGTCTGTCACGGACAAATCAAGTCCCTTATCCTCTAGTCCAGTGCTCCTGGTCTGTCACGGACAAATCAAGTCCTGGATCCTCTAGTCCAGTGCTCCTGGTCTGTCACGGACAAATCAAGTCCTGGATCCTCTAGTCCAGTGCTCCTGGTCTGTCACGGACAAATCAAGTCCTGGATCCTCTAGTCCAGTGCTCCTGGTCTGTCACGGACAAATCAAGTCCCTGATCCTCTAGTCCAATGCTCCTGGTCTGTCACGGACAAATCAAGTCCTGGATCCTCTAGTCCAGTGCTCCTGCTCTGTCACGGACAAATCAAGTCCTGGATCCTCTAGTCCAGTGCTCCTGGTCTGTCACGGACAAATCAAGTCCTGGATCCTCTAGTCCAGTGCTCCTGGTCTGTCACGGACAAATCAAGTATTGGATCATCTAGTCCAGTGCTCCTGGTCTGTCACGGAAAAATCAAGTCCTGGATCCTCTAGTCCAGTGCTCCTGGTCTGTCACGGAAAAATCAAGTCCTGGATCCTCTAGTCCAGTGCTCCTGGTCTGTCACGGACAAATCAAGTCCTGGATCCTCTAGTCCAGTGCTCCTGGTCTGTCACGGACAAATCAAGTCCTGGATCCTCTAGTCCAGTGCTCCTGGTCTGTCACGGACAAATCAAGTCCTGCATCCTCTAGTCCAGTGCTCCTGGTCTGTCACGGACAAATCAAGTCCTGGATCCTCTAGTCCAGTGCTCCTGGTCTGTCACGGACAAATCAAGTCCCTGATCCTCTAGTCCAGTGCTCCTGGTCTGTCACGGACAAATCAAGTCCCTGATCCTCTAGTCCAGTGCTCCTGGTCTGTCACGGACAAATCAAGTCCCTGATCGTCTAGTCCAGTGCTCCTGGTCTGTCACGGACAAATCAAGTCCTGGATCCTCTAGTCCAGTGCTCCTGGTCTGTCACGGACAAATCAAGTCTTGGATCCTCTAGTCCAGTGCTCCTGGTCTGTCACGGACAAATCAAGTCTTGGATCCTCTAGTCCAGTGCTCCTGGTCTGTCACGGACAAATCAAGTCTTGGATCCTCTAGTCCAGTGCTCCTGGTCTGTCACGGACAAATCAAGTCTTGGATCCTCTAGTCCAGTGCTCCTGGTCTGTCACGGACAAATCAAGTCTTGGATCCTCTAGTCCAGTGCTCCTGGTCTGTCACGGACAAATCAAGTCTTGGATCCTCTAGTCCAGTGCTCCTGGTCTGTCACGGACAAATCAAGTCTTGGATCCTCTAGTCCAGTGCTCCTGGTCTGTCACGGACAAATCAAGTCTTGGATCCTCTAGTCCAGTGCTCCTGGTCTGTCACGGACAAATCAAGTCTTGGATCCTCTAGTCCAGTGCTCCTGGTCTGTCACGGACAAATCAAGTCTTGGATCCTTTAGTCCAGTGCTCCTGGTCTGTCACGGACAAATCAAGTCCTGGATCCTCTAGTCCAGTGCTCCTGGTCTGTCACGGACAAATCAAGTCCTGGATCCTCTAGTCCAGTGCTCCTGGTCTGTCACGGACAAATCAAGTCTTGGATCCTCTAGTCCAGTGCTCCTGGTCTGTCACGGACAAATCAAGTCCCTGATCCTCTAGTCCAGTGCTCCTGGTCTGTCACGGACAAATCAAGTCTTGGATCCTCTAGTCCAGTGCTCCTGGTCTGTCACGGACAAATCAAGTCTTGGATCCTCTAGTCCAGTGCTCCTGGTCTGTCACGGACAAATCAAGTCTTGGATCCTCTAGTCCAGTGCTCCTGGTCTGTCACGGACAAATCAAGTCTTGGATCCTCTAGTCCAGTGCTCCTGGTCTGTCACGGACAAATCAAGTCCCTGATCCTCTAGTCCAGTGCTCCTGGTATGTCACGGACAAATCAAGTCTTGGATCCTCTAGTCCAGCACAAAAAGTTTTTTCCTGTTCCTTCTTGTTTTGTTCTTGTTGTTTTTGCCTGGTTTTGGTTTTGCAGCTCCCTCGCAGCTGTGACCTCATTTCAGTTTGATTTTATTCACAAATTTTATTCTTGGTCTTGCATTTAAAGAAAACTAAATGTGGGCCCGGTTGTATATGATTCTAAAGTAGTTTTGTAACAACACTACCTACACCATCAACACTACCAAAATCAGTTCAGTGTTTCAAGTCCAGAGTTCAAGGTTTTAATTTCAGAGTTCAGGATCTAGAGTTTACAGAACTTTCAGAGTTCAGCTGATGTCTATAGAAGAAACAATGACAATCCTCCTCCCCCTGCTCCCCTCCCAATTTTCTCGCTGGAAGAGAAAAACACGGACATTTTTTTTTTTTACAGGGGCCTTCTATGTTGACCTTCTCATTCTGTACTACAAATTCACACAATTGTTCTACAAAATAATTTACAAATTTAATTCTAGTCTTGCCTCTGATCAACTGAGAGTGAAATCATTAGATAAAATGAAAGTCTCATCACAGTATCACAGTATCATGTATGGCCGTCAAATACCCACAGGAAAATGTCAGGGTCAAACTTTGTTCAAGTTTTTCTTTCAAGAACAAACTCGTACGTTAATCCAAAACTACGTGATCTCAGGCTGGAAACTCTCCACCTACAGATTATAAGCTTAAACAAAAACGTCAGCGGCGGACTATAAATAAATAAATACATTGTAGCTGGGTAGGATCGAGTACCTAGTCTTCTCGGATAAGGACGAAAAAATTCGGAGGGCCCGTGTGCACGTTGCGCACGTTAAAGATACCTTGGCAGTTGGAAATCGTAAAGAGCAGGCCGAAAGGCCGCTGCCCGGGCAAAATTGAAATTAATAGTTTAAAATTTATCCATATCATCTCCCCCCCCCCCCCCCCCCCCGCCAGAACAAGAAATAATAAAACAAGTAAAGTGAGGTGTAAATGCCAAGGGCAGCGAACCTTCTAAAATAAAGACCTCAAATCAGACTACAGACACACGGTATGCTCATGTTGCCAGCTGGGACTCGGTGAGGTCAGACCGTGGTGGAGTTGGCCAAAGATTGGTGACACGCGCAGGTGGAGTTGAGGTATGGACTGGGAGAATAAACTAATACACAATAGCTCAAAGCTGGAAGTTGGCGGGTAGTAGATGTCTATAGTTTTGACAGGCAAACAAACAGAGAGAGAGATAGAAACTAAGACAGAAGCTTGCAGTAATCACTGACGGTAATAATAATTGAACTTCTGTGTAAATAACAAAAATTTGAGTGTGACTATGTGTCTGTATCCGTGTGTATGTGTCCATGTATCTATTGTGTGTATATGTGTCTGTGTCCACGTATATAGTGTGTATATGTGTGTCCGCGTGTGTGTATGTGTGTTTGCCCGTGTGTCTGTGTCCATGTATCTAGTGTGTGTATGTGTGTCCGTGTGTCTGTATCCGTGTGTCTGTGTCCATGTATCTAGTGTGTGTCCGTGTGTCTGTATCCGTGTGTCTGTGTCCATGTATCTAGTGTGTGTCTGTGTGTCTGTATCCGTGTGTCTGTGTCCATGTATCTAGTGTGTGTCCGTGTGTCTGTATCCGTGTGTCTGTGTCCATGTATCTAGTGTGTGTCCGTGTGTCTGTATCCGTGTGTCTGTGTCCATGTATCTAGTGTGTGTCCGTGTGTCTGTATCCGTGTGTCTGTGTCCATGTATCTAGTGCACGTGTATGTGTGTCCGTGTGTCTGTATCCGTGTGTCTGTGTCCATGTATCTAGTGTGTGTATGTGTGTCCGTGTGTCTGAATCCGTGTGTCTGCGTCCATGTATCTAGTGTGTATATGTGTGTCCGCGTGTGTGTATGTGTGTTTGTCCGTGTGTCTGTATCTGTGTGTCTGTGTCTATGTATCTAGTGTGTGTATGTGTGTCCGTGTGTCTGTATCCGTGTGTCTGTGTCCATGTATCTAGTGTGTGTATGTGTGTCCGTGGGTCTGTGTCCATGTATCTAGTGTGTATATGTGTGTCCGCGTGTGTGCATGTGTGTTTGTCCGTGTGTCTGTATCTGTGTGTCTGTGTCCATGTATCTGGTGTGTGTGTGTGTCCGCGTCCATGTATCTAGTGTGTGTATGTGTGTCCGCGTGTGTGTGTGTATGTGTGTCCGCGTGTCTGTGTCCATGTATCTAGTGTGTGTATGTGTGTCCGCGCGTGTGTGTGTATGTGTGTCCGTGTGTCTGTGTCCATGTATCTAGTGTGTGTATGTGTGTCCGCGTGTCTGTGTCCATGTATCTAGTGTGTGTATGTGTGTCCGCGTGTGTGTGTATGTGTCCGTGTGTCTGTGTCCATGTATCTAGTGTGTGTATGTGTGTCCGCGTGTGTGTGTGTCCGTGTGTCTGTATCTGTGTCTGTGTCCATGTATCTAGTGTGTATGTGTGTGTCCGCGTGTGTGTGTGTATGTGTGTCCGCGTGTCTGTATCTGTGTGTCTGTGTCCATGTGTCTGTGTCCATGTATCTAGTGTGTATATGTGTGTCTGCGTGTGTGTGTATGTGTGTCCGCGTGTCCGTATCTGTGTGTCTGTCCATGTGTCTGTGTGTCCATGTGTCCGTGTCTGTGTGTCCATGTGTCCATGTGTCTGTGTGTCTGTGTCTGTGTCCATGTGTCTGTGTCCATGTGTCTCTGTCTGTGTCCATGTATCTGTGTCCATGTGTCTTTATCTGTGTCCATGTGTCTGTGTGTCCATGTATCTGTGTCCATGTGTCTGTGTGTCCATGTATCTGTGTCCATGTGTCTGTGTCCATGTGTCTGTATCTGTGTCCATGTGTATGTGTCCATGTGTCTGTATCTGTATCCATGTGTCTGGGTCCATGTGTCTGTGTCCATGTATCTGTGTCCATGTGTCTGTGTGTCCATGTGTCTGTGTCTATGTGTCTGTATCCGTGTTCATGTGTCTGTCCATGTGTCTGTGTGTCCATGTGTCTGTGTCCAGGTGTCTGTGTCCATGTGTCTGTGTCCATGTGTCTGTGTGTCCATGTGTCCATGTGTCTGTATCTGTATCCATGTGTCTGTGTCCATGTGTCTGTGTGTCCATGTGTCTGTATCTGTATCCATGTGTCTGTGTCCATATGTCTGTGTGTCCATGTGTCTGTATCTGTATCCATGTGTCTGTGTCCATGTGTCTGTGTGTCCATGTGTCTATGTGTCCATGTGTCTGTATCTGTATCCATGTGTCTGTGTCCATGTGTCTGGGTCCATGTGTCTGGGTCCATGTGTCTGTGTCCATGTGTCTGTGTCCATGTGTCTGTGTTCATGTGTCTGTGTGTCCATGTGTCTGTGTCCATGTGTCTGTGTCCATGTGTCTGTGTCCATGTGTCTGTGTCCATGTGTCTGTGTCCATGTGTGTGTGTCCGTGTGTCTGTGTCCGTGTGTCTGTGCCCATGTGTCTGTGTCCATGTGTCTGTGTCCATGTGTCTGTGTCCATGTGTCTGTGTCCATGTGTCTGGGTCCATGTGTCTGTGTCCATGTGTCTGGGTCCATGTGTCTGTGTCCATGTATCTGTGTCCATGTGTCTGTGTGTCCATGTGTCTGTGTCTATGTGTCTGTATCCGTGTCCATGTGTCTGTGTCCATGTGTCTGTGTGACCATGTGTCTGTGTCCATGTGTCTGTGTGTCCATGTGTCTGTGTCCATGTGTCTGTGTCCATGTGTCTGTGTGACCATGTGTCTGTGTCCATGTGTCTGTGTCCATGTGTCTGTGTCTGTGTCCATGTGTCTGTGTCCATGTGTCTGTATCCGTATCCATGTGTCTGTGTCCATGTCCATGTGTCTGTATCTGTGTCCATGTGTCTGTATCTGTGTCCATGTGTCTGTATTTGTTTCCATGTGTCTGTATCTGTGTCCATGTGTCTGTGTCCATGTGTCTGTATCTGTGTCCATGTGTCTGTGTCCATGTGTCTGTGTCCATGTGTCTGTGTCCATGTGTCTGTGTCCATGTGTCTGGGTCCATGTGTCTGTGTCCATGTGTCTGGGTCCATGTGTCTGTGTCCATGTGTCTGTGTCCATGTATCTGTGTCCATGTGTCTGTGTGTCCATGTGTCTGTATCCGTGTCCATGTGTCTGTGTGTCCATGTGTCTGTGTCTGTGTGTCCATGTGTCTGTGTCCATGTGTCTGTGTCCATGTGTCTGTGTGTCCATGTGTCTGTGTCCATGTGTCTGTGCCCATGTGTCTGTGTCTGTGTCCATGTGTCTGTGTCCATGTGTCTGTGTCCATGTGTCTGTATCCGTTTCCATGTGTCTGTGTCCATGTGTCTGTGTCCATGTGTCTGTATCTGTGTCCATGTGTCTGTATCTGTGTCCATGTGTCTGTGTACATGTGTCTGTATCTGTGTCCATGTGTCTGTGTCCATGTGTCTGTATCTGTGTCCATGTGTCTGTGTCCATGTGTCTGTATCTGTGTCCATGTGTCTGTATCTGTGTCCATGTGTCTGTATCTGTGTCCATGTGTCTGTATCTGTGTCCATGTGCCTGTGTCCATGTGTCTGTGTACATGTGTCTGTGTCCATGTGTCTGTATCCGTGTCCATGTGTCTGTCTCCATGTGTCTGTGTCCATGTGTCTGTGTCTCCATGTGTCTGTGTCCATGTGTCTGTATCCGTGTCCATGTGTCTGTGTCCATGTGTCTGTGTGTCCATGTGTCTGTGTCCATGTGTCTGTGTGTCCATGTGTCTGTGTCCATGTGTCTGTGTGTCCATGTCTCTGTGTCCGTGTGTTTGTGTGTCCATGTGTCTCTGTGTCCATGTGTCTGTACCCATGTGTCTGTGTCCATGTCTCTGTGTCCATGTGTCTGTGTCCGTGTGTCCATGTGTCCGTGTGTCCATGTGTCTGTAATGCTGTCCACTTTAAACAGTTTTTTCAAACAATTAAAAACTCTTCAAGTTTGTCCCAAATTACGCCACCTACAACAACATACACGGTATTGTATTATTTCTACTGTCAACTTCAAAACTTGTTATAAGAGAAAGAAATCATATTTCAGTTGTTCATGTGATCATGTTATAAAAAGGCATGTCTGGCAGGGAAGTAACCCTAAGTTTATCAGTTCCTGCACCAAGCTGGTGCCTGGCAGGGAAGTAACCCTAAGCTTATCAGTTCCTGCACCAAACTGGTGTCTCTCAGGGAAGTAACCCTAAGTTTATCAGTTCCTGCACCAATTTCACATAAAATTTTTGTAAACAATTTCTGTTGAGACTGAAGAAAACTCTTTCAGTTTGGGCAGCTTCACTAATCTCTCGTGGTCTGGCGACTTGACAACACACAACTGGACACATGACTGGACACCCCAATGCCCGTCCACTCTTTCATCTCTCAACTCAATGTCATGACACGAAGAGAAACAAAAGCAGAAATGTAGGGGGGGGGTGGGGGGTGGGAGGGTGCAGGCGTCACCTGGTGGGGCAAAAATTCCGCCATTCTAGGTCATGGAGGGCAGGGGCGGCACCTGGGAATGCTGGACTTCTGGGTCACGTGTTCTATCATTCAAACCATCAATTTTTGAAGGCCATGCCCTCATCTTGTACAAACATTCTATACCTTTCCTTTCCCTCCCCCTACCTCACCTTTGCCGCCCACCCCTTCCCCCCGCCTGTGTAAGACAAACATCAACAAGTAGAGAGTAAACTCACATGTCCAGTCAACAACAGGCGGACCCTCCAGCTAAACAAATAAGGCCTTGGGGGCCCTGTGTGTCCATGGGCACTGAAATGTTGATGTGGAGGTGGGGGGGGGGGGACTGGCCGACTCGCGGTACAGGTAGAGAATTAATTGCGAGTGTCATCCCATTGAGGGTCAATAGGGTGGGAAACATGTCTCAATACAGGAATGTCCTACACAGAGATAATCATGTCTCAATACAGGAATGTCCTACACAGAGATAATCATGTCTCAATACAGGAATGTCCTACACAGAGATAATCATGTCTCAATACAGGAATGTCCTACACAGAGATAATCATGTCTCAATACAGGAATGCCCTACACAGAGAATGTCCTACACAGAGATGTGTCTCTCTACATGAATGTCCTTCACAGAGATGTGTCTCTCTACATGAATGTCCTACACAGGGATGAGTCTCACTATATGAATGTCCTACACAGAGATGAGTCTTACTACATGAATGTCCTACACAGAGATGTGTCTCATTACATGAATGTCTACACAGAGATGTGTCTCTCTACATGAATGTCCTACACAGAGATGAGTCTCACTATATCAATGTCCTACACAGAGATGAGTCTTACTACATGAATGTCCTCCATAGAGATGAGTCTCAATAAATGAATGTCCTACAAAGAGACATGTCTCACAAGATGAATATCCTACACAGAGATGTGTGTCACTACATGAATGTCCTACAAAGAGACATGTCTCACACATGAATGTCCTACACAGAGACATGTTGCACTACATGTACATGAATATCCTACACAGAGATGTGTCTCACTACATGAATGTCCTACAAAGAGACATGTCTCATTACATGAATGTCCTACACAGAGACATGTCTCACCCGATACTCAGCATACCGAGACGAACCAACTCACCAGTTTCCGTCCGACTCGTTCCCAGCCCCCCCCCCTCCCCACCCGATGATTTACGGGCGTACGACAGCAGGTTACCCAGTTAAACAATGTGTAGTCAGATGGCTATCGCGTCACACACCGCTGATCCTCACGCTGGCAGCCATACACCTGATCCTCATGCTTACCACCAAACAACCGATCCTCATGCTGACCACCACACAACCGATCCTCATGCTGACCACCACACAACCGATCCTCATGTTGACCACCACACACCCGATCCTCATGCTGACCACCACACAACCGATCCTCACACTGACCACCACACATGCGATCCTCATTACTGACCACCACACATTCGATCCTCATGCGGACCACCACACAACCGATCCTCACGCTGACCACAACACAACCGATCCTCATGTTGACCACCACACAACCGATCCTCATGCTGACCACCACACAACCGATCCTCATGCTGACCATCACACAACCGATCCTCACTCTGACCACAACACAACCGATCCTCATGCTGACCATCACACAACCGATCCTCATGCTGACCACCACATAACCGATCCTCATGCTGACCATCACAACCGATCCTCATGCTGACCACCACACAACCGATCCTCATGCTGACCATCACACAACCGATCCTCATGCTGACCACCACACAACCGATCCTCATGCTGACCACCAAACAACCGATCCTCATGCTGACCACCACACAACCGACCCTCATGCTGACCACCAGACAACCGATCCTCATGCTGACCACCACACAACCGATCCTCATACTGACCACCACACAACCGATCCTCAATGCTGACCACAACACAACCGATCCTCAATGCTGACCACCACACAACTTTGCCAGTTACATTTCTAGTTCTATCCAAGCCCATTGCTTGACAAATTATGCTGCTGTGTAAAGGTCGTGATCCTCCATTTAAAATGAAAAGTCCAGCACAAATTTTTTCCTGCTCCTGATTGACACTCTGGACCCCCTCACACGGTCACAGCTGTGACCTCATTTCAGTTTGCTTTTATTCACTCATTATTTTTATTCCTGATCTTGTTTAAGATTACATCATTACTACATGTATGTGATTCTACAGTAGTTTTGTATGTGATTTTGGATTTCACCTTCTTTTAAAGCTGTGTTAATCCCCTCAACATGCTGAAGGGGCCAACGGAATACCGTGTGTGTGTGTGTGTGTGTGTGTTACTTTCAGTAACGAATGGGAGACATAAGGAAAGAACATCAGAAAGCAAAAACTATCACCGGGAATTAAATGATCAGTTTCTCATGGCTCCAACCGGGTGTCAATGTCAAATGTCAGATGTGTAGAATCAACAAGGATTTCTCTGTTTTCAAAATAAAAGAACGGGCGAGTTCCCACCGTACCCCCGCCAGGAAAAGTCTCCCTATGTGACTATGTCACACACATCTGTAGACAAGTCTCACTATGTCACATGTAGAAGCAAATTCCATCTCTCGCTGCCCTCACCCCGCCTCTAGCTGTCAGCCAGGTGTTACTCTCTGACTACGGATTCACAAAATTACAAAAATCTCGTGTGTGTGTGTGTGTGTGTGTGTGTGTGAGTGTGGGGGGGGGGCAGGGGTGGGGAGTTCAGTGGGGATGTAACGAGACTGAATGTCATATAATACGGATCATCAGTTTCACAGCTGGAAAAGTTAATGACCACCAAAACAAAAAAAATGTTTTGAAGGAAAGCGTCTGCTTGTGAAAAGTAGGTCTCTATGCGTTTCTTGAGCCGCATGAAAGCGCGACCGTTAATCTGGGTCAGGTCAGGGCTTTAGATGGAAAGTGGCTCACACGTCACAGTTAGTCACAGTCACAGATTAACAGTGTGCACTCGTCTCGACCTCGTGCCAAATGCCCAGCACAAAAACTTCGGTCTGCACGTCTTCTCCTGATGTGAACGTGATGGCCATTCATAACGACCCTTTGCCTTTGTTACACCAAACTGCACCTTTTCTTACACCAAATTGCACCTTTTCTTACACCAAACTGCACCTTCTGGACGAAAATCAGAACGTTTGCTACAATAAAAATAATTTCTCTCTCGTCATTTTAAGTGTGACACTTTTGTGTTTGGCGATAACCAAGAATTGAAAACAGAAGTGGAAAGGTTTTTGTCTAAGTTATAGATCTATCTATCCACTGACAGAGTATAAAACAGAGAGAAGGAAGTGATCCCACCCACCAGTCTCTACATCAACTTACAAATGGACAGTTCAACAATTTTACAACTACAGCGGCAGTTGTCGCTCCTTCCATGAAAAACAACGTTTGGGGGGGGGGGGGGGGGGGGGGAAGAATAACCTTTTTGCCAATGTACCAATTTTTTGGAAACTTTTCATGTAGCCTTGAAATATTTTGTCTCAGTATAATTTTTCCTCGTGTAATCCATTGAGTTTTCGATTTATTCTCTCTCTCTCTCTCTGGAAGGCCGTGCCACAAAAATATACTCTCAAAACAAAACAGCGTGCGCAGCGTTCAAAACTTGTGAACAACTTCCGCGTACTGAACAAAATAATTGGACCTAAATTCTTAAAATAGCCCAGGTTTGAAATGGAAAGTCATCTCCATCCAAATGTGGTGAGCACTGCAGCACACTCAAACATAAACCATGTATGCTGTAAATCTCCTAAATTTTCGAATAAGTAATTTTAATATTAATGACTACCTAGATTATCAGAAAATACTGAAATTCAGTAAATTGTATTAATGACCCACTTAGACTATCAGAAAATACTGAAATTCAGTACATGTATTTGTGTTAATGAAGGCAACCCAGTATGGCCAGTATCGCCAGTATCGGTCACATGCAACAGTTGAGAACAACACGGCAAGAAATACAAAAATTATTCCTGAAAGACTTTTTTGGTCATGAAACAAACTCCAGGTCGAGTTTTGCTTGTTGCCGGCTCGGATTTTAGATAAAGATTTTAGATTTGCATTTCACAAACAACACACAAATTCATAAACCCTGTGATAGTTCTGTTCCGGACAACCATAAAATTTCTCCATAATATTTTTTATTTATACAAAACGTACAAATTTTGACTCTGTTGCTACTTTGGCACGTCAGTGTGAACAAGTCAAAATGCCACACTGTGCCAGACAAGGTTGTTCCAGATCTCATGTGTTAGTTTATGGTCCATGTTTTGGTATTTCCTTACAAGTTTCATAGCTGTAATTGTCGTATTGTTAAAGAAAGTTTAGTCCAGGTTAGACTGTTGTCTACCCACAGCATGCCCAGACTCCCGCCCCACAATTCAGGGAAGAAAAATTAATGTTACCAACATTTTCATCGGTAAGAGAAGACAATCCACAGACAGCGACCAGCTAGTACAGACACACAACACAGACACCTTTAACTGCACTCAAATGTTTCTCTCTCGTCCACATGTGTCACAGTCTTCAAGTCCCTCGTTAGAACAACTGGACACGGGAGAAGGAAACATTACCAACAACAACAAACAGCTAGAAAATGGCCCCCTCCCCCAACCCTTCAAAACACACATACACACACACACACACACACACACACACACATCCGTCCACCTGTAACTACCCACCTGTACCTCCCACTTGTACCTCCCACCTGTATCTCTACCCACCAGCCACGGGAGAGAACTGTTACATTTTCCCAGTAATTTTTCACAAGATAAAATTTTCCCTGGTTCTGCCCTGATCATTAAATCAACTGAGTTGACCTGGGTGACCTGATTGTGTTTCCCCACTGGACTGTCAACTCTTTTTTTTTATCAAACAAAAGGACAAGGCCCCGTAACTCTTGCAGCCCATAGAGGCGTGAATTGCCGGCCTTGTAATCTGAACTCTTGAGTGATGGAAGTTTAGGAGGCGTTCACCCCACCACCTTTGGGGCAAATGTGAATGGATCTGGCGATATCGGACTCACAGCAAAAGACCAAATTCCGGAGAAAACCCTCCCAAAGGGGGACACTTTTTCGATGGAAATTGAGATTGGCCATTTTTCTGCCTTCAGCTGAAATATTTTTCTTGAAATTGTCTTAGAAATAATTTATTTTGATTCTTTAAAGATCTTCATCTATCCCAGTTTTGGCAGATGAATCCACAAACACGAATTTCCTTACACCCCCAACCCCTTTGGACAAATACCGATCAATTTCCTTGCACCCCCCCCCCCTCCCTTTGGACAAATACCCTCATTTTTCGTAGCCTACTTTTTTTTTGTTCACTAGACATTCTGCTGGTTGATTCTCTCGCACTCTGCAGCGTCTCTAGTCTGTCTGTGGTCCACGTTGCAATGGACATAAAACATCGGAATTTCACATCAAAAACTAACTAAAAAAACAACAACACCCTGGTGGGGGGGGGGGGGGGGGTTGTGTGAAAACTGACCACAAGAGACTATTGCACGAGTATGTGTTCTAGATATCGACTGACTGCTGGAAAATTATATATGCAAGCCGTTATTTACACGGCATACCTTGAAACAAACTCCAGCGTTATTTTCAAGGCATACCTACTTGTGTGTACATCGATCGCCAGTGGCTACCCCAGCCCCTTTTCGCCTGATTCGTCAAGCATGCCGTTATTTACAAGGCATACCTTGAAACTAACTCCAGGTTTCAGATAATATATTTTTCCAACTTTGATATACAATCGGAATAGGATGCACAAACGTCGCCTACCTTCATACTGAAACAGCTTCTGATTGGTCAATGAAACATGCCTTGAAAATAACCACTTCGATTATATATAGATCTATGTGTGATCGACTGGCTACTGGACCATTGTGTATGTGTGGAAATCGACTGGCAACTGGTCTAGTGTATGTGTGATCGACTGGCTACTAGGCTATTGTATGTGTGATCGACTGGCTACTAGACTGTTGTATGTGTGATCGACTGGCTACTAGACTATTGTATGGATGTGTGATCGACTGGCTACTAGACTATTGTATGTCATGTGTGATCGACTGGCTACTAGACTATTGTATGGATGTGTGATCGACTGGCTACTAGACTATTGTATGTCATGTGTTATCGACTGGCTACTAGACTATTGTATGTGTGATCGACTGGCTACTGGACTATTGTATGTGTGGTCGACTGGCTACTAGACTATTGTATGTGTGATCGACTGGCTACTAGACTATTGATGTGTGATCGTCTGGCTACTGGACTATTGTATGTGTGATCGACTGACTACTACTAGACTATTGTATGTGTGATCGACTGGCTACTGGACTTATTGTATGTGTGATCGACTGGCTACTAGACTATTGTATGTGTGATCGAACGGTTACTGGACTATTGTATGTGTGATCGACTGGCTACTAGACTATACTATTGTATGTGTGATCGACTGGCTACTGGACTATTGTATGTGTGATCGACCGGCTACTGGACTATTGTATGTGTGATCGACTGGCTACTGGACTATTGTATGTGTGATCGACTGGCTACTAGACTATTGTATGTGTGATCGACTGGCTACTGGACTATTGTATGTGTGATCGACTGGCTACTGGACTATTGTATGTGTGATCGACTGGCTACTGGACTATTGTATGTGTGATCGACTGGCTACTGGACTATTGTATGTGTGATCGACTGGCTACTGGACTATTGTATGTGTGATCGACTGGCTACTGGACTATTGTATGTGTGATCGACTGGCTACTGGACTATTGTATGTGTGATCGACTGGCTACTGGACTATGATCGACTGGCTACTGGACTATTGCATGTGTGATCGACTGGCTACTGGACTATTGTATGCATGAGAGTTGATTGAACGTTTCGCGTTCTGGCATTAATTTTTTTTTGGGGGGGGGAAATTCAGTTGTGTATTCTCAGCAAACAACACGGGTGTTCGCCTACTCATGTGTTAACCCAATCAGCTTGGGTAAGTACAACAATTCACTCAAGTTTCCATGTTCCCATAGCAAAAGTTTTGCCCGTCCAGGATGAAAATTCAGCTAAAATTCCAAGGCCAATAGGACCTCCCGCCCCCCTCCCCCTGCCTCGGGGTTAGTGCTCCACTCCCACACACACATTTATTTTTCCCCTACTCGTTCATAAATAAATTTTTCTTTAAAAAAAAGTTTTTAAAAACGAAAGAAAAAAAACAACATTTACCTGACAGAAGAATTTCCTTCACTTGTCAATTGGCAACGCTTTCGGCCCTCACAAATACAAATTTTCTCCCAGGAATTTTTGTTCTGCTCCTGGTCTCTCTGACATTGCGTTATAAATCTGTAAATCCTTCCTCGCTTCATTTGCTATCAATGTTTCATTTTCTCAGTGACCGAAAAATGTTGTCTCTCCAACTGCCAGGAGTTTTCACTAGATCTAGATCTAGATCTAGAGATCCCACAGCTCGTGTGGTCATTTTGTGACACCGACTCTAAAGAAGTTTCTGGTTTGATTAGTAGAGTAAAAATTGGAATATTTCACTGTAGTTCATTTTCACACATGGGATCCCTTTCACGGTGTCAGGGATTGACCCAATTTGAGTAACACGGTGAATTTAAACACATTCCTCTCCACTTACAACACACTTGGACACAGTCTAGTAGGCTACACTGTTCACATTTTCATGACACACCATACTGCATTGCCATTATTGGCCCCAAATTGAATGTTGTAAATTATAATGGCATATACCGTAAATACGTTACTTATCCACTGCAACCAATATGTGCAACTCACGAAGTGAAACAATTCTGTACCTGAGTAAAAGCGCCAAACACGCACACCTGAGATCTCTGAAACCATGAGCGAAACCGGCACAACTTCAGCACAGACTAAAGTACACACAAGCTTGACTGCTCCTGGCGCTATCGCTAAATCTAACACTGCTCGGCGAGGCCAAGATTTAAGGGCCTTTCCACGCATGGCGCCCCTCGCCACCCACACCCGCCCTCCCTGTCCAAAGCTCGGCTCTCGGGCGGGCAGGCACCATCTCCTCCTCTAGCCTACCTGCTGGCCAGGATTTGTCTCGCGGCCTAAGCCTACCAGTTAGTTGTGCTGTCTGGCCAAACGCTCCACACACGAGCAGTCAGTCACGGCTTTTCTGTCTCACCTTCCTTGGTCTTTCCTCACCCAAATATAATTATAAACAAAACCTATTTGAATGCCGCGACGGAAGGAGGGAGGGAGGGGGGGGGGGGGTTGCCCACCGAGACACCGAGCACGAGGACAATGGAACACACAAGTGACAGAGCGCAGAAAACGTCATGGTTGGGGCCACCAGTTTGTTTTTTCTTCTGGTATATCCGGCAACGCTGGGACTTCAATGTTTAAACTTTACCGGTAGGCCTACTTGAACTTTCAGTGGGGACGTTTGTGACCGTTGAAATTTAATGGAGAGAATGCAGTCTGATCCAACTAAGCACAGTGAAAGATAAATTTCAGTACCCCTTTTCTCACTCGCCCTGAGAGAGAGAACGGGGGACGGGGTGTTAGAATCCGCGACAATATATTATCAGTTTGCGTTTTATAAGTACAGACAAGCCAAAATGTGTACCATGTGTTGGTAAACGAGTCAAAAGTTACCCCATGTCACACCAAGCACAGTTCTAAGTACCAATCAGTCACAAATTCTGCCGCATGTAGATAAATACATCAAATGTTCAACTCTCCCCAAATCCGACCTACCAATTTGCTCACAGAATCAGAGATCATTCCCTTCCCCCAACACACCCCCCCCCCCCAAACCAGCTCGCTGGGTCAGTAAATAGCCAATTAGCTCTGACTCCAACCAAAGAATGTGAAAGTAACTATAGTCTTTGATCCAACCACTCCACCTTACCCGCCTGGACTGGTCGAGACTTGCATGATAAATGCTTTGCCTCCCCACTACCCCCCCCCCCACACACCCCCTCCAAATCCGCCGCGTGTACGCGGAAATATGACCCCTCCTCAGCCAGGATCCCCTACATCAATCCCAGGCAGATTTGCATACGTTTTCCCTTGATTTAGAAGGATTACCATAGGTGCGGATTCCCTACATCAAACAGACATCGGATCCAGAGGATCTACATAGGAACGGTGCCTTTTCTTTGTGCAAATTTGACATCAATCTTCTGCATGCGGTTTCTTTTGAGTCGCTTGGCACATTGCATTCACTTGGTGCACTCAATTCTTTGTGACTGAAGGGTCAACTTTACGCACTGCATTCACTTGGTGCACTCAATTCTTTGTGACTGAAGGGTCAACTTTACACAGTGCATTCACTTGGTGCACTCAATTCTTTGTGACTGAAGGGTCAACTTTACACACTGCATTCAATTGGTGAACTCAATTCTTTGTGACTGAAGGGTCAACTTTACACACTGCATTCACTTGGTGCAATCAATTCTTTGTGACTGAAGGGTCAACTTTACACACTGCATTCAATTGGTGAACTCAATTCTTTGTGACTTAAGGGTCAACTTTACACACTGCATTCACTTGGTGCACTCAATTCTTTGTGACTGAAGGGTCAACTTTACACACTGCATTCACTTGGTGCACTCAATTCTTTGTGACTGAAGGGTCAACTTTACACACTGCATTCACTTGGTGCAATCAATTCTTTGTGACTGAAGGGTCAACTTTACACACTGCATTCACTTGGTGCACTCAGTTCTTTGTGATTGAAGGGTCAACTTTACACACTGCATTCACTTGGTGCACTCAATTCTTTGTGACTGAAGGGTCAACTTTACACACTGCATTCACTTGGTGCACTCAATTCTTTGTGACTGAAGGGTCAACTTTACACACTGCATTCACTTGGTGCACTCAATTCTTTGTGACTCAAGGATCAACTTTACACACTGCATTCACTTGGTGGACTCAATTCTTTGTGACTGAAGGGTCAACTTTACATACTGCATTCACTTGGTGCACTCAATTCTTTGTGACTGAAGGGTCAACTTTACACACTGCATTCACTTGGTGCACTCAATTCTTTGTGACTGAAGGGTCAACTTTACACACTGCATTCACTTGGTGCACTCAATTCTTTGTGACTTAAGGGTCAACTTTACACACTGCATTCACTTGGTGCACTCAATTCTTTATGACTGAAGGGTCAACTTTACACACTGCATTCACTTGGTGCACTCAATTCTTTGTGACTGAAGGGTCAACTTTACACACTGCATTTACTTGGTGCACTCAATTCTTTGTGACTGAAGGATCAACTTTACACACTGCATTCACTTGGTGCACTCAATTCTTTGTGACTGAAGGGCCAACTTTACACACTGCATTCACTTGGTGCACTCAATTCTTTGTGACTGAAAGGTCAACTTTACACACTGCATTCACTTGGTGCACTCAATTCTTTGTGACTGAAGGGTCAACTTTACACACTGCATTCACTTGGTGCACTCAATTCTTTGTGACTGAAGGGTCAACTTTACACACTGCATTCAATTGGTGCACTCAATTCTTTGTGACTGAAGGGTCAACTTTACACACTGCATTCACTTGGTGCACTCAATTCTTTGTGACTGAAGGGTCAACTTTACACACTGCATTCACTTGGTGCACTCAATTCTTTGTGACTGAAGGGTCAACTTTACACACTGCATTCACTTGGTGCACTCAATTCTTTGTGACTGAAGGGTCAACTTTACACACTGCATTCACTTGGTGCACTCAATTCTTTGTGACTGAAAGGTCAACTTTGCACACTGCATTCACTTGGTGCACTCAATTCTTTGTGACTGAAAGGTCAACTTTACACACTGCATTTACTTGGTGCACGCAATTCTCTGTGACTGAAGGAATATCAAATAACTGTTGGAGTCATACTGAACAGGAGGACAATATGACTCCACAGACACATAGACAGACAAAGGACATCCCTACCCTAAGACATCCCCCCACCCCACCCCAAATTATTATCTACACCACACACACACCATATATACCCATCACACATACACCATAATTATATACCCCCACACACACACACCCCATATATACACACACACTATATATACCCCCCCACTCATACACCGTATATACCCCCACCCACCATATATATCCCCACACACACCATGTATACCCCCCAACACACACACCATATATACCCCCCCACCATACACCGTATATACCACACACACACACACCATGTATACATACACCATATTATTATATACCCACACACACCATATATACCCCCCCATACATCATATATACCCCACACACACCATATATACCCCCACATACCCTATATACCCCACAACCACACACCATATATACCACACACACACACCATATATACCCACCCACACACACTCTATATACCCCACGCACGCACATACACTATATATACCACACACACACACCATATATACCACACACACACACACACACACATCCTATATACCCCAAGCACACACCATATACATACCCCCCCACACACACCATATATACCCACACACACCATATACATTCCACACACACCATATATACCCCCACACACCCTATATACACACACACGCACCCTATATACCCCCCCACACACACACCATATACACACCCACTCACCATTTATATTAAGTCGCATAAGTCCCGCAACAAACTTTAAAAGGCTGTAACTGTGGAACGAATTTGGTTAATTGAAAAAAAATTTAAATAATGAAATAGGCTTTGCAAAAAGACAATTTCCCTGAAGTAAACATTTTTTTTTTCTAATGACTTCATGACAACCAAACGACGAGGTTCAAAACTGTAAAACGCAAAAAAAGAAAAAAAAAATCTCTACCCACCAGATCACTTTGTACAGCTAAATAAAATATTTTGTTCACGGAAGGTGGTGAAAGTTGGGGCCTGTCAATCATTTTGACTGGAGTAGAATAAGTTCAGACGTTGAAACAAAAAAACTAATAGCTTTCTGAAAACACATTTTCCATAATGATGTTTATGACAAAAATTAACAGACTCTTGAAGAAGAGCAGCACACCAAAAACTTCACAGTTCAGTATTGTGTATGACTTCCTTGTGTCTGTCATCGGCGGTTCATGGACTTGATAATTTGTGTTTTCTTTTCTCGTGGAATCTCCAGCCATGTATGAATGCAGCAGTCAGTCTATCAACTTTTTAACATGACTAATATTGAGCTCGGAGACGCACATCCCTAAAATGGCCCCACACAGTCTTGTTCGATGGGATTGAGATCTGGGCTCAAAGCAGGCCATGGGAGAACCTCAAATTCTTGTTCTTCAAGAAAGTCTTTGAATACTTGCGCAATATGAGGCCTAGCATTGACATGTTGAAATATTTTAATATCTGGATTTTGATTAAATGACGGTAGAGATTTTTTTTTTTAAGTGGTTGAACTAAAGGAAAACCGTATTGTAATCATATGAGGCTTCAGCCTGTCAAGTCGTCTCGATCGTTTCTATTTTACATGAAATGCTCATGTCTAATTCACTTAGGCTGCAAACGCAGAGGCTTCACATCTGCCCCGTTTTTACGTTGTGATCCACTTTCAACTTGTAGAACTATCGGGAGCTCCATCATTATTATCTCTAGTTGGCATCGGTGTAGCCCCCAATCACTTTCCACTCACTTTCAAGTCCATTTGGACTTTAGTGCTGCACTAAAATTGCACCCGTTTTTCGCTTACCGAATCCACTCGGTGTCGTAAGTTCTAAAAATAGCACAGTGGAAGGTCGCAATCCCAAACATTTTGTACAGAATTTTGCATCAAATGTTATTTTTGAATTCACCGACGCAAATTTACTTACGATCATAGATATACACTACTGAACGCTTACCATTTAAAATCGTCTAAATTTCCTGCCACCTAACTCCTCCCCTCCCCTCCCCTCCCCCCCAGCCCCACCATACCGTCGAATTTTCTTGCCGCTTATCTCCCCCCACCATACCGTTTAAGTTTTGTGGCGCCAATCTCCCCACCCCCCCCCCCCCAATCATATCATCTAATTTTCCTGCCGCTTATCTCAACCCCCCACCCCATATACCATGCCCTCCCCCGCTATACCGTATCATTTTCCAGGCGCCTACCCCCTCGCCCCCCTCCCCAAAACACACACTAAACCATTAAATTTTCATACCATCTATTCCCCCCCCCCCCCCCCGATCCAACGACCGCCCCCCATTCCAAAACCAGGAAAAATTACTGCCCTGGAACCTCCGTGGAAACTTTTCCTGCCTTTCATTTTGATTGTTGGAAGTACGAGAACTTTCTACATCTCCCCCCAACACACATTGTACCGTCTAATTTTCCTGCCGGCTACTTGCCAAACCCCCACCCCCCCCCGCCCACACACACACACTAGACCGCCTAATTTTTCTGAGGCGTCTCCCATCCACACTATACTGTCTAATTTTCTGCGACTATCTCTCCCATCCACACTATACTGTCTAATTTTCTGTGACTATCTCTCCCATCCACACTATACTGTCTAATTTTCTGTGACTATCTCTCCCATAGACACTATACTGTCTAATTTTCTGCGGACTATCTCTCCCATCCACACTATACTGTCTAATTTTCTGCGACCATCTCTCCCATCCACACTATACTGTCTAAGTTTGTGCGGACTATCTCTCCCATCCACACTGTACTGTCTAATTTTCTGCGACCATCTCTCCCATCCACACTATACTGTCTAATTTTCTGCGGACTATCTCTCCCATCCACACTATACTGTCTAATTTTCTGTGACTATCTCTCCCATCCACACTATACTGTCTAATTTTCTGTGACTATCTCTCCCATCCACACTATACTGTCTAATTTTCTGTGACTATCTCTCCCATCCACACTATACTGTCTAATTTTCTGTGACTATCTCTCCCATCCACACTATACTGTCTAATTTTCTGTGACTATCTCTCCCATCCACACTATACTGTCTAATTTTCTGCGGACTATCTCTCCCATCCACACTATACTGTCTAATTTTCTGCGACCATCTCTCCCATCCACACTATACTGTCTAAGTTTGTGCGGACTATCTCTCCCATCCACACTATACTGTCTAATTTTCTGCGACCATCTCTCCCATCCACACTATACTGTCTAATTTTCTGCGGACTATCTCTCCCATCCACACTATACTGTCTAATTTTCTGTGACTATCTCTCCCATCCACACTATACTGTCTAATTTTCTGTGACTATCTCTCCCATCCACACTATACTGTCTAATTTTCTGTGACAATCTCTCCCATCCACACTATACTATCTAATTTTCTGCAGACTATCTCTCCCATCCACACTATACTATCTAATTTTCTGTGACTATCTCTCCCATCCACACTATACTATCTAATTTTCTGTGACTATCTCTCCCATCCACACTATACTGTCTAATTTTCTGTGACTATCTCTCCCATCCACACTATACTATCTAATTTTCTGTGACAATATCTCCCATCCACACTATACTATCTAATTTTCTGCAGACTATCTCTCCCATCCACACTATACTATCTAATTTTCTGCGACCATCTCTCCCATCCACACTATACTATCTAATTTTCTGCGACCATCTCTCCCATCCACACTATACTATCTAATTTTCTGCGACCATCTCTCCCATCCACACTATATTATCTAATTTTCTGCGACCATCTCTCCCATCCACACTATACTATCTAATTTTCTGCTACCATCTCTCCCATCCACACTATACTATCTAATTTTCTGCGAACATCTCTCCCATCCACACTATACTGTCTAAGTTTGTGCGGACTATCTCTCCCATCCACACTATACTGTCTAATTTTCTGCGACCATCTCTCCCATCCACACTATACTGTCTAATTTTCTGCGGACTATCTCTCCCATCCACACTATACTGTCTAATTTTCTGTGACTATCTCTCCCATCCACACTATACTATCTAATTTTCTGTGACAATCTCTCCCATCCACACTATACTATCTAATTTTCTGCAGACTATCTCTCCCATCCACACTATACTATCTAATTTTCTGCAGACTATCTCTCCCATCCACACTATACTATCTAATTTTCTGCTACCATCTCTCCTGTTACGAGCTGGGTCCTCGAGTGTTACGTTGGGGATTACTAAACTATAAATTTAGGTGTTCGACTGCATTTAAATCGAGAGGTTTTAGAAATTACTCTGCCATACCATGCCACATACACTAATAACAATTTCGAGTAAGTTATATCAAGGACCTTGTAGGGCCACAAATTTATTACTGAAATTCCTAACAATTTCGTCTATCGTTTACATATTAAAAGTCAACATCAGCAGCATCAAATGAAAATACTAAAATACATAACTATAAATCTCCTCTAGAGTCTTAAGAGATTTGAGACTCTATATCATTCTGATTCATTCACAGTTTACTTAGTAATTATTTATCTTCAGAAATATAGACTGCCTACTACTTCACAAATAATATACTTATGTCTCAGACGACAATATTAACTCATTTAACTGCTTATAAAGGATCAAACCGTCAAGACACACTGACGTAGTTAAGATAGATCTAGATCTGTTCTAGGATGGGCTGGCAATCCCCAGCCTCATCCAGACACATCAATTACAATTTACAAATGTGTATATCAGTCACTCTTTCTAGATCTTAATTGCAAGTAAAACTTTATGGTCTTGCATTCCTTTGATCGCACTTCTACTGGAAAGTTAGGGTCAGATTCACATCATCTCGAATCATTTTGATGAAACTTACGATTGGTTCCCTGAAACAATTTCAGGGAACTGGAGAAAAGAGCTGTGGGTTATTTTCATTGTCTATCCAGGACATAGACATGACGTTAACAGTCTTATGGTTCCCTCTGGCTGAACCTTAGCCGACACCTTCGCAGAATAGGATACGCTGCATGGAGTGAGGTAGCATAAACATGTCACCGCTTATCTTCTGCAAATCACGTGACTGCTCAAATTTGATTGGTGCATCCACTTCGAGCTCCGCTCGCAGCGCCAATAGATTCTATTAATAGTAACAGACAAAGTCAGACTTAGGATGTCAAAACCTTTCGCAAAGTCTCTACACCCTAAACGTTTTATGTACGAATTTATTCACCCCTTATTCGCCCCGTCTTTCCCTGTTAAAGTACACCCAAACCACGGGGTCGAAAACTGCATCGTCACTGTTAATTTATCCATTCGTTCTATCCTGACCCACTTTCTTTCCATCTCTAAGAAAAGCGTTACAAAAACAAACTGTCCACGGGAATAGTTCAAGGACGTTTGCACTGGCTAAAATCAATGATGCCATGTAATAAACAATGCGTGACCTAGCACGGCAATTCAAATCCTAATCCTGACATCTCCCATCCACACTATACTGTCTAATTTTCTGCAGACTATCTCTCCCATCCACACTATACTATCTAATTTTCTGCAGACTATCTCTCCCATCCACACTATACTGTCTAATTTTCTGCAGACTATCTCTCCCATCCACACTATACTGTCAAATTTTCTGCAGACTATCTCTCCCATCCACACTATACTGTCTAATTTTCTGCAGACTATCTCCACCATCCACACTATACTGTCTAATTTTCTGCCAGCTAAGTGCCCCCTATCCACTCTCCCGCCCCCCGCCCCCCCACACACACACACTAGACCGCCTACTTTCCTTGCCGGCTATCTACCCTGACAAGCTACCACTAACCCTTCTAATTTTCCTACAGCCAATCCCCCCCCCCCCCATCCTCCCCCAAAACCCACGTTGAAAAAAAAAAAGAACTACATGTTCTATGGAATCTCCTTGTGTGTAGAACTAGAAAGAAAATCTTTCATGTCTTTGATTGTGTTTGTTGGAAGTGATGGACATTTTTAAAAATTTTCTTTGAGTTGACTGAAAACTGTTTCACGATTAGCTTAACTCGTCGAATTAAGGAGTAATTTTGTTCCGATCTGGCAAGTCATAATTTCCTGTGACTGATGGTGTCATATGGGTTGGTAACGGTGAACAACTGGCGTTAAAGTGAACATTTTGTCTGTCTGTGTGCCCTAGTGGGATATAACGTATTTTTATGTTTATATGGCCATATTATGTCAGATGTTTACAGTACCAGGAAGGTCCTCGCTCTTAAACTCTGTGTGAAAGTGAGTTTCCCCCATGGGATTGCAAAGTGGCTCTTGTCTTCTCACCTGACCTCATTGTTGACCTTTGACACTCAGCCAGCCAAGGGCAGACAAATCCAATCACGTGTGCAAGAAACATTAATTGTTGGAAGCGCATTATCCTTACAACATGTAGAACACGCACTGGAATACTATATTACTGACCTTGTTAATTTGCATAGTTTTTAAAAATATGAATCGGCTTAGTAGCAAAACAGTCCGACTTCTGCTCGGAGATTGCGTGATCTGCGCTAATAATATACTTGAGTGTACGTGGATCACCAATGGCTACCCCCACCCCTTTTGGCCTGATTAGTCAATCTGACTACCGCCCATTGATACAAACTGACTAGACCCTCACGCCCCCAGGTCCATCTGACTATTCCATGTGTTGTCACTTTAAATTCGTGAACACCATACCAAATTTTGTTTCAGCAAACCTTCACCAGTCGCGCTTTTTGGTAAACATGTTGTACGGATATTGACTGTCCATATCCATACAACATGTTGTGCGGATATACACTTTTTTAATTGTTCCAGTTTACTGCCATTGTGTGATCACACTTAACCTCCTCCCCCCCTCCTCTCCATCACGCTCCCTCCCCATGCCCACCCTTCCCCAACTTTTCCTCCCGGTATTGCCACAATTTGTATACCGCGCGAATTTCCATGAACCATAGATCAGTTGTTGCTCTCAAGATTGCCACAGACAGAAATAGAGAGAGAGACACGACCTGCTTGCCACGGGTCTCGGGAATGACAGGCTTATGGTCTGTGCACAACTGATCCATATTATGCTCACTTAATGCCACAAAGACATGGCGCATGTTGTTACTCTGTCTGCTGGTGTGTGGCTAACTGTGTGTCTGCTTTTGTGTGTTTTATTGTAGACATCTACATAATTGTGTATGTGTACGATGTAAGACATCTACATAATTGTGTATGTGTACGACGTAAGACATCTACATAATTGTGTATGTGTACGATGTAAGACATCTACATAATTGTGTATGTGTACGACGTAAGACATCTACATAATTGTGTATCATGTGTACGATGTAAGACATCTACATATTTGTGTATGTGTACGATGTAAGACATCTACATATTTGTGTATGTGTACGATGTAAGACATCTACATAATTGTGTATGTGTACGATGTAAGACATCTACATAATTGTGTATGTGTACGATGTAAGACATCTGCATTACTGTGTATGTGTACGATGTAAGACATCTACATAATTGTGTATGTGTACGATGTAAGACATCTACATAATTGTGTATGTGTGTATAGTGTGTGTGCGTGTGTGTGTGTATGCGTACAAAAGAGGGGAGGGAGAGAGAGAGAGAAAGAGGCAGAAAAAGAATGAAGGGGGGGGGGGACAAGCAAAACATGGAAATGTATACATAGTCCATGGTTTGTATACTAGTACAGGCCTTTCAAATCACCAGCCACTGCACGTGTGAGTGCGTGCGCGCGTGCATCATGTGCGTGTGTGTGTTCAACAAAACAACTTGTCACCAGCTGTGTGTGTGTGTGTGTGTGTGTGTGTGTGTGTATGTGTTCTGCTCTCAGCTGATCTACTGAACAAATATTGATTCCCGCCCCCCACCCCGATTCCTGCCCCTCATCCAAATCAGCACAAGGAATCAGGTCAATTTGAGCTGATACAAAAACGCAACTGTAATACTGTAAATACCTCTCATGTTTTGGCTGCTAATCAAATCCAACTCCAAAAAGAGAAGAAAAAAAATCACAAATATCGAAAGTTTCAGTCCATTTCTCACGAGTAGCAGAACAGGAGGAGGTAACTCCGGAGCTCGGACATCAATTCACTCACTGAACCTTGCAGAAACCATCCAGTTCACCATCGAGACATTTCTGGACCAAGCGATGCCCATGCTCATGTATCAAGAATTCACCCAAATTTAAACACAGACATTTCTTAAACAATTGCACATACTTGTATGTGTCACAATTTTCATTTGCAGCTCGTCAGCAAAAGACCAAAACAAAGAGAAGAATGAAAATCTCACCGTGTTCACTTGACTCAGTAACCCAAACTGGTAAATTGTGCAGACAGCTGATACTTCCAGCCTATACTCCACCAATCCTGTCCATCCACCAGAGGCCGACAGTTCCAGCAACCGTGCTATGCCACAAATCCTTCAACTAGCCAAATCGAGTGATGGTATGAGCGTGCGCACATCATGCGCTATCGATTGGCACGAGCCGATGAATCCATTTTTTTCCCTCTCGCACGCGCTGGGACATGAAACGGGGGGGAGGGGAGGGGGGGGGGAGGGGAGGAGCGGTCAGCCACTGGCACTGACAAAATCGATTACAGAAGAATTCCATCATGACATTATTTAGGATCCAAGTAGGGGAAAGAACTCAAAACAACAAGTGAACAATGTGACATTCGGATCTCTGACGGAGTTGCTGCTTGTCTATTGTATTTGTAGAACTCTTTAATCCCATTTGGGAAATTTGCCCTTGTGCCTTTGCAGCCCAGTTATAACTGGAGCAGGCACGTCGTCGCCACAGTGCAGCACCGGTCGGCGTTTTTTTTTTGGGGGGGGGGGGGAGGGGACAGATGAGGGACTGAGGGGGAGGGAATGGGGAGGGGAGTAGGGATGAATTTTATTTAATTTTTCCTGGGCAGCGGCCGGTTCGGCCTGCTCTTTACGATTTCCAACTGCCAACGTATCTTTAACGTGCAACGTGCACACGGACCCTCCCAATATTTTCGTCCTTATCCGAGAAGACTAGGTACTTGGTCCTAACCCCCCCCTCCCCCCTCTAGGATCAGGGACACGAAAGTATGAGAAAAATCCCAAATTTCCCACATGCCTGCACCGGCCGGGTTTTGAACCCGGGATCCTTGGCATGACAAACGAGCAACTTGCCTCTAGTCTCCCAGTCCATCCAGTTCTGCCCTTTTCTTCTTGTTTTCTAGACGTAACCGAAATATCAATGTGTATGTGAACGTGTGTTTATGTAGTTGTGTGTGTGTATGTATATGTGCGGGCGACTCCTGGACACAACTACAGACAGACGCACAGACAAACACAATCACCCCAATAGACACTGATCCCACCCACACCCTCACACAACCTGACAATCACCGACCGTCCTGCGCGCCCCCCCCCCCGCCCACACATATATACACTTCTATCACAACTCCCCCCCCCCCCGCCCACACATATATACACTTCTATCACAACTCCCCCCTCCCCCTCCCCCTCTTCCCCCTCCCCATCCCCCCTCTCCACCCTTCCTCCTCCCCTCCCTCCTCCACAACCCCCTCTTCCCCCTCCCCATCCCCCCTCTCCACCCTTCCTCCTCCCCTCCCTCCTCCACAACCCCCTCTTCCCCCTCCCCATCCCCCCTCTCCACCCTTCAATCTCCCAGCTCTGGACCCAAAGACACAGGAGGACAGTTTTCTATCCCAGTGTTGACCCAAACCTCAGCTACATCCTAGCTCCACCAACACCTCAGCTACATCCTAGCTCCACCAACACCTCAGCTACATCCTAGCTCCACCAACACCTCAGCTACATCCTAGCTCCACCAACACCTCAGCTACATCCTAGCTCCACCAACACCTCAGCTACATCCTAGCTCCACCAACATCTCAGCTACATCCTAGCTCCACCAACACCTCAGCTACATCCTAGCTCCACCAACACCTCAGCTACATCCTAGCTCCACCAACACTATCAGGGTGTTGTGTCTATGTGTGAGTATGTCTGTAAACTTTGTCCACGATCTGAAAGACACACACACCCCTCCCAACCCACCCACACCCATACCCCAGCCCACCTCAATCCAACCCCTGGCCTATGTTAAAATGTAAAAGTTTGTGTATACAGCAAATCTTGTGTAGTTTCTGGAAGTTGTCAATGTGAAAGACATTTTTACTTTCCAGCTGGAGCCAGTAGATGACACCCCTTGACATACAGAAGAGAATCAATCACTCCTCTCCCACATAACGGAATTTCTGGTTGTGTTGTCAGCACTCAGGTGGCATTGCCACCTATCGTTCTACTGAACTTGTCTTCAGTGACACCAAGATTTGATGCAGCTCTCCGAATTTAACTGAACTAGACTTCAGTGACACCAAGATTTGATGCAGCTCTCTGAATTTAACTGAACTAGACTTCAGTGACACCAAGATTTGATGCAGCTCTCTGAATTTAACTGAACTAGACTTCAGTGACACCAAGATTTGATGCAGCTCTCTGAATTTAACTGAACTAGACTTCAGTGACACCAAGATTTGATGCAGCTCTCTGAATTTAACTGAACTAGACTTCAGTGACACCAAGATTTGATGCAGCTCTCTGAATTTAACTGAACTAGACTTCAGTGACACAAGATTTGATGCAGCTCTCTGACATTAATTGAACTAGACTTCAGTGACACTAAGATTTGATGCAGCTCTCTGACATTAACCGAACTAGGCTTCAGTGACACCAAGATTTGACATAACTCTCTGACAATCTACTGAACTAGACTTCAGTGACAAGATCTGACATAGCTCTCTGATATTCTACTGAACTAGGCTTCAGTAACAAGATTTGACATAGCTCTCTGACATTTTACTGAACTAGGCTTCTGTGACAAGATTTGACATAGCTCTCCGACATTCTACTGAACTAGGCTTCAGTAACAAGACTTGACGAAGCTCTCTGACATTCTACTGAAGTAGGCTTCAGTGACAAGATTTTACGTAGCTCTCTGACATTCTACTGAACTAGGCTTCAGTAACAAGGTTTGACATGGCTCTCTGACATTCTACTGAACTAGCCGTCAGTAACAAGATTTTACGTAGCTCTCTGACATTCTACTGAACTAGGCTTCAGTAACAAGATTTGACATAGCTCTCTGGCATTGTACTGAACTAGGCTTCAGTAACAAGATTTGACATAGCTCTCTGGCATTCTACTGAACTAGGCTTCAGTGACAAGATTTGACGTAGCTCTCTGACATTCTACTTAACTAGGCTTCAGTAACAAGACTTGACATAGCTCTCTGACGTTCTACTGAACTAGGCTTCAGTAACAAGATTTGACATAGCTCTCTGACATTTTACTGAACTAGGCTTCTGTGACAAGATTTGACATAGCTCTCTGACATTCTACTGAACTAGGCTTCAGTAACAAGACTTGACATAGCTCTCTGACATTCTACTGAACTAGACTTCAGGGACAAGATTTGATATAGCTCTCTGACATTCTATTGAACTAGCCTTCAGTGACAAGATTTAACGTAGCTCTCTGACATTCTACTGAGCTAGACTTCAGTAACAAGATATGATGTAGCTCTCTGACATTCTACTGAACTGAACTACAATGACAAGTCTTGATGACACAGACATCTGACGTTCTACTTTAACCAGATTTATGACTGAGCAGGACGATGTTACTTTTGATGTGTTTGTTTCTGACGTCTTGGAGAGCCCAGCAGGCTGGGCTTTGGGCCAATTAATGAACACAATAAATGTGAGGATAGAATTCTGTACAAATTGTTCGGGGTGTTCATGTCACCGTGTGACAGCCGCACCTCAAACTGGTCGATCCAGCGGGAAGACATTCAGATTTAAGGAAACTCACTTGTACTTGATTAGGGAAAGTTTACAAGTGAAACCAGATAGAGAGCACACAGGCTTGTCTGTGATTCATTGTTCAGCCCAGGGGCGAGGCTTCCTCATAATCAAATAATCAGTGATTACCCTTCGAATATTAATTCTAGAATTACTGTGCTTTCCAGATCGAGCCCAACTCCAAGTCCATTTAGTCAGTTCAGCATTCTATTCTACGTTGCTATTTTGGGTTTGTTGTTATAGTCTAACACCCCTCACCGAAAAGCATCCTTGTAGGGACTTACACCATATGAACTGGTCCAAAATCAGTGATTAACAAAGACGAAGAAGACTTGACTACACCCAGAAGCGAGCTTGAGCATAGCCTGTTTTCTTCAAAGCGGCGCCGCAGACAGCAAAATAGTGGGGGGAAAAAATAGGTTTATAATCAAAGTTTGACCTGACTTTACGTACTTATGCAGGTTTTTCACTATGCGGTCGTTTTCTCCCTATCGAAAGGTAAAGAGTAGAGTGAAAGAGTTTGTGTGGATCTTTTTGTTTTTTTTTGTTTGAGGTAATCTAAGAATAATTTACTCTACGCACAGCAAGAGCTATCAAAGAATAATAATTATTATAGTCTAGAACTAGATATAACTGTGATCAAAATCAGTCGATCGTATTAAGAACATCAATTCACTTGATAGGTCGCTCGAACCTAAACCGCAACGGCAGATAGCCACTTCTCCGAAATCGCTACACATTGTTGTGTCACAGAGATGCCATTTAAGCAATTTCTACCATTTAATGTTAATGGGTCCTTTCCGATAAACTTTATGAGATGGTAGAATAACAAAATCTCTGGCTATGAATATGACAATGAAAACGTGCTGTTCAAATTATATTTTTAAAAATGGGTGACAAATATGCGTTTATAAGTCTGTTAGTATGAATGACTGCCGTTGCAGTTTAGGTTCGAGCGACCTATCAAGTGAATTGATGTTCTTAATACGTTCGACTGATTTTGATCACAGTTATATCTAGTTCTAGACTATAATAATTATTATTCTTTGTCAGGTCAGAAAAATCTGCTACTGGTAACATGTAATCCAGTACAACCTGTTTCATGAACTGGTACGCTAGCATGGTATCAGTGGGCAAACGGCCAGGGCGGAGGAGGTTTCATCTAACCCAACGGCCACATGCTAGGGCACAATGTGACCCTCAGTACTTGAGTCCTTCATATTGGCCCCCGGTAGCGGTGTGGTCATAGGCTTGTTTGCCTAAATCACAGACGAAGAATTGAGCAAACTTCCCGGACGCAGCTTCGAAGCTGGCGGCAGCAGGCCAGTGGTTGATTGATAGGGCAGATGGCAATATACCGTCACTCTGGCCTGGATATCGTGACACAGAGCATCCACCAGTATTGGTGTTCTTTGGTTTGGGTCTTTCACCCTAGTCAGTTGGGACTGCGAGGCTGTGGAGTAGCCTACAGGCAGCCGGTCAGGCAATATGACTGTCCCTCTGGCATCCTCCTGCACCTGGATACATTTCCAATCGTCTTGACCCTGTCTTGCCACTTGGATAAGTTGTGTCCAGGCGAGAGAGTGAGTCTGATGTTTGCGCAGCTCTTTCTCACTAAAAACAAATTCTTTGCGCCAGTCTTAACACTCACCTCGTCTTCTTTCATCTTTGTCTCGTCTTCTTTCCTCTCAAAATTCCAACGGCGATGGGCGAGTGCGGTGGCAGCAGGTTTGGATAGACTGGAAGCTGTTAGCACAGACCTACACGTTGGTGGCTGTGGGCTATGGTCGCTTCATCGTCGATTGAAGTGGAGGCGTGGGGAGGCAGCACCCACAGTAGCTGAGCAGCCTTATTTAAGGATAGCACTGCTCACCTCAACTGAGGAAGGGGCTAGAAAAGGTGCCCTAAAGAAAGCCCACTTCACATCACCCTGACTGGTATACCGCGACCAGTGGGGATCCCTTTTTGCGGTCGAAACAAAAAGAAATTCAGCTTACTCAGGCTAGGAGCCTGGAATATACGCACACTACAGGACAACTCAAACAACCCGGAAAGACGCACTGCACTTATTGCCATTGAGCTCAGCAGGTACAACCTGGACATAGTGGCACTCAGTGAGACCAGACTCCCTGATAGTGGCCAACTCAAAGAGCTCAGTGGTGGATACACCTTTTTCTGGAAAGGCAAGGGTGCAGTCGAACCGAGACAGCATGGTGTTGGGTTTGCAATTAAAAATGACCTTGTCAGAAACTTGCAGTCCATGCCAATTGAAATAAATGACAGGCTAATGACACTCAGGATCCCAGTTGGGAAAAGCCAGTCAGCCACCCTCATTAGCGCATATGCGCCCACCATGACAAACCCAGATGAAGCCAAAGCTAAATCACTTTCATCTGGCCTGCCTTAGAAAGATCCTAAGGATCAAATGGCAGGATAAAATTCCAGACACTGAGGTCCTCAATCGTGCCAAGGAATTGAGCATCTTCTGCCACCTGAAAAAAATTCAGCTACGTTGGGCAGGACATGTTGTCAGAATGCCCGACTCCAGACTCCCTAAGCAAATCTTCTTCTCTGAGCTCTCCAATGGAACGAGGAATGTTGGGGCCCCAAAGAGACGTTACAAAGACACTCTCAAGCAATCACTGAAGGCCTTTGCCATTGATGTGAGTGAGTGGGAAAAGCTCTCGCTTGATCGTGCAAATTGGAGGGCGGCCCTTACCAGAGGCAGCAAAGCATGGGAAGCTGACAGAGTCCAGCAGGCTATCAAAAAAAGAGAACGGCGCAAGAAAAGGCCCAGTGGTACTGAACCAACGGAGCACTCTTGTCATTTATGCGGAAGGGTCTGCAGGGCAAAAATAGGACTTATCAGTCACATGAGAAGCCATAAGTCATGAAAGAACAGTCTTTCCATTCTGTCCACTGTGTCCTTTAGTTCTCTTTATTGTCCATGTGTTGAAATTCTCAACAATTTCTGTTCTTTATTCCTCTGGTGTTGTTAAGGTCATCATCATACCTGATGGACGAACTATTATTATTTATTAGTATGAATGAATAGTTTTTCAGATTAGTTTGGCTTGTAAATTGATGCATTCCTGTCCTGTTGACAAGAATAGTCCGCTCTTCAGATTTTTGCAGCGCCTAGCAACCGTTTCATTGTTTTAGTCGCTGCATTTATAATTATAATTATGTAAATATGATGTGGCGATACGTCCTATAATGAGGATCTTACTAGCTTAAACTCTGATTCCCCTCTGCAGAGGACCACGCTTGGCCCCTGGTTCAGCCTCAGTTTCTCTGCACGTTTTCACCTGGACACTCGGTCTACACAAACATTTGACTTCAGACATAAAGTGGCGCTCATCAAACAATCATATCACAGATGTTTTTTGTCTTCTCTGTTGTCTTTTTTTCTTCTTCACGTTCGTCAGTGCTGCTGTGATCATTTTTCGTTATAGATTACTATTTAGAAATTAGAACGTATATATATAATACTTATGTCAGTAGACAAGTGCCCCCAGTTCATGCAAAATGAATTTCAACCGCTTTTACAGTCATGCAAAATGAATTTCAACTGCTTTTGATTTTAATAAGACGATAATAATATTAATCTTAGTGTCGGGGATATGTCCTTGTGATGCAATTTGTCCCCGCCCCCCCCCCTGGATACTGGGAAGTAGTGCTGGATACTGGGAAGTAGTGCTGGATACTGGGAAGTAGTGCTGGATACTGGGAAGTATTGCTGGATACTGTATTAGTATAATCCGACCAATCTTTCACTCCTGGACTTTTAGCACTACCTTTAGATTCAATGGCTGTGTCCAGGCGATGTATGACATTATCGATCTCTTGCCCCATCCCCACTTAAGAGTTTACAGTACCATGGATGATGTAAATTGCCCCCCCCCCCGCCTTCTTTAAAAAAAACAAGCAACAACACAAACAAACAAATGAAAAATCCTCAACCGCCTCAAACCCACTTGGATGTACCAGTAATCTACCACAGTACCACAGTCAACCTGGTCAAATGAAATAAAGCCAGTATGAATATCGACCGGTCTGAAAAATTCCTCCGGGAGATTCGGGCGATTTCAGCAACAACCGACTACAACTCGAGAATCCTCGAGAACATTCGAGTCCAGGAAAATTCAATGTCTGGTGCCTGTTGTCTTTCGATAAGCTGACCACTGTAGTGACAACTACACCCGTGGGTTCCTGACTCGTGTTACATTTCTCCATCTGTAGATAGAATCCTACCCCCCCCCCCCCAGCCACACCCCCTTCAGTACTGCCCTTTCTCCGTGACGGATTATCCGCTAATTTCTTCACTTTCTTTCAGCCATCCATCCTTCCTCCCTCATTCACTCATCGGTCAGTTAGTGACAATTTTCCAGTGTTTATGTGGACAATTCTATTACGTTGACTCGAGCAGTTTTGATTGTCACACTTTGAATGTTTTCTACTCCCCCACCTGCTGTGCGTCCCCCCCCCCCCCCCATTCATCATTCCCACAAGTCATGTCATCCCACAAGTCATGTCATCACACAAGTCATGTCATCACACAAGTCATGTCATCCCACAAGTCATGTCATCCCACAAGTCATGTCATCCCACAAGTCATGTCATCCCACAAGTCATGTCATCACACAAGTCATGTCATCCCACAAGTCATGTCATCACACAAGTCATGTCATCCCACAAGTCATGTCATCACACAAGTCATGTCATCACACAAGTCATGTCATCACACAAGTCATGTCATCACACAAGTCATGTCATCACACAAGTCATATCCATCAGACAAGTCATATCCATCAGACAAGTCATATCCATCAAACAAGTCATATCCATCACACAAGTCATGTCATCACACAAGTCATGTCATCACACAAGTCATGTCATCACACAAGTCATGTCATCACACAAGTCATGTCATTCCACAAGTCATGTCATCCCACAAGTCATGTCATCCCACAAGTCATGTCATCCCACAAGTCATGTCATCACACAAGTCATATCCATCAGACAAGTCATATCCATCAGACAAGTCATATCCATCAAACAAGTCATATCCATCACACAAGTCATGTCATCACACAAGTCATGTCATCACACAAGTCATGTCATCACACAAGTCATGTCATCACACAAGTCATGTCATCACACAAGTCATGTCATCACACAAGTCATGTCATCACACAAGTCATATCCATCAGACAAGTCATATCCATCAGACAAGTCATATCCATCAAACAAGTCATATCCATCACACAAGTCATGTCATCACACAAGTCATGTCATCACACAAGTCATGTCATCACACAAGTCATGTCATCACACAAGTCATATCCATCAGACAAGTCATATCCATCAAACAAGTCATATCCATCACACAAGTCCTGTCATCACAAAAGTCATGTCCATCACACAAGTCATGTCATCACACAAGTCCTATCATCACACAAGTCCTGTCATCACACAAGTCATGTTCATCACAAAAGTCATGTCCATCACACAAGTCCTGTCATCACACAAGTCATGTTCATCACAAAAGTCATGTCCATCACACAAGTCATGTCATCACACAAGTCAAGTCATCACACAAGTCCTATCATCACACAATTCATGTCATCACACAAGTCATGTTCATCACACAAGTCATGTCATTACTCATGCCCATCACACAAGTCCTATCATCACACAAGTCCTGTCATCACACAAGTCCTGTCATCACACAAGTCATGTCATCACACAAGTCATGTCCATCACACAAGACATGTCCATCACATAAGTCCTGTCATCACACAAGTTATGTAATCACACAAGTCATGTCATCACACAAGTCATGTCATCAAAAAAGCCATGTCATCACACAAGTCATGTCATCACACAAGTCATGTCATCACACAAGTCATGTCCATCACACAAGTAATGTCATAACACAAATCATGTCATCACACAAGTCATGTCCATCACACAAGACATGTCCATCACATAAGTCCTGTCATCACACAAGTTATGTAATCACACAAGTCATGTCATCACACAAGTCATGTCATAACACAAGTCATGTCATCAAAAAAGCCATGTCATCACACAAGTCATGTCATCACACAGGTCATGTCATCACACAAGTCATGTCCATCACACAAGTCATGTCATCACACAAGTCATGTCATCACACAAGTCATGTCATCACACAAGTAATGTCATAACACAAATCATGTCATCACACACGTCATGTCATCACACAAATCATGTCATCGCACAAGTCATGTCATCACACAAGACATCTCCATCATACAAGTCATGTCCATCACACAAGACATCTCCATCATACAAGTCATGTCATCACACAAGACATCTCCATCATACAAGTCATGTCCATCACACAAGACATCTCCATCATACAAGTCATGTCATCACACAAGACATCTCCATCATACAAGTCATGTCATCACACAAGACATCTCCATCATACAAGTCATGTCATCACACAAGACATCTCCATCATACAAGTCATGTCATCACACAAGACATCTCCATCATACAAGTCATGTCATCACACAAGACATCTCCATCATACAAGTCATGCCAAGCCCATCCCCCCTCCTCCCCTCATGCCAGTCATCCAGTCAGAAAGGTGACTGCTAAAACCTGTGTGACATCGGTCTGACATCATCTGTCTAGTTTATGTATGTCTGAGTGTATGTCTGAGTGAATGTCTGAGTATATTTCTGAGTGTATGTCTGAATTTATGTCTGAGTGTATGTCTGAGTAAATGTCCGGGTGAATGTCTGAGTGTATGTCTGAGTGTATGTCTGAGTTTATGTCTGGGTGTATGTTTGAGTAAATGTCCGGGTGAATGTCTGAGTGTTTGTCTGAATTTATGTCTGAGTGTATGTCTGAGTAAATGTCCGGGTGAATGTCTGAGTGTATGTCTGAGTGTTTACCTGAGTGAATGTCTGAGTGTATGTCTGTGCGTATGTCTGAGTGTATGTCTGAATGAATGTCTGAGTGTATGTCTGAGCTTATGTCTGAGTGTATGTCTGAGTGAATGTCTGGGCGAATGTCTGAGTGTGTGTGTCTGAGTTAATGTCTGAGTGTATGTCTGAGTGTATGTCTGAGTGAATGTCTGAGTGTATGTCTGACTGTATGTCTGGTTGAATGTCTGAGAGTATGTCTCAGTTTATGTCTGAGTGTATGTCTGAGTGAATGTCTGAGTGTATGTCTGAGTGTTTACCTGAGTGAATGTCTGAGTGTATGTCTGAGTGTATGTCTGAGTGTATGTCTGAGTGAATGTCTGAGTATATTTCTGAGTGTATGTTTGAGTGTATGTCTGAGTGTGTGTCTGAGTGAATGTCTGAGTGTATTTCTGAATTAATGTCTGAGTGTATGTCTGAGTGTATGTTTGAGTGTATGTCTGAGTGAATGTCTGATTGTATGTCTGAGTGTATGTTTAAGTGTATGTCTGAGTGAATGTCTGAGTGTATGTCTGAGTGAATGTCTGACTGTATTTCTGAGTTAATGTCTGAGTGTATTTCTGAATTAATGTCTGAGTGTATGTCTGAGTGTATGTTTGAGTGTATGTCTGAGTGAATGTCTGATTGTATGTCTGAGTGAATGTCTGAGTGTATTTCTGAATTAATGTCTGAGTGTATGTCTGAGTGTATGTTTGAGTGTATGTCTGAGTGAATGTCTGATTGTATGTCTGAGTGTATGTTTGAGTGTATGTCTGAGTGAATGTCTGAGTGTATATCTGAGTGAATGTCTGAGTGTATTTCTGAGTTAATGTCTGAGTGAATGTCTGAGTGTATTTCTGAATGTATGTTTGAGTGCATATCTGAGTGTATGTTTGAGTGTAGTCCAAACTACTTAAAGTCTCATTTGATCTTTTGCCAGTCGAGCTTTTCCCAAGGTCTGTAAATCACACAACCCAAACTGAGTTATGGCCCCTCTTAAAGCGCCATGAGACTGAATTCAATCAAGTTTCTCCAACTACACGCCAGCCCACCCGCTCCCACCCCCGCCCCGGGGCCGAGCTCACAATTTTACAAATCTATGGGACCGCCCCCCCCCCCCCGCTCTCTCCTCCCAGAGCCATTAATATATTATTTATATATATTTTCATTGAATTTTATTTCTGCTCTTTGAGACAACCCGAGCTGTGGTGAGAAACAAATTCAGTTCTTATTAAATGGACTGAAGAACAGAAACATGACGTCATTCTTCACATTTATGAAAAAGAAAGGGAGAAAAACAAAAAGAGAGATAACTTATGAACTATCTAAGTAAGAAAATGACAAGTCAAAATTGCAGACAACAAATGGAAGCACCCCCCCCCCCTCCCCCCAAACCCGGTCCGAATATAATAGCTGGCGGGGGGGGGGGGGGCAAATATAATCTGACACCGCCTCTTCCTCGACCGTGCATGCCGTGTAAACACTTCCATCTCGTGGCCACGCGCGCTGTGCCGACAAATGACCTTGATCAGTGACTTTTTCTCTGCAACGCTGGGATAACGAGTTAATTCAGCAGGAAAATGCTGAGGTTTTCCCTTACCGTTCCCATCCAGGACAAGAACAGCATCCAATCCGGGGCTAAAATTTACTTTTCTCTGCGGTAACTCTGATGACGTCACCAGGTTTACCCAGAGTTGTCTGGAGTTACATGAATCAGCCAGAACAGTGAAGGAAACGAGAAGACATGAATTCTCTAGTACCGGTATGTCCAGTCTGATGGAAGTCTCTTTATTGACTGGTCAGATGTCCTATCTCTCTCTCTCTCTCTCTTTTCTTTCTCTCTCTCTCTCTCTCTCTCTTTTCTTTCTCTCTTTCTCTGTTTTTTCTTTCTCTCTCTCGCTCTCTTTCTTTCCCACTCTCTCTCTCCTTTTCACTCTTTCTTTATCTATCTCTTCCTCTCTCTCTCTTCCTTTCTCCCTCTCTCCCCTCTCTCTTTCTTTCTCCCTTTCTCTCTTTCTCTCTCTCTGTGTCTTTCCCAGCTCGCCTCTCTCACTCTGAAGTACTCTGTCAAGAAGAGAACCTTCCACGGTACATAACTCATTCCACAATACTGGAGGACAGAGTATTTCATTTGTTATGTCCCTTACTGAGGTCACGTCACCAATGGACAGAAACAGCTCAGCCGTGAGGAAATAGTTCTGTGCATGTGTATGGGTAGGGGGGGGGGGGGACGTGTATACTTTCGCCTGATGATTTGCATAGAAGCAGGATGTGTGTTTTGGGCCAGGGGAGGGGGGAGAAGGGTTGGGGTCAATGTGTGACTTTGGATAGACAAGCAAATACACAGCGAGACATCTGAGTATACAGCCATGATGTATCACTCTAGTGATGCCATCCAAATATTATTTTATCAGTGAGTTTGCATTTCCCACAAGAACTCAGCGCGAAAAAAGTAAGTTACTGTTAGTGTTTTCTACAATATGCAAAATAAATCAACTAAATGATCTATAAAAAATAAAAAACAAACTTTAATTGTGTCCTTAAAAACAAATTCTCATGACGTCAGAATTCGCAAACAAGCAAAAATGGGGATTGAGCCTAGAGGGGTCAATACATGAGCAAACAGACATCTGAGTAGGTTGCAGGTAAACAAACTGACAGGTAGACAGTCATCTGAGTAGGTTGCAGGTAAATAAATAGACAGGTAGACATCTGAGTAGGTTGCAGGTAAATAAATAGACAGGTAGACATCTGAGTAGGTTGCAGGTAAATAAATAGACGATAGACATCTGAGTAGTTTGCAGGTAAATAAACGGACAGGTAGACATCTGAGTAGGTTGCAGGTAAATAAACGGACAGGTAGACATCTGAGTAGGTTGCAGGTAAATAAACGGACAGGTAGACATCTGAGTAGGTTGCAGGTAAATAAAAGGACAGGTAGACATCTGAGTAGTTTGCAGGTAAATAAACGGACAGGTAGACATCTGAGTAGGTTGCAGGTAAATAAACGGACAGGTAGACATCTGAGTAGGTTGCAGGTAAATAAACGGACAGGTAGACATCTGAGTAGGTTGCAGGTAAATAAACGGACAGGTAGACATCTGAGTAGGTTGCAGGTAAATAAACGGACAGGTAGACATCTGAGTAGATTGCAGGTAAATAATTAGACACTATAACAGATAGACACCCGAGGTTACAGGCAAGTAAATTGCACAAATCCAATAGTTCATGACGTCATCATTGATGCCAAACAAAGTCCCAAAAATCTATCCTGGGCATCAAACACCAAATTTGATGTGAATATCTCTAATTCTGGTGGACAAAGACTAAACTGTACAGACGCACAGACACAACGAAGAACAAATGTATGGGAGGGCAGCCGAAAGAACAACAATCAGACAAATTCAGAGAGACATTAGACAGATAGAGACAGACATCAGACTGGTGAAGACAGACATCAGACAGATGGAGACAGAGACAGGTGGAGACAGACATCAGAATGGTGAAGACAGACATCAGACAGATGGAGACAGACATCAGACAGGTGGAGACAGACATCAGACAGGTGGAAACAGACATCAGAATGGTGAAGGCAGACATCAGACAGATGGAGACAGACATCAGACAGGTGAAGACAGACATCAGACAGGTGGAGACAGACATCAGGCAGATGGAGATAAATAGACTGCCTTCATTTTGGATGAAATAAGTCTGTCATGAGAAAGAAATAATATTGTTAGAGCTGTTGTCAATTGTCCGTACGTAAGCAAACATATTAGATCTATGTACTTATCCCTAACCCCGTACTTATTCTCGACCCTAAATCTTATTGAATCCCTGACCCTGCCTCCTCCCGCCATCTCAACAACCGAAAAAACCAGGAGGTAAACAAAAAGAAAATCTGAAAGAATAATTAATGAAGGCTATTGTCAGAAACATTTCATGAGGAGGTCTGTAGCTCTGGAGTCACAAACGTCTTTAAAACAAATATATATATCCCTAGCGCAAAAACAAAACTTGAGGTATTTAGATTCAAATACAATCTTTTGTTAGAACTGAATTTGAAAACTGAAATTTGGTCGTGACCTGCTGCTGTCATGAACTTTGGAGTTTTAAAATGTTGAGGTGTGACCATTTGACCCCAGTCTATGGTCTACCTCCAGAACTTTTTCCTATTTCTTCTCTTGCCTTTCACTTTCATCTTTCCAGCCCCAGAGCACTGAGTCAAGTCTGGGTTGCCTGGCATTGACTGTGAGATGTGGACTGTGGAGATTAATGGGACCTGACGCACTATTGAGACAGAAACAAGTCAAGTCTGGCTAGCCCATTCAAAGGAAGTCCCCACTGGAGTCAAACCCGACACAAACACAGACTTGTCTGAGTGCGCTGTGACTGGAACTCATCCACTTGTGGAATGTTCATCTCATTCTATCATGCGGGTCTTTAACTTAGGCCAGAATGTCGGATATCTAACAAGGGAAGGGGGGGGGGGGGATACAACTCACCAGGTCGTGCAAAGGCGGAACTGACGTCAGAGCGCAAGGAGGGTGCCGTGTCTGCAGAAAGACCAATCCCACTGTCCGGGTAGGTAGCCGCCATTTTCTTGTTCCTCTGTTTCAGTTCTTTTTCCAGCGCTAGTTTGTTAAACATGCGCGGCTTGGGTGCGTCCACGCGATGGGCAGTGGCGTTGTGACCAGGCGTGTCCACGCTCTGCTGACGGCGTGGGTTACTGGTGACCTTACTGCTGCGGTCATGAACTGTTAAACTTTTTGTTCTGGACAATTTACTTCCCCGCCGTCCGCCCCCACCGTCCTGTTGTTGTGATTCTAACACACCCTGGTCTCGCTGTTGCCGATGTTGCTGTTGTGTCTGTGGTAGATGTCGCTGTCGTTGCTTGAAGTCTTCTGACGTGGAAAAATCAAGATCTGAGTCGTAGGCCAAAACTTTATCTAGAGGGGAGGAGGGTAGAGAGCGGAGCATTTTCTGGATTGCATCACTGTCAAAAGACAACTGAGCCGGGGCGTTGGGGGTCTGAGGTGTTTGTGGCGTCAGTGGTTCAGGGGGTGAGGGCCACTCGGGTGACTCGGATGAAGAGTTGGTACGAGACTGTGGCGAGGTGATGGAAGTGTCCACTCTCAAGCTGGACTTAGATTTACCTGTTGCTTCCTCGGGGGGCGGAGGTGGTGGTGATACGGAAGAAAACCTGTTAGAAGTGTTGTCGGCAGAGCTATCGTCTCCAGCCACAAAGGAAGTCTGAATCTGGCTTTGCTGTGGTTGTGGTGTTGATGCCCTGTCCCCCAAGTCCCTGGTTTTCAGACTGTTGTCTCGCTTGAGGATTCCGTTGGGTTTGTCCACACAGGGGTTGATAGCGCTAGGGGTGCAGGGGCTGGATGTCCCTGTGATGGTCACGCTGACAATGTCGCTGATCTGCACGTGCTTGGGACTGCTGCTGCTGCTTTTTTGATTGGCCATATCGGAGACAGCAGAAGCAGGTCTGACATGGGGGTCCACGTGCTTCAAAGCACTGCCTGGTCGGGCTGGGGTGATACCGCCACTGGAAGAACCACCTCCCGCTTTAGTAGGGGTAATACTGGGTAAACTTTTCTCTACTGAGATGTTTGGCCCTGTCGCTTTCATAGTTTTCAAGGGTGACTCTGAGGTGAACGTGGTGACGGTTGCGAGAGACGCCTCTGTGGGGGCGCCGCCCATGGGGAAAGATCTCCTGAAGGCAGGATTGGTGGAATGGGTGGAAGAGATGACGGTCACAGCCGCATCGTCGGCAGCTGGTGGTTTCCGCCGCTGAATCACAGCATAGGCTGGCGGCGGGGAACAACCTCGGCGGGTTCCACCCCCATTCTGTGTACCACCTTTGGTAGGACTGGCGTTGGGGTGCCGCCCACTAGGCTTGTTGGATGTAGATATCACAGTCAAACCTGTGAGATACAATAGACAGAGAGAAATATGAGGGCACGTAGAGCACGTCCTTGTACTGTTGTTAATGAATTTGTTAAAAGTCAATTCCTGCTTCATTACTGTTTCAAACTCTGATCAGTGACGATACTTGTTATGTAAAAACAAATAAATGTATAGATAAATTTGAGACATGGAAACTGTTGGGCAGACAACCCGCCACGGCTGAAGACATGAAATTTGGCGTGAACCTACACAAATTTACATGGGTCGTCATGAGGGTGCGGCCTAGCGGTAGGGCCTAGCGGTACGGCCTAGTATTTGGAATTAGATCTACTCAACTTTCCGGTGCTTGCAGGGCCTCAGGCCACCAGACAGACTTTAGGCAAGCAGACAGACTTTAGGCAACCAGACAGACTTTAGGCAAGCAGACACACTTTAGGCAAGCAGACACACTTTAGGCAACCAGACAGATTTTAGGCAACCAGACAGACTTTAGGCAACCAGACAGACTTTAGGCAACCAGACAGACTTTAGGCAAGCAGACAGACTTTAGGCAACCAGACAGATTTTAGGCAACCAGACACACTTTAGGCAACCAGACACACTTTAGGCAATCAGACACACTTTAGGCAACCAGTCAGACTTTAGGCAAGCAGTCAGACTTTAGGCAACAACACAGGCTTTGGCTCGCGGATGTAAGCTTCGGTCTCGGTGGCAATTTGACAGTTAGATCTCCATCAAGATTCAATTAGAATGTGTAGACTGTGTTGCCAGTTTTTCGGATTATTTCCCGCAGCTAAAGTGATGGATTTTATAACTGAATAATAATTAATATTTACTCTTGTAATTTGAATGCCTAAATTTGAGGCAACTAGTGCCAGTGATATATATCGAGTAGGTCTAGGTATTCCATGTCTCTGTTTAGTTCCTAGCCTGGGAACACTGCTGGACTTCGCCTGCAGCTCGGGGAACTCTCAAAACAGAAAAAAAAAAGTCCCTATAGAAGGGAAATCTTCCCTTAGCTTTGTTCTCTGTGAAAACACGGATTCGGCCATCTTTACCTTAGGCTAAAAGTGGCCTACATTTTCTTTTGCTTGGTGTTCCTTTTAATACTATACTTGCTGTACAATCTAAGTCTCCTTATTTTTCTTGTAATCCTGAATTGACATGTTTAATTACATGTTTAGTTACTCTATAAGGAAATGCCTCCTGGATCTAGCTTGACTTCAGCCTGCATAAGTTGGCTAGGAACGTGTTTTCAAACATTTTCTGGCCGTTCAGTGTGAAAATCAAATTGCGTCTTTTTGTTGTTTTTTCTATTCACTCATTCGTCACTCATCTTTGGAAAGTTCTTCAGCCCGACAAGAAATATTGATTAACTGAACTAACTTTGACAAGTTTTCTGGGCAGCCACACGAGGATTCACTCAATACATCGTTCAGTGCGGATACGCAAATTGTGTGCCGTTCTCTTTAACACTTCATAAAGCGGGCGAGGAATCACTAAATAAACAGATCAATCAATCAATAACTACCGTGAAGATATTCGGCCGAGGCTAACATCTCCGGCCATGACATGCTTGAAATCTGTTTCACGAGCTTACGTTTTCTTTACATATCCATAGACATTACAAACGTCAGTCAACCTCACATCACCATCCCAACCTTCAAACGATTCCGCCATCAATTCAACTATGCAACAATCCCGTCATCAATCTATCGCGATGATTCAGCCATCAATCCAACCATCTAATGATTCAGCCATCAATTCAACTATCTAACCATTCAGCTACTAATCCAAATATCTAACGATTCAGCCACCAAGCCAACTATCTAACGATTCAGCTACTATTCCAACTATGTAACGATTCAGCTACTAATCCAACTATCTAACTAGACAACCATCAATCCAACCATCTAATGATTCAGCCATCAATTCAACTATCTAACGATTCGGCATCCAACTATCTAACGATTCAGCTACTAATCCAACTATCTAACGATTCAGCTATTAATCCAACTATCTAACGATTCAGCTACTAATCCAACTATCTAACTAGACAGTCATCAATCCAACTATCTAACAATTCAGCTACTAATCCAACTATCTAACGATTCAGCTACTAATCCAACTATCTAACGATTCAGCCATCAATCCAACTATCTAACGATTCAGCCATCAGTCCAACCATGTAATGATTCAGCCATCAATCCAACTATCTAACGATTCAGCTACTAATCCAACTATCTAACCATTCAGCCATCAATCCAACTATCTAGCGATTCAGCTACTAATCCAACTATCTAACAATTCAGCTACTAATCCAAATATCTAACGATTTCAGCTATTAATCCAACTATTTAGCGATTCAGCCATCAATCCAATTATGTAACGATTCAGCCATCACTCCAACCATCGAATGATTCAGCCATCAATCCAACTATCTAACGATTCAGCTACTAATCCAACTATCTAACGATTCAGCCACTAATTCAACTATCTAACGATTCAGCTACTAATCCAACTATCTACCGATTCAGCCATCAATCCAACTATCTAACAATTCAGCCATCTACTCATCCACTCAGTTATCACACACGCCATTAATATCATTATTATATTTGTGCGTGTTTGAATAGGCCCATTGCGCTTATCGGCCATCTTTGTTGTAAGGACCGACACCTCAGAATGGCAATGATAGCATTGGTTTTGATTCGTTAGCTGATTTGCACTGTGAGCACTTCAGGAGTCGAGAACCAATCGGCGGCGAGCTAAAACTAGTTCACTACAGTAAACAATGACACGTGTGTACACGAACATGGGAGACCTTCGGTCAGTTCTTTCACTTCCTTTCCCATGTTTACACGGATGGTAGGGAATCTGACCAGCTTGGATCCGTCCTTTCCACCCCTGTCATAACAGTCAACTGCAATGCAACCAGCGGGCATTTTAACCGCTTAGACATATCTCGAAGTTACACTCATCAGCTGATCCACCCGCCATTTTGGGTGTCGGAAGAACAAAACAAAAACACTCTGTGACGTCATTCGCAATGGGCCTAGAATAATTATGACTACATGCGTATGCTCACCTTGCGTATGTTCACAACCGTCCTCCCCCTTTCCCTCCGTGGTGATGATATGCTGGGAGTGACGAACCGGCGAACTCGGGGAGGAGGCACAACCGGTTTTACTTCGTTGTCTCTGTGGTGGTGGTGGTGAGGGGAGGGGGGAGGAGGTGAGGCAGATTTTCATCCGGTGGGAGGGAAGAGTGGAGGTGGATCCAATGCGGGAGATGGTGGGTGGGGGGGGGGGGCGCGGGGATGAGAGAGAAAATTGAATATTATTATATATAATTAATGAAGAGGTTGGGCGAGTTGAATGTTACAAATATTTGGGTATATACATCCACCACAATCTAGATTGGCATACACATAGTTCAAATGTCCATTCAAGAGCCAGCCTGAGAATGTACTTTTTACGAAAATTAAGATATTTTAATGTTGATAAAACACTGCTTTCCCTGGTCTGCCAAGCTGCCATCGAAAGCATAACTTATTGTATTACAGCATGGGGAGGCAATGCCAGAGAAAGGGACAAGCATAAACTTAACAACACAATCATCAAGAAAGTCTGCAACGTGACAGACACGACATTTTTCAGTTTTAATCACCAATAATCAAATGCTTGTGTGAAGAAATTCATGTCCATCTTAAATGACAGCCACCATCCCTTATTTCATCAAATTTCTAGATCATCCAAGAGCAACAGAATAATACACATGAAAACAAACAGGGAAAGATACAGAAGATCATTCTTGCCTTCAGCAATTCGCCTCAGCAAGTCATCTTACTAGATAGATGTGTGCCACATTTCATTAAGGTTCTTTCCATGTCACGCCATGTATGTCTGTTATTGACTTATTGAGTTTGTTTATTTATAATGACACGTAAGATATGTGTACCACGTGTGTGCTGTTAAACACTCTGTGAAAAAGAATTTCCCTTATGGGATAATAAAGTGATTCTTATCTTATCTTATCTTAAATAGACATTAAGCGTGAACACTGAACCATTAGTATATGAGACAGAGATTCCAAAATTAATGATGGCAAGTGACCAGAATCAGAATAAATTATGTAAAACAGTTTGACAAAATGAACAAGAAAGATCGTGAGACTGAAGACAGACAAGGAATAAACCAGGTCAAAAGCCAAACTAGCAAATGATATGATAGAGAGGGTAAGAATTATCTAATTGAATTGACAACAAAATAAAAGAGAGAGAAGAAAACCAGAGAAAACAACAATAAAAACATATACGGAAAGAAAAAAAGAGAAAGAAAGAAGTGAGAAAAAAAACAACAACCCAACAACACTGTAGAGACAAAAAAGGGAAAAAATTACCTTGGGTGGACTTAGCCTGAGAGAACTGGCTGAGGAAGCTTTTCTGGCAAATCTCTGAGTGGGGAACTGAAAATACACCAGCAGATGACAGAATTACAGGCAATTTCATTGTTTGTCTGTGTGCGCGTGTACGCGCGCGCCGTCATGAGTGGGTGAGACAAGTGGGGAGGGGCGGGTGGTGGCCATGAGTGACGTCACTAACAGTCTGTATCTTGTATTATCAGAGAGTATAGATATTTATATAGAGAAAGAGCTCACTTCCGTCAAATCGCGAAACTAGGTCGCTGCGGTAAACAAGAAACTGAAGAATTGAAAGAGACCTTCCCCACCAAAGATAGCGTGCATACCGTATCTGTTTATTGTGGTTTGTTCATATTTTTTGGGCTGACTGAAACTATTTAAAACCGTTTGTAAGTTCTTACACCCCGTGGAAATGCACAAACGGGCATTGTTTACCACAGCGACCTACTTTCCACTCCATGCTAACAATGGTTTCGCGGAGCCTCCCCTGTCTCGCAGTGCAAATCGACCAATAATGAAACCTCTCTATACATCTACACTTTCTGGTATTATCTCTCTCCTTTCCTGATTTCTTTTCCCACATTTTTACCTCGCTTTCCTCTCCCCTCCCCCCAGCTCTCCTGTGCGTCCCTGCCCAGCACCAATGGTAAATTGGAAAATGATAAGAGGTTTGTTTCTCTTCATAGCTCTGTATTCTACAACATCGTTTCTCTTCATAGCTCTGTATTCTGCAACATCGTTTCTCTTCATAGCTCTGTATTCTACAACATCGTTTCTCTTCATAGCTCTGTATTCTACAACATCGTTTCTCTTCATAGCTCTGTATTCTACAACATCGTTTCTCTTCATAGCTCTGTATTCTGCAACATCGTTTCTCTTCATAGCTCTGTATTCTACAACATCGTTTCTCTTCATAGCTCTGTATTCTACAACATCGTTTCTCTTCATAGCTCTGTATTCTACAACATCGTTTCTCTTCATAGCTCTGTATTCTGCAACATCGTTTCTCTTCATAGCTCTGTATTCTACAACATCGTTTCTCTTCATAGCTCTGTATTCTGCAACATCGTTTCTCTTCATAGCTCTGTATTCTACAACATCGTTTCTCTTCATAGCTCTGTATTCTACAACATCGTTTCTCTTCATAGCTCTGTATTCTGCAACATCGTTTCTCTTCATAGCTCTGTATTCTACAACATCGTTTCTCTTCATAGCTCTGTATTCTACAACATCATTTCTCTTCATAGCTCTGTATTCTCCAACATCGTTTCTCTTCATAGCCCTGTATTATACAACAAAGTTCCCAAATTTGTCACAATCTTCAACCTTTCGCCGATTCCATTCATAAGTTTTGCCACTCCCATTCGCTGACCGACCACGTGACACAGATCACATCACGTGACACAGATCACGTGACTCAGATCACACCACGTGACATAGATCACGTGATTCAGATCACACCATGCGAAACAGATTAGACCACGTGATATAAAAACGTTTTTCTTCTCCATTCGTGGCTCAAGTTAGTAAAATCTGAGATTTTATTGCTAGAATATTCCAGTTGTCATGGTGACCTCAGTGGGTAGAGGACTGGGGCTGGGGTGATTTGGGTGGGTGGGGGTGGAAGGGGGGGGATGATGGTGATGTGGTTTAAAGGAGGGATAGTGAGATCATGTTATCAGTCTCGATGATGCATCTACATGAGAAAGAGAGAGAGAAAAGAGAAGATGGAAAAATATAGCCAAGAAGAACAGAAGAAAGTGATTTGGAGAATGAAAACTGGGACGTTTCAAGTCATTTATTCTGTCAGACAGGGGGGGGGGGGGAAACCCCAGGTGGTGATGTCATGATTTCCAGGCTCAACTTGCCTTTGCGTGACGTCATTGCTGTGTGTGATCAAGACCAGATTGAATGTGTGGCTTGAAGATATGACAGGACCAGGGCGTGAGGACGGGGGAAGGAGGAGAGGGGAGGTGGAAATCCTGGCCACTTCATCCTTCATGCTCATCACTGTAGACCTAGACAGACTAGCCAGTAGTCCCAGCTCTGTCATTTCTTCCTGATCACACAGTGGACAAATATAGGTGTGGATGTGTGGGTGTGGATGTGTGGACGTATGTCTGTGGCTCTTGTGGGTGTGTGGATTAGTGTGTGTGGGTGTATATGTGTAGGTGTGTGCGTGTGTTTGGTGCATGTGTACAATTAGAGCTTGCTGAAGCTTTCTCAGCTGTAAAATTCCCGTGTCAACTTTCAATTAAAAGGCGCTCAATATTTTCTTTGCTGTCACCGCGATAGACACACACATACACAGACGCACACTGACACACACACTCGCAACCATAAACACACACACACACACACACACACAAACACACACAAGTAGATTGCCCAAGTTCCTGAACTTCATGAATAAAAAATCAACAAAGAAAAAAAAAGTGGATGACGGGGGGGGGGGGGGGGTGGGGGGGTGTTGGGGTTGGAAATCTCTGGGCAAATTTCTTCTTGTCATTATGTGGACTTTACACAGTCAGACACACAGTCACACATACAGTCAGACATACAGTCAGACACACAGTCACACATACAGTCAGACATACAGTCAAACACACAGTCACACATACAGTCAGACACACAGTCAGACACACAGTCAAACATACAGTCAGACATACAGTCAGACATACAGTCACACATACAGTCAGACATACAGTCAAACATACAGTCACACATACAGTCAGACATACAGTCAAACATACAGTCACACATACAGTCAGACATACAGTCAAACATACAGTCACACATACAGTCAGACATACAGTCAGACATACAGTCACACATACAGTCAGACACACAGTCACACATACAGTCACACACACAGTCACACATACAGTCAGACATACAGTCAAACATACAGTCACACATACAGTCAGACATACAGTCAGACATACAGTCACACATACAGTCAGACATACAGTCAAACATACAGTCACACATACAGTCAGACATACAGTCAAACATACAGTCAGACATACAGTCAGACACACAGTCACACATACAGTCAGACATACAGTCAAACACACAGTCACACATACAGTCAGACATACAGTCAAACACACAGTCACACATACAGTCAGACACACAGTCAGACACACAGTCAGACACACAGTCAGACACACAGTCAGACACACAGGCGGACACACAGTCAGATACACAGTCAGACACACACAGTCAGACACACAGGCGGACACACAGTCAGACACACAGTCAGACATATAGTCAGACACACAGTCAGACACACAATCAGACATATAGTCAGAGACAAAGACAGACACACAGTCAGACACACATTCACACATACAGTCACACATACAGTCAGACACACAGTCAGACACACAGTCAGACACACAGTCAGACACACAGTCAGACACACAGTCAGAGACACAGTCATACATACTGTCAGACACACAGTCAGACACACAGTCAGAAACACAGTCAGACACACAGTCAGACACACAGTAAGACACACAGTCAGACATATAGTCAGACACACAGACAGACACACAGTCAGAGACACAGACAGACATATAGTCAGACAGACAGCCAGACACACAGTCACACATACAGTCAGACACACAGTCAGACACACAGTCACACATACAGGAAGACACACAGTCAGACACACAGTCAGACACACAATGAGACACACAGTCACACATACAGTCAGACACACAGTCAGACACACAGTCAGAGACACAGTCAGACACACAGTTACACACACAGTCAGACATACAGTCAGAGACACAATCAGACACACACCGTCAGACACACACAGTCAGACACACAGTCACACACATAGTCACACACACACAGTCAGACATACAGTCAGACACACAGTCAGACACACACAGACATACAGTCAGACACACAGTAAGACACACAGTCAGACACACAGTCACGCACACAGTCACACATACAGTCAGACACACAGTCAGACACACAGTCACACACACAGTCACACACACACAGTCAGACACACAGGCAGACACACAGTCAGACACTGTCACACACACACAGTCAGACACACAGTCAGACACACAGACAAACACACAGTCAGACACACAGACAGACACACAGTCAGACACACAGTCACACATACAGTCAGACACACAGTCAGACACACAGTCAGACACACAATGAGACACACAGTCACACATACAGTCAGACACACAGTCAGACACACAGTCCACACATACAGTCAGACACACAGTCAGACACACAGTCAGACACACAGGCGGACACACAGTCAGACACACAGTCAGACACACACAGTCAGACACACAGGCGGACACACAGTCAGACACACAGTCAGACATATAGTCAGACACACAGACAGACGCACAGTCAGACACACAGTCAGACATATAGTCAGAGACACAGACAGACACACAGTCAGACACACAGTCAGACACACAGTCACACACAAAGTCACACACACACAGTCAGACATACAGTCAGACACACAGTCTGAAACACACAGTCAGACATACAGTCAGACACACAGTCAGACACACAGTCACACACACAGTCACACACACAGTCAGACACACAGTCAGACATACAGTCACACGCACACACACAGTCAGACACACAGGCAGACACACAGGCAGACACACAATCAGACACACACAGTCAGACACACAATCAGAAACACAGTCACACACACACAGTCAGACACACAGGCAGACACACAGTCAGACACACAGGCAGACACACAGTCAGACATACAGGCAAACACACAGTCAGACACACAGTCAGACATACAGGCAGACACACAGGCAGACACACAGTCAGACACGTAGACAGACACACAGTCAGACACACAGTCAGACATACAGTCAAACGCACAGTTAGACATACAGTCAGCTGCCCATAGTGATGCCTATATGTTCGTTTGGGGGTAGGGGTGGGGGAGGACCTGCCCATAGTGATGGCTACATGGAGGGGGGTGGGGGAAGACCTGCCCATAGTGATGGCTACATGGAGTGGGGGGGGGGTGGGGGAGGACCTGCCCATAGTGATGGCTACATGGAGGGGGGGGTGGGGGAGGACCTGCCCATAGTGATGGCTACATGGAGGGGGGGGGGGTGTGGGGGAGGACCTGCCCATACTGATGGGCACATGTATATGGTGGAAATGGTGAAATTCATTAGTGAGGACCTTTGATGAGGAGCTAGAAAATGTCTAGGCAGATGGATTTCTTGCATGTGTGCGGTGTCAGGTTTACCTCTGAGCTCTGACCACTGATCTTACTGCAGCCGAAGGAACTTCCAACGCAGGGGCATGAACTCTAGTTTATCAGTATCATGAGCTAATAAGACAAGGGAGTGAACTGGCCCAGCAAATCGAAGACACCAATCTCTGCTATATTTTGCATGTTCTTGTTTTCCTCTGAACAAACAAAATTTCTTGACACACACTGACACACCCTGACAAATCCTGACACATCAAGAAACACCTGACCTACTTTGACACATTAAGACACACCTTGGCACATCTTGATGCACCTTGACACACCTTCACATATCTGACACATCTTGACACATCCTGACACACCTTCACACACAACCAGACACATCCTGACTCATCCTGACACACCCGGACACGTCCTGACACATCCTGACACATCCTGACACATCTTGACATATTCTGACACATCCTGACACATCCTGGCACACAATGACACACCCAGACACATCCTGACACATACTGACACACCCTGACATATCCTGTCACATCTTGACACACTCATATTCATCCTGTCGATGGATGGATGACTGGATGGACGGATCGATGAGTGGATGGATGGACGGATAAATGGATAAATGGATAGATAGTTTGACACTGCGAGCACTTCAGGCGTCGCGAACCAATCGGTGGCGAGCTAAGAAAAAGTTCACTACAGTAAACAACGACACGTGTGTTCACGCACATGGGAGACGTTCGGTCAATTCTTTCACATCCTCTCCCTTGTTTACACGGATGGTAGGGAATCTGACCGGCTTGGATCCATCCTTTCCACCCCTGTCATAACAGTCAACTGCAATGCAACCAGCAGGCATTTTAATCGCTTAGACATAATTATATCTCGATGTTACACTCGTCAGCTGATCCACCCGCCATTTTGGGTGTCGGAAGAACACAACAAAAACACTCTGTGACGTCATTCGCAATGGGCCTATTGAACCGGTTTCAATTCAGTTCAGTGTAACCACAGGCGGGAAAGGGGGGGGGGGCAGCAGTGGGATATGCCTACGGTAGGGAAAACACATCCCTGTCGGTTGTAGATGGATGGATGGATCGATGGATTTACGGAAGGATGGATGGACAGATGGATAGATGGGTGGGTGAATGGGCGGGTGGATAGATGGATGAATCGACGGGTGGGCCCATGGATTGATGGATGGATGGATGTATAGATTGGTGGATGGATGGATGGATGTATAGATTGGTGGATGGACGGATGGATGGATGGACAGATGAACAGATGAACAGATGAATGGATGGATGGATGGATCAATGAATGGACAGATGAACAGATGGATGGATGGATGGATGAATGGATGGATGGATGGATGGATAGATGGATGGATGGATGGATGGATGGATGGATCCCCAAACCAAAATCTCCCCACCCCCGAAGTCTCTGCCAGACAAAAACTGGTGTCGAGTAGTTAGAAACTTAGAAACTGTCCAGTGTTTGGCAGATACCGTTGATTGTGTGACTGGAATTTAACTCCTCCCCCCCCCCCTCCCCCACCCCTCCATTCCTCTATGCTACAGGTCACATGCTGATGACACCCGCACACGAGCACATTTCTGCACTGCTCAAGCAGGATTAAATTTTGTCGCGGCTAAAAATGAAAAAATTTGCTCGGAAAAGGCAGAAAAGAGCTGACAGCGCGAGTAGAGAGAGACAGAGAGAACGAGATCAGAGAGAGAGAAGAGAGGAGAGAAAGAGTCTGGGAGGGGGGGCGAGGGGGGGGGAGAGAGAGAGGGAGAGAGAGAGGAGACAGAGAGAGAGAGAGAGAGAGAGAGAGGATGTATGAAAGAAAGTAAGAAATGAATATATGTTTACATATCCAAAGTTAGGCTATGTTTGATTGCTTGGAAAGAATTTTTAGAACTCTCACGAAGAAAGTATTGGGCCGGGGGGGAGGGGAGGGGGGTCCGGAAATGAAAAACCTCATGAAAAATGCATCAGATGAACGGCAAAAAACACCAGAAATGTCTTTGCTTTTGTGTGGGGGTGCTTTTTTTTTTTTTTTTCAGCTTCTTTGAAAGTTGCAAATTGAACATCTGAGTTTTGGTTTTACGGCACGAAGTGAATATGAAGCAATTTTTGTCAGTCAGTCAGGACCTTACAAGTTTCTGCTTCTCAGATTTCACTTGCTTTTTGTTCAGTTGAGAGCTGAACTAAACAATTCACAGGTAACTCCAGCGGAACGAACAGGACATACCAATAGTTTTGTATCTGTTTCAATCTTTCATAAATCTTTTTATCTTTACAGTAGAGATTTTGTGAGCAGGAAACTGGCCTGGCCTGGCCTGCTATTTTCAATGGTTAAAACAGGATTTGATCATCACCGTCTTTCCTTCAAATCATTTCTGCCTTTAATTTTTATTTCTTGGCACTTTCCTGTCCTCTTTATTTTTTTTATTTATTCGACAGTTTAAGTGTTGGTTTATTTGTCCCGATTGTGATGATTCAGTAGTTCTGGATGCCTCCAAATTTGCTGACGGAAGGTCCGTCTGACAGTGACAGGCAGGTGCAGGCAGGTGAAATCTGGGACAGCTGACCTGACCAGGGCCCCTCCGTCAGTTACACGTTTCAGTCAATAATCAAAAGGTAAAGGATCGTGGACGTGTTCCTGACAGGGGCAATTTCTTGATGAAACCGTTCCGTTGCCAAACATTTGAGACGCGAGGATTGTTTATGTCCACAGGGGATGGGCAGGAGGTGTGAGTGTGTGTTGGGGGGGGGGGGGGGGGAGTCTCATTCCTTTTGCCGTGAACATGTGAAACGGTTGAACCAGTTGAAGAAATTATTCTTGGTGAGTAGTGAGAAGTGATTTCCAATTCCATCACCAGCAGATGAAGCGCCTCTCATTACTACAGGTCTTCTGGGGGACATCAGATGTTGACAGAGATTTGATCATGGTGTAATCTGGCGGCGGGGGGATTGGGGGGGGGGGGGGCGGGGGTTACCATTCCAAAAATCTTCCTGTAAGTTGTTTGACAAATTCTGTAAATTATAATGTACCGGTAGTTCTTTTTCAGAAAACACATTTCCTGCTTCTGCTCTTTATAGGCCCATTGCGGATATCGGCCATTTTAGCTGTCAGGACCGACGCATAACCGTGGCGATGGTAGTAGCATTGGTTTTGATTCGTTAGCTGATTTGAACTGCTAGCATTTCAGGCGTCGCGAACCAATCGGTGGCGAGCTAAGAAAAAGTTCACTACAGTAAACAACGACACGTGTGTTCACGCACATGGGAGACGTTCGGTCAATCCTTTCAGTTCCTCTCCCTTGTTTACACGGATGGCAGGGAATCTGACCGGCTTGGATCCATCCTTTCCACCTCTGTCATAACAGTCAACTGCAATGCAACCAGCAGGCATTTTAATCGCTTAGACATAATTATATCTCGATGTTACACTCGTCAGCTGATCCACCCGCCATTTTGGGTGTCGGAAGTACACAACAAAAACACTCTGTGACGTCATTCGCAATGGGCCTATTGAACCGGTTTCAATTCAGTTCAGTGTAACCACAGGCGGGAAAGGGGGGGGGGGCAGCAGTGGGATATGCCTACGGTAGGGAAAACACACCCATGTCGCTTGTATCGGATACCTACGGTAAACATCAGGTTTTGTGGAGTGGAGCGGATGGATTTGGGGCTTGTCTGGCCTGAAACTGAATTTTTTGGGCACACAATGTAAGCTTACTAGATGTACTTAGCAATTATCGGTATGCTGTCACCCCCCCCCCCTCCCCCCCACCTCCTTTCCCGTGTCCTGCTCTAGAGACTCCACATCTTTATTTCTAGTCCAAATGTTCAATGTCGACTTTTGTGAGAACTCATGACGCCAGTGATGTTGCACTCGATATCAATACTATGACAACAGAACAGTTCTTTGGTTTGATTTCTTTGCTCATTGTAAAACATAACAATTAGACAATTTATTTTTGTTTGTATTTTTTTTTAAATCAAAAAATAAAACATTGGTGCTGTACTAAATTCTGTCACACACTAAATTTCGTGTTCCCTAAATCATCAATGAATAATCAGCTAACGATCATATTTGTGTTGGGGTCAGTTGCTTGGATTTGAATATTTCAAGGCTGCCCTCTTGGAATTATTTCATATCATTCGCAACATTTAAGAAGAAATATCGGCAAACTCAAAAGAGAAAATCAAAACGTGAAAGGAAGTCAAGTTTTCCACGTCATCTTCTCGGCTCGTCATTACAATGCTCTTCAAAATTTTCGGCCCAACTAAGATGACAATAGTTTCTAAACAATATGAAGAACTCCCAAGCTGTGTTGTAGTGTATTGTCCACTGTTGATTCGTGTGGAAATATATAAAACGCTTGCATAAAAGTATTTACAGTATTTTTCTAATCAGATAAGGAATGGCCAACATTAACGTGTTTACAGTTCAGACAGAAAACAGACCTTGGATGCTATTCTTTTGTCACTATAGACCATTTTAATTTACCGTCCTCCATATCACGTGATTTGCAAATAAAATGGCGGCGTGTAGGGCGGAAGCGGTGGACAATGGTCGAACGATGCCATCCTGTTGTTGGGCACCCAACTGTTCAAACCCGTTACGTGCTGGTTCTGGCATAAAAATGCATCTTTGCTTTGAATGTGCACATATTCAGATGCCATCATCAAGGCAAGTTGAGGTTTTTGCCCTACACGGTGCTTTTCGATGCCGTGCGGCTCCCCGCAAACAACCGTAACGCGGAAGTTGAAAAGGTCTATACAGGTGTAAGGAGTGTGTGTGTGTGTGTTGGGGGGTGGGGGGGGCGGGGACTGCCGGACAGGGCAGGGGGAACTGGCACAACCAACATTGTTCATTTTTTTCCTCGCATGTTTTTGCCCGTGACAAACTTGTGCTATCAGCTGTCTCTCTCTGTCTTTTTCTCTCTCTCTCTGCCTCTCTCTATGTTGTTTCTTTTCTTTTCTCTCTCTCTCTCTCTCTCTCTCTCTGTCTGCTTGTCTCTTTTTATCCCCCTCCCCCTAATTCTCTCTCTCTCTTTCTCCAGCCAGTCGGAATGAGGCCCCACTAGCCTATTTAGAACGACAATTTGCTCACACCAGAGTAGATCCTGTGATTTGACTGCGTGTGCGAGGTGCAAACGGATGGGTTGTATGGCAAGTCAGAATGATAGAAAAGGGGTGGGGGGAGGGGGCAGGGGGGGGGGGGGAGTAGAAAAAGACATGCTACTGAAGATGCCAGTGACCGTCTTGTACAGGTTTGATCAGTGACCGTCCGGAGCAGGGTTGATCGGTGACTGCCCTAGTCCAGAGTTAATGACTTACCGAGCAGCAGTCGCGAAATCTTTGAGCGTCAGTGGCAGTTGAGAAGTTGAGTCCCCACTCGCAGTGATTGGCCGCATCTCTCCAGTGGACGAAACATTCAGTGGCTGGACAGATGATGGTACCTGGGGGGGGGGGGGGGGGGGTAGAGACAATAATCGTGTTCGTTGATCGTGACATACACTGAATTATATTGACATACACTGAATGATTGTGACGTATATTGATTGACTGTGACATACACTGAATGATTGTGACGTTATTGAATGACTGTGACATACACTGATTCATTGTGACGTATATTAAATGACTGTGACATACACTGATTCATTGTGCGACATATACTAGATGACTGTATCATTTATTGAATGATTGTGACATACACTGAACGATTGTACCATACACAATATTGAACGGCTGTGTCATATATTGAATGATTGTGACACGCTCCGAATGAATGAAATGCCAAACTGTCCACGATAAAACTTTATAAACCAATAAACAAAATCAGTTCAATCAATCAATGCCTTACATTGTTGAGCAGAACGATCAAGATTTTGTCTCTGAACAGTTGACATGACCTAAATTGTAGTGTAGCGAATTGTGTTAGTGTGATCGGACCCTTAGGGTAAAAAGTGGTATTTTGTAAGTTGGTGGAGTCACGCCCTGAGGCGGTAGGTTGTGCTAGGAATGCAGGAGGCTGTGAGCTCGGCATGAGTTTAGAGTGTAGTTAGGGTAGCCACACAAAGGCCACCGAATTCGGTCACCGAGCCACTAGGCGCTTTAGGTGAGAAGAATTCTTCACACCTAAAGCACCTAGTGGCTCGGTGATCGAATTCGGTGGCCTTTGTGTGGCTACCCTTAGGAAGGAAGATCCACGAGTTTTTGACTGGTATAAAAAGGGTTGGCCCGCCATGTTTTATTTAGAGACGGCAGTGGACATTTGCACAGTGAGGGTACTCTCGGCTCGAGCTCCCGGGCCTGACGTTTGGAGTTGACACATAGACAACCAGCTAGAAGCATAAGTGGACTGACAAAGAGCATTGTCCAGAGAATTGTTGTGTCTACGCCTCGTCGCACCAGGCCATAAGTGCGAACTGTGTTATGTGGATTTACGCTTGTACCTCGGTTACGAGCGTACAATGGTATGCTATTGACTCGTATCTCAGGAAGGCCATCCAGCAATCCTTACCCAGATTGTAGTGACTTAGCGCAGTATAGATATTGTTGAGTGATAGTATTGTATGGAAAGCGAGGAATTAAATCTAGTTACTAGTTTTAGTCGATTGTAAGTTATAAGTTTAGTAATGTGTTCATCTATGTGTGGATTTGAATTGCAATGCTGTAACGGCTACCAGGCCTAGCTGGCGAGAATACTGACTGCTGGCCAGACGTAGATTCTACACCACGCTAATTGGAATTTGCATTTAAAGCTGCAATTAGGAATGAAGATAAAGTACTGGTGAATTACATAGAATTCCCATCTTGTATTTTTTATTTAATTATGCAGTAGAGTTAAAATTGTCTATCCATATTAAATTAATATGGCCCTTCAGGCCTGACTATATAGACATATATAAATTTTGTGTTATTTGATTATTTTTGGTTGTGCCTGGACGGGTGTGAGTGGCTTTTCGACCAGTCCAATTGCTGTTACCCCGGAGACCCCTAACTCACCTCGCTCTTGACAACCGTTCATGAAAATGATCATCGTGATCAAAAGTCTATAGACAAAACTTGAACATTCTGACCAAAGACTCAGAAAAATGAAACTAGATGTGATCATTTTAAATAAGAGACAGAGTATTTATACATATATATATCTAAAAGATTATATAAACTCAGCACAATAAGTCAAGGAATAAAATTTCAAAGAATGACAACTCTAAAACGGTTGAACACAATTTATTCATTTTTTCCACAATCTTTGAGACCACAGATTACATGTGGGTAATTTGAATTCTAAACGAGGTCGTGATTTTGTTTTAACAAGAGTTCATGACAGTTTGGTTGATTAGACATAACGGGTTTGCGAGATGCTGAAGTTCTATTTTGACATGTGAAAATGTAAGTTGTTCCTTGACTTATTGTGCTGAGTTTATAAATAAAAATACGAAAAGAGCCAAATAAAAAATACTAGTTACATACTTTAACGCTAGAATCGAAGCCTCTAAAATCCCACAAAATTGGATCGAAAAACAAACAGTATTAAAACGTTTATTCGTAGATATCCAAGAGCAATTTGTCACTGTGTTAAAAGATTATAGTGGCAAAAACGTTTTTGCTATCAAAATTCAATAATATTATCCAAGCATTATCTTTGCCACAGGAAACACTGGCGGGAGTAGATCGAATTCTCTTTAAATTTCTGTGGTAAAGAAAAAGTATTCAAATAAAAGAGCTTTTGAAAAAGTTAAGAGAAACTTTATGTAGGGAACCAAAAATGAGTGAAGTTTAGGAGAAATCAGTATAAAGGACCAGCAAAACGTCTTTCTTATAAAATTTTAATGGTGCAAAGAAATATGTTTGCAAAAGGCATGTATAAAAACAAGAGTAAAATTAGCCAGTCATTTCTGTAAAAACTTGGTCAACTTGTATTACCTTATCTAACCAAATCAAGTATAAAAGCAAAAGAAATGAAATCAGTAAGGTTAATAAATTCTGGGTTTTTTTTTTTTTTTTTGGCAGAATGTAATTAAAATTTGGTTGGATCTAGAACAGGGAGACAGACAAAATGTAAATAATGAAAGTTACTTAGGCAAATAACTTTTAAGTAATAACAATACATACATACATACATCCATACATCCATACATCCATACATCCATACATCATACATACATACATATTTCAAGAACTTTATTGACTATATGATTTTACATGCAATGAATACATCCATTTACATAATCACATATTCAACCATCTTCAGCTGTACAACACACCAATATATTCCGTACAATAGACATTACATTTTGTACGTTATTTCAATCAGATTAAATTATACCTTCTTTTCCATACTCTTTGCGAACCTATAATTGCGCTAATGCTGATAAACTTGCACATGCTAGTTGACTGCCTATTGCTGAAACCTAGCATTTTTAACCCTGATGCGGCTTTGTTATGAACAGTCCCCAATGCTCCCACGATAATAACAATGATTCTACAGTGGTAGCCCTTGTCATTCATATCATTATGCAATGGTAGATATTTCAAAAACTTTTCACGAAAACATAAATCGATGAATTTGTCAAACGGAACAGCAATTTCTACAATAAAAGCATCTTTGTTCTTTTCATCTAATATGAGTATGTCAGGCTTGTTGGGGATGTTTTCGTCCACCTGAACACATTTGTTGGTTGTCACTACACATTTATCACTGGCTAATTTATTGGAGATGTGTTCATACAAATAATTTACAATTCTGTCATGCCTTTCTGAGTACATTCCTTTAAATTGTTGACATCCATTGAGAATATGTGAGTTTGTGTCATATGGATGGTTGCAAAGGGAACATGATCGAGGGAATGTCTCGGGGTAATATTTATTCATGTTAACATTTGTTTCAAGAAGTTGTAATCTCCCCTTCATTGTAAATTTTATGATATTGTCATTCACACTTGAGTTTTTCAGAACAGCGCTGGATGATGAATGCATGCACTTCATGACACTGTTAAAAATTTGACCCTGTTGTTCCAAGTTACGCCAATAATCAATATCTTCTTTCATTCTTTGTTGTTTGAAATATTTTGATAGCGTGTGTACATTGCTGGTGGACATTAAAGTATTGTTGCTATCGTACATAGACAAAGTGAAAAGATCATCCTCTGCATCAAAATTTAAAGAAGATTTCAATTTTGTACACAATTTATTCATTTCGACAAAGTCGGAAGCCCCCCAGTTAACTTTGCTTTCCTTTTTCAGTATATTTTTCTCTGTCAACTCGAAGCCACCAAAATGATGTTGCGTTCTATCTTGTACCTCTTTAACTTTTCGCGTTGACATGTGTAAATGAAGCGCGTTGCGCGCTGTCTTTCGTACCTGCTCGTCGTCACAATTGAGCATAGATAGTAAAAAGGTGACTCTTTTAACAGAATACATTGTGGATGGTTTCAATATTCCCAGGCCACCCGTCTTCAAAGGGACAAAGACAAAAGAACGGGTCGATGACTGATTAAGTCCTAGTACATTTCTTACAAAATTGATAATACAATCCTCTAGGTGTTGCAAAACAGTATCTGGGATTGATAGGTTATTGAAATAAAAGATTAGTTTAGAAATAGCCATAGAATTAACAGCTTCAATTTTGTATGCCAAAGGTAAGACTGAGTTTTCAATCTTAGTTAAAACATTTTCAAAATTATCTGTTGCCTTTTTCATTGCTCTTTTAGGGAGGTTCCGCTTAAGTTGAGGTCATGACCTAAGTAAGTATATTTTTTATCTCTCCCAAACATAGGAATCTTATCGTTCTGAATTTCAAATGTCACTTTTGATGTAGTATCGTTTTTAGACCAGTTGTTCCCAGTTCTTTGTCCATGTAGGACAGCGCACTTCTTGTGCTTAATTTCCATTGCATACATCCATACATACATACATACATACATACATACTTCGAGAATTTTATTGACTATATGATTTTTCACATGCAATGAACAATCCAATTGCATAATCACATATTCAACATAATATATCAGCTTACAAGCATACCAACAACCTAAATAGTGTAATACAATGAAACTGTATAATAGTAATATAGTGTATGGAGTAACCAACATGCATTGTAATGAGAATGCATAGTAGTAATATAGTGTATGGAATAACCAACATGCATTGCATTGATAAAAGCCTTTTGACTGATAAAAAACGAAGAAAAAAGGGAGTGAATGCACCACTGAAAGCTACTGTAATATGACAAAATATTAGAGATGAATTAGATTAAATGATATCTTTTCTTCCAGACCCTGTGTGACCCAATAATAGCACTGATACTCATGAATTTACAAAACTGGTTTATTTCACTGTTAGTGAAACCCAACAACTTCAAACCTGATGCTGACTTATTGTGCACTGTCCCCAGTGAACCCACAATAAAGACAATGATTTTACTTGTGTATCCCATATCATTGAAATGATTATGTAGTGGAAAATACTTCAGAAATTTTTCATTAAAACAAATATCAATAAACCTATCAAAGGGAACAGAGACTTCCACTATAAACACAATTTTCTCTTTCTCATCAATAATCAATATATCAGGTTTGTTGGGGATGTTGTTTTCAACATTGACACATTTGTTGGTACTGATAATGCACTGATCACTTGCAAGTTTTTTGTTGATATTTTCAAATAAAAAGTCTACAATTTTGTCGTGTCTCTCTGTGTAGAAACCTTTAAATCTCTGGCAACCATTAAGTATATGTGAGTTGGTGTCATAAGGCTGATTACACAAGGGACATGATCTTTGAAAGGACAGTGGGTAGTATTTGTTCATGTTTGCGTTTGTTTCTAACAATTGTAATCTCCCTTTCATAGCAAATTTAATGATAGCATCGTTGATATTTGCATTTTTAAAAACAGTACCGGATGATGAGTGAATGTTTGCATGTACTTTGTTAAAAATTTGTCCTTGTTGCTCTAGATTATGCCAGTAATTGATATCATCTTGTATTCTTTGACTTTTTAGAAATTTAGACACTTTATTTATATCACTGGTATGAATTATAGAACCATTGCCGTCATTTATCGATAAGGTGTAACAATCATTTTCTATATCATATCCTAAACAAGTTTTCAATTTACAACATAATCTGTTCATTTCCACAAATTCAGAAGCCCCCCAGTTAACTTTACAAAGTTTATTCAAAGTATTGCTGTTTGTCAGTTCGTATCCACCAAAATTAGGTTGTGTGTTATGTTCAACTAGTGGGACCTTCCGTTTCGACATATGCAGATGAAATGCATCACGTGTGGTCTTTTTTACCTGTTCGTCATCACAGTTCAACATAGACAAAATAAAAGTGACTTTTTTGACATAATACAATGTGGAAGGTTTTTGTATTCCAAGGCCACCCTGCTTCATTGGTACAAAAATAAATGAACGAGTTGTTGAGTCATTAAGATTAAATGCATTCCTAATAAAATTAACAATACATGTTTCAAGATGGGTCAACATATTGTCTGTGAATAAACTATTGTTAAAGTAAAACATCAATTTGGAAACATACATACATACATACATACATACATACATACATAAATACATACATACATACATACATACATACATACATACATACATACACACACACATACATACATAAACATCAAATTTGTTTATTTCCATGAAATACATGTCAAATGTACCCGTACAATATCTTATTGGAAAAACAATACTTCACATTGTACAGAAGCGGAAATACATGCTATGGTTCCTTTCATTCTTGCCCTCCAAATCTTCTTCTCTGGTAAAATATTAGAGTTGATACAATATTATTTCACTTTATGCTAAACTACCTCTGTCCTACTTTCTTGCTCTCAGCTTCCATACGTTAAAAGAGCCTATGCCACTGCTAACACTGCAGTATTTTGCTATAAATTTTGCTTCAATTTTACTGAGGCCAAGTTTACATTGTCCACTTTTTACTCTCTTGTGGACGTGACCTAATGAACCAAAGATCAAAAGAATTATTTCACAATGATATCCTAGTGAATTAATTTCCAGACACAAGGGATTGTATTTATCAAATTTCGACTGATAGCACCTGTCAATGAAGGCATCGAATGGGATAGATATTTCAACAAGCTTTACTGCCTTATTATCTGGGTCTATGACTGTGATATCCGGTCTGTTTTGTGAGTGGTTGAAGGATGTATTACTAGACTGAAAAATTGCTGGCGTGAGGGGCGTATCCATAAGGACAATTTTTTTGTTGATGCTGTTTCCTTTAATTTTGTTTGTTATAAAGTTAACAATTCTGTTGTGTCGCTTCTGATACACGGTCTTGAATTTTGTGCATCCATTTAAAATATGTGAGGCAGTTTCTGTAGGATGGTTACAAAGTTTACATTTTTTGGAATACACATTAGGATAGTAAAGACTCATTAAGCTTTCACATGGAAGTAATAAAATTGTAATCGTCCCTTAGTGATAAAAGTTCTTATTTTGTCCGGAATGTTGTGGTTTGTCCAGAATGAGTTGGAGAGAGAGTGATCGATATTGGGGGATTCCCGTACAATACGTCCCTGAGATTTCTTGGCTTTCCAACTTTCGGTGATTTCGTTTAGCTGAAGTTTTTTGTACGCCGCATAAAATCGTGTGGCATCTTCGATGACAGTTGATATCTCTTCATCTATGTGGAGTTCGAAGGCATGTTTGTTGTTTCTGTCATGTAGCTTTAGGTTCATTCTAGCACACATTTCGTTCAAATGTACCCATGTTGATCTCGTCCAGTTTACTTTAGACTTTTTCCTGATTATACCTTTTTCATTTGTTTTATATCTCGCGAAAGACGTTTCATCAGTCGTGTTTGCAACCTTGCGTTTGTCCATGTGCAACTTTAATGATTTTCTCGCTGTTTCTCTAACCTGTGGGTCGTCGCTGTTCAATACCGACAGGTAGAATGCCAGGTGTTTCGCATAGTACATTACACGTGGGCTGAGTAGTCCTAGTCCTCCGTGTGACTTTGGTGTAAACATGAAGGCTCTAGTGGCAGAGTTGTTAAGATTTAGCCATTCCCTGACCATATTGGCAATAAGATCTTCAAGGTGATTTATATCCTTTTCAGTGAAGGTGAGGTTTGGATAATAGAAGTTCATCTTTTGGTTGCACATTATGTTGACAGCCTCAATTTTTGCGCTTGATGGTAACAGCGTTTTGTCAATGTTATTGAGTGACTTTTCGAAGTCTCTAATCAGTGACGTCACTTGCTGTTTATCGGCACTATTTGAGATGTTGAAGTCGTATCCTAGATACGTATAACATTGTTCTTTTTCATACATGGGCAATGGGCTGCCTTGTACTGTTATCTGGTTATATCTTGTTGTTGTGTTTCTCTTCCAGTTGTTTCCCGTTCTTTGTCCATGTAAAATGGCACATTTACGGTGTTTAATTTCCATTCCGCTGGTGTTTAAAAAGGAGTTAGTTTTTAATGCCATTTCCTTTAGGGCTTCTTCTGTCGTTGCAGTGAAGTTGACATCATCTACATAGCCTTGAACGGGGTTTGGGATGTGCACTAGGTCGTAAGAGTGCTCTATCCACCGAAGCCATTTATCTATGCCCTGTTCGAAGGCTATCACTGACCAAGGGCAGCCTTGGATAATTCCTCTACTACGCTTGATGGGTTGCGTTATTGCACGGGCGGTCATTACTTGGAATGTTGATCCATTGTATATGTCTCTTGTGATATCTATAAATGGTTTAGGGTATCCCGCTGCGCTCATTTCATTGAGCATAAATTCGTGGTCGATGCTTCCGAAGGCATCTTTTATGTCGACGAATCCGACGAAGAGTTTGGAACTTGTATGCAGAAAGTCAGATATCGTTGTTTTTAAACAAAATACATGTTCTTGTAGCCCGTTTCTTGGCATGGATCCTTTCTGCCGAGATGATAATCTTTGTGCTTCTACGATCCATTTTACATGTCGTGCTTGAATTGCTTTTAAAAATATCTTGTAAGAGGTCAGCAATAAAGAAATTGGTCGCCAGTCTTCAATGTTCTCTGGCTTACCGTTCTTTTTCGGAACAAGTGTTATTATCCCGTGCTTCCATTCGGGCGGGACGCGACGGTGGGCGAGGCAAGTGTTGAAAATTGCTCTAAGCACGGGCGCATGAGCTTGTTTATGTTTTGTTTGATGGTATCGTATGTGACCCCATCTGCTCCCGGGGAACGTTTAGTTGGTAAGCTTTTAATAAATGTCTTAATTTCGTCATCATTAAATGGGTCGGTGGGCGGTGCCCATTCGGGATCTGGGGTGATGACATCATTTTGCCATGGTGGTATCTGGATGGTATTAAGGGATCGCTGACAGCGCTCTTTAAAATATTGTTCTATGGTGTCTATATTTATTGAGCACGAAGCAGATTTCGGCATTTTCCCTTCGTTGTTAATAATTTCAATGGCTTTATTTTGATTGGTTTGCCACAGAGTGGTGATCTCCTCTTTAGACACCTTGGACTCGTCCGTGTTGTTATTGAGGTGGGGTTTTCCCTTACTGAAACATGGCTGAATATGAACTTTCACAAATGTCAACATGAAATGAATATTGTTAAGTAGCGACTTGCTCTGATTGGGTGGTACATTATCTGGGTTGTTCTCAGCTTCTTCCAATTCCTCTGGGATGGTCACAGGGACTTTTAGAAGTATTCTCTTTACATATTTCAGAAAACAAATACTGAACGGCTTGCCGTCTGGCCTGGTGTGTTGATATTCATTGCCCCTATAAAATACGCTGCACAGCAATGACACCAGCTTCCACCACTTGCTGGGGTCTGCATGAGTATATCTATTTCTAAGTGTTATTGGCTTGGTGCTAAGAGACTTCCTAAAAGTTTTCTCTGCAGCTACAAACTCATCCCACTGCTGGGGATCATGAAAGTTAGACCAAATCACGGGGTTTTGAAGAGTGTTGTCGCCATGTTGGATGTCTGCTTTCCTGTTGTTTTCTACTCCAGCTATAATCCATCGAATTTTACCACTTTTCACAGCATCCTTCACGCACATTTTGAGCCTGGTAAACAGGCCCAACCCTTTTCGGACCATAACTACGTTAACGGGGGCAGTTACCACGGATGCACGGTCCATGATCACAGAAAAACACACACAGAAGCACAAAGCCCTGCTGGCCTATCCGCCATCTTGAACCGGAACATACATACATACATACATACATACATACATACATACATACGTACATACATACATACATACATACATACATACATACATACATACATACATACATACATACATACATACATACATACATACATACATACATATATACATACATACATATAGGGTCTTTATTTCCACTGAAATACATTACAATTGCATGTACTGATACAATATAAATAAACATTGTATCTGTGTGGAAATTGTGGCTGTGATAGGCTAGGAGTAGATGGAAGGCTGTCTGTGAAAGATGGGATCTCAAGACTTGTTCAGTAGGGTTTGTTCAGTAAGGTGTTAAAAATCAATAGCTTTGAAATGATGTTTACATCGCTGCTTCCATGCCTGGTATGATCCAATGATGGCGCTTAAGCTACAATAGCTGCTTAGAAAGTTTGCCTCTGTTCTGCTTACATCCAACTTCAGTAGCCCAGTTTTAAATTTCTGATGCACAATGCCCAAAGTTCCCACGATCAACACAATAACCTCACACTGATATCCTGTATTATTGATGTCAAGAGACAATGGGAAATACTTGTTGAATTTTTCTTGGTAACATGTGTTTATGTGTGCATCAAATGGAACTGATATTTCAACAAGTTTTGCTTTTTTCTGTTGGTGGTTTATGATGGTGATATCAGGTCTCGTGTGTGTTTGCTGGAAAACGTCTGTATGTGATTGTTGGTCTGTGAGGAAATGACTACGCTTAATCACAGTGTCCCTCATAACAGTCTTTTCTTTGTTAAACCAGGCAATTTTTGCGTGAATAATGTCCACAATTCTGTTGTGCCTGCTCTGGTATATTTTCTGCTGTTTCGTGCAGCCGCTCAGGACATGGGAGGCGGTTTCTGTCGGGTGGTTGCAGATCTTGCAGCTCTTGGTGTATGTCTGAGGGTAGTAGATAGATAAGAGGCTTTCACATTCCAAGAGCTGCAATCTGCCTCGACACACGAACGATCGTAACTTGTCATTTATTTTGTGGTTTGTCAAGGCTGTGGTCTTCTATTTCGTTTATAGACACCGTTATTAGTCTCTACATGATATGATCGGGGGCCAACTTTCCTCACAATCGACCCAGGTAACCAGGTTTTGTGTCCTGCTGTAGGTTGAAGTCGGACTTGTGCTGTTTCTGGAAGATATAAATGGCTCAGACTACCATTTGGACTGAAATGTAGTCCAGAGATTTTCCAGAGAATCATGGATCAAATGTTAGAAGACATTGATGGTGCATTTGCTGTCATGGATGACATCTTGGTAGCTGGAAAGGATCTCAAAGAGCATGATGAAATACTCAAGAAGGTACTCGAAAGAGCTACAGCCTACAATCTGAAGCTGAATATGGAAAAAGTGAGGATCCGACAAAAGTCAGTAGAGTATTGCGGACACATCATCAGCGCAGAGGGTTTGAAAGCAGATCCTGAGAAGATTAAAGCAGTCAAAGAGATGCCAAGACCACGTGATAAAGAAAGTCTTCGCAGATTTCTTGGTTTTGTCACATACCTGGGAAAATTCATTCCAAATTTGAGCCAAGAAGATCAGCCATTGCGAGAACTACTGAAAGCAGAAACTATCTTCCAATGGGAAGACCAACAAGAAAAGGCATTCAACAGGCTGAAAGACTTATGTATAAGGGCACCAGTCTTACAGTATTTTGATGTGAATAAACCAGTCGAGGTTCATTGTGATGCAAGTTCTACGGGACTAGGAGCAGTCTTGATGCAAGGAAACAGACCGATTGCATATTCATCCAGAGCACTCACAGACACTGAGACAAGGTATGCGCAGATAGAAAAAGAAATGACAGCCATTGTTCATGCGTGCAAGAAGTTCCATTGCTTTATCTTTGGGAAGGAGGTAACAGTGTTTACTGACCACAAACCACTAGAACAGATATTCAAGAAACAACTGCTTGCAGCGCCAATGAGACTTCAGAGGATGCTGTTGGCCCTCCAATGGTATGACCTAATAGTGACTTATAAGAAAGGCAAAGATATGCAATTACCAGACACTTTGTCAAGGGCTTATCTGCAGGAATCTGAACCAGAAATAGACCTGAGTCAAGTAAACACCTTGGAGTTTCGGAACATTTCGGAGGAGAAGTACAAGCTATTCCAAATCAAGACGGATGAAGAACTCAAGCTTCTACATCAAGCAATACTGATAGGGTGGCCAGAGCGGAAGAACGATGTACCAAGAGAGTTACAACCCTACTTTGAGAGCAGAAGTGAGCTGAGTGTTGTTGATGGAATCATCTTCAAGTCAATGAGAATAGTTGTACCACCTAGTCTGAGGATGTATGCACTTGATCTCATCCACAAAAGCCACATGGGTATTGTGAAATGCAAACAAAGAGGCAGAGAAGTTTTCTTCTGGCCAAGTATGAATGCTGAGATCGAGGAAAAAGTAAGAAAATGTGAGCTGTGTGCAGCAATCTGCAACAAACAGCCAACAGAGCCCCTAAAATATACCATGATGCCAAAGCATCCATTTGCTGAAATAGCTGCAGACTTATTTGAGTTTGAGTCCATAAATTATCTCATAACAGTTGACTACTATTCTGCATTCATCCAGACAGTAAAACTTAATAGCGTGAGAAGTTCATCTGTAATCGAAGCTATGAAACAGAACTTCAGCATTCATGGTATTCCCAACAAGATCAAGACAGACTGTGGAACACAGTTTACTAGTCGGGAATTCCAAGAATTCTGCAGTGAATATAATATTCAACACGAGATGGTATCTCCTCATCATCAGAGTGCCAATGGGAAGGCAGAACGAGCGGTGCAGATTGTGAAAAGACTGTGGCAAAAGTGCAAAGACAAATACCTGGCAGTCTTAGATTTCAACACAACACCACTTGAGAACGTGAACGCTTCACCAGCACAACTGCTTATGGGTAGACGACCAAGAAATCTTCTTCCAGCAGCTAACCAACTGTACCAACCGAAACTCATCAGACGCAAAGAATTCTCCAAACAGTACTACAAGATGAAGCAAACCCAGAAGTACTACCATGACAGAAAGACAAAACCACTGCGAGATCTTCCAGAAACAGCACAAGTCCGACTTCAACCTACAGCAGGACACAAAACCTGGTTACCTGGGTCGATTGTGAGGAAAGTTGGCCCCCGATCATATCATGTAGAGACTAATAACGGTGTCTATAAACGAAATAGAAGACACATTAGAACATCTACTGAGCAGGCTAACACTAACAGAGATCGCTATGATGTCCCACCACTATTAGATGAAATTGAAGATGACACTCCAGTACCTGTCAACGATAATTGTGGTATGCCCAATACTCCGCAGCCACAGGTCGAGGCCCCACCCTCACCAACCCAGAGAGAGTTTCCAAACTCTCTTCCTCTCACTGACAACGTGTCTCTGAGAGCCCACTCAGACAATACACCATACACTACTAGAAGTGGCCGTCAGGTTAGAAAGCCTAACAAATATACACTGTAGGCTATTGTCTTTAAAAGAAACACTTGTTAATTTTTTTTTCATTGTTAAATGAGAAGGAAAGAAGGAATTGAATGTGTTGATGGTCACTCAAACAAAAACATTTACCACACAAAGGTCTACACTCATAATAGTTCGTCCATCAGGTATGATGATGACCTTAACAACACCAGAGGAATAAAGAACAGAAATTGTTGAGAATTTCAACACATGGACAATAAAGAGAACTAAAGGACACAGAGGACAGAATGGAAAGACTGTTCTTTCATGACTTATGGCTTCTCATGTGACTGATAAGTCCTATTTTTGCCCTGAAGACCCTTCCGCATAAATGACAAGAGTGCTCCGTTGGTTCAGTACCACTGGGCCTTTTCTTGCGCCGTTCTCTTTTTGATAGCCTGCTGGACTCTGTCAGCTTCCCATGCTTTGCTGCCTCTGGTAAGGGCCGCCCTCCAATTTGCACGATCAAGCGAGAGCTTTTCCCACTCACTCACATCAATGGCAAAGGCCTTCAGTGATTGCTTGAGAGTGTCTTTGTAACGTCTCTTTGGGGCCCCAACATTCCTCGTTCCACTGGAGAGCTCAGAGAAGAAGATTTGCTTAGGGAGTCTGGAGTCGGGCATTCTGACAACATGTCCTGCCCAACGTAGCTGAATTTTTTTCAGGTGGCAGAAGATGCTCAATTCCTTGGCACGATTGAGGACCTCAGTGTCTGGAATTTTATCCTGCCATTTGATCCTTAGGATCTTTCTAAGGCAGGCCAGATGAAAGTGATTTAGCTTTCTGGCATGCGATTGGTACACTGTCCAGGTTTCAGCCCCATAGAGTAGGGTGGGAAGGACCACAGCATTGTACACTTTCAGCTTAGTGTCTGTGCGAATGCCGGCAACATCCCATACTCTCTTTCGAAGCCTGCCAAATGCAGAGCTGGCTTTGCTGATTCTTGAGAGAATTTCAGTATCAACACGAGTCGCGGAAGACAGTGTACTGCCAAGATAGGTGAAGTTCTCCGACACCTTCAGAAGACTGTCATGGACTTTGATATTTGGGGTCACAGGATACTTGTCGTCTGGAGTAGGCTGATGGAGCACTTCCGTCTTCTTTGTGCTTATTGTGAGGCCAAAGTTGTCACAGGCACTAGAGAACTTATCAACACAGTTTTGCATGCTATCCTCATCGTGTGCCAGAAGTGCACAATCATCAGCAAATAGTAGGTCACAGACTTGAGTACTTTTGGTTTTGGTTTTTACCTGAAGTCTCCTGAGGTTGAATAGACTGCCATCAGTTCGGTACTTGATGCTTACCCCTTGAGGAGGAGAGCTAAAGGCTTTTTGTAGCATTGCAGAGAACATGATGCTGAACAGAGTTGGGGCTAAGACACAACCCTGTTTTACCCCATTTGTGACAGCAAAGGGCTCTGAAACACTGCCGTTACTTTTGACTGCAGCTTGCATGCCATCATGAAACTGGCGCACTATTGTGATGAATTCGGGTGGACACCCAAACTTCGCCAAGATTTTCCAGAGGCCTTCACGACACACTGTGTCAAATGCTTTTGTGAGGTCAACAAATGTGATATACAGCGCTTTATTTTGTTCCATGCATTTTTCCTGAATCTGTCTGGCAGCAAAAATCATATCCGCCGTTCCCCTCTCTTTACGAAAGCCACATTGGCTCTCGGGAAGCAAGTCATTTGACGAGAGGTGATCAAGAAGGCGATTCAGAAGCATTCTTGCCAATATTTTGCCAGCAATTGAAAGTAGAGAGATTCCCCGATGGTTGTCACAGACTTGGCTGTCCCCTTTGTTTTTGTACAGATGGATGATTGAAGCATCTTTGAAGTCCTGTGGCAGCTTCCCTGCCTTCAACATATGATTGAACAACTCGGTCAACCTTTCAATAAGCTTTTCTCCACCGAAGGCATACACCTCAGCAGGAATTGAATCCACGCCTGGTGATTTGTTAAAGGACATCTGATTTGTGGCAGTTCGGGTCTCATTTGCTGTGAATGGCTTGGCAAGAGCTGCATTAATAGGAGTCTGAGGGAGGCGGTCAATGGACTCAGTATTTATATTTGATGGCCGATTTAGCACACCTCCGAAATGTTCTGCCCAACGCTGAATTATGGCATTCAATTCAACAATGCGTGTTGAACCATCTGACGCAAGAAGTGGCGTAGTGCCAGAGCCGGATGGTCCAAACACAGCTCGGAGGCTCTCAAAGAACTTTCTAGTGTTGCTTGTGTCGGCATATTTCTGAGTTTCTCTTACTCGCTCTTCAAGCCAGACATTTTTCATTTTCCTCAGCTTCTTCTGGAGTACACCCTTACATGCACGCATTGCATCAGCTTTTGCTGTGGAAGAGGGGTCACTGCAGTGAGCTTGGATGAGACTATTTTTTTCTTTGATGAGCACTTTGATTTCATTATCATTATCATTGAACCAGTCCTGGTGCTTGCGGACAGGAAAACCAACTGTGCTGCTGGCGCTAGAGTGTACAGTCGTATTTAGGTCAGTCCAGCTCTGTTCAATGTTCTCAGGGTCAAAAGTCACGCAATCCAATTTTGAGGAGAGTTCTGATGAGAGCTCGCTCTGTTTCTCAGCTGAGCAGAGTTTTGAAACATTTAGGCGTTTAGGTGGCGCTTTCCCTTGAGGGCGTCTATTGCGCCTCAATGTTAGTCTGAGCTTGCAAACAATGAGTCTGTGGTCAGTTCCACACTCGGCACCACACATCGCCTTTGTTACAAGGACATCCTTTCTGTCAGTCTTCCTCACAATGACATAGTCTATGAGATGCCAATGCTTTGAGCGGGGATGCATCCATGACGTTCTGTTTCTCACGGGGAGACTAAAATTTGTGTTGGTAATGAACAGGCCAAATTCAGAGCACAAAGTAAGTAAGCGCAACCCATTGTTATTGCATGGACCAACTCCATGAGGGCCCAAAACATTTGGCCACGCTGAGATTTCGGAGCCAACCCTAGCATTGAAGTCCCCCAAGAGAATCAGCTTATCAGCTGCCGGGACAGAACATATGACAGATTCTAGATCAGAATAGAACTTGTCTTTGGCTTCATCTGGGTTTGTCATGGTGGGCGCATATATATGAGCTAATGAGGGTGGCTGACTGGCTTTTCCCAACTGGGATCCTGAGTGTCATTAGCCTGTCATTTATTTCAATTGGCATGGACTGCAAGTTTCTGACAAGGTCATTTTTAATTGCAAACCCAACACCATGCTGTCTTGGTTCGACTGCACCCTTGCCTTTCCAGAAGAAGGTGTATCCACCACTGAGCTCTTTGAGTTGGCCACTATCAGGGAGTCTGGTCTCAGTGAGTGCCACTATGTCCAGGTTGTACCTGCTGAGCTCAATGGCAATAAGTGCAGTGCGTCTTTCCGGGTTGTTTGAGTTGTCCTGTAGTGTGCGTATATTCCAGGCTCCTAGCCTGAGTAAGCTGAATTTCTTTTTGTTTCGACCGCAAAAAGGGATCCCCACTGGTCGCGGTATACCAGTCAGGGTGATGTGAAGTGGGCTTTCTTTAGGGCACCTTTTCTAGCCCCTTCCTCAGTTGAGGTGAGCAGTGCTATCCTTAAATAAGGCTGCTCAGCTACTGTGGGTGCTGCCTCCCCACGCCTCCACTTCAATCGACGATGAAGCGACCATAGCCCACAGCCACCAACGTGTAGGTCTGTGCTAACAGCTTCCAGTCTATCCAAACCTGCTGCCACCGCACTCACCCATCGCCGTTGGAATTTTGAGAGGAAAGAAGACGAGACAAAGATGAAAGAAGACGAGGTGAGTGTTGAGACTGGCGCAAAGAATTTGTTTTTAGTGAGAAAGAGCTGCGCAAACATCAGACTCACTCTCTCGCCTGGACACAACTTATCCAAGTGGCAAGACAGGGTCAAGACGATTGGAAATGTATCCAGGTGCAGGAGGATGCCAGAGGGACAGTCATATTGCCTGACCGGCTGCCTGTAGGCTACTCCACAGCCTCGCAGTCCCAACTGACTAGGGTGAAAGACCCAAACCAAAGAACACCAATACTGGTGGATGCTCTGTGTCACGATATCCAGGCCAGAGTGACGGTATATTGCCATCTGCCCTATCAATCAACCACTGGCCTGCTGCCGCCAGCTTCGAAGCTGCGTCCGGGAAGTTTGCTCAATTCTTCGTCTGTGATTTAGGCAAACAAGCCTATGACCACACCGCTACCGGGGGCCAATATGAAGGACTCAAGTACTGAGGGTCACATTGTGCCCTAGCATGTGGCCGTTGGGTTAGATGAAACCTCCTCCGCCCTGGCCGTTTGCACCGACAGGTGCACGCCCACTGATACCATGCTAGCGTACCAGTTCATGAAACAGGTTGTACTGGATTACATGTTACCAGTAGCAGATTTTTCTGACCTGACAAACTAGGCGTTTGTCTACACTCATAGACAGTAGTTAACACTCAAGAGTGATGTATAAATCCATAAACTGTTGCCATATCAACGTATTAGCTAGAAACAAAAAGGATACATTTTTCAAACTCATCATAGTTGGTATTATTTATGGACTATGACAAACAGAACTGAACTGTACATGAAGTTAATAAATTAAAAAAAAAAAAAAAGTCAATGTCCATCCTATCATCACACTCACATAGAAAAAGGGAGATGTAACATAAATTAGATTTGGCCTCACTTGCCAAATGTCCTATCGGGCAAGTAACAGGAAGTGGCCACCAAAAATAAAGAAGAGCTGAACACTTGATACCTGAACACGCATTTGTTGAGTTTGGTGTGTCTTGGACTTAGACTTGATTTGGAACGCCCATAACGAAACACTACAGTTTATAGTCTGCTTTAGTGGCCTCTCTCACTATTCTGCCCTGTGAGGATTTGCTGACGAGGTCTTCATGGGATGCTCTGACCTTGAGTGTCTTGTAGGCCATGTAAAAGGCCTCAGCGGATCTGAACGATAATGTTGTTTCTTCGTCTGCCTGTATCTGCATAATGAAGTCGTGGCCTTGTTGTAGTAGGCCGATGTTCTCACGATAACACATTTCGTGGAGAATGATCCAGTCTGATTTTGTCCAATTCACTTTGGAGTTTTTCTTGACATTGCCTTTGCGGAAGGAATTCCGTACGAGATCCGCACTGTTGCCGACAAACAAAAGAGGGGATTTTTTGAGCGGGAATACAAAAAGGATGGGCTCGGTATTTATATGGGAGAAAAGAAAGAAAGAAAGAAAGGGCGTTCTTTTTTTTTTTTTTTTTAACTATCTTACTTCCGTCTCATCTCAATTTCTCTGCGTAGGAATCATCTGAAAGTGAACACATACATAATTATTATAAATCATATCATGACAGTACTCGGATTCGCACCCACACCCTTTCGCTCCTTAATCACACGTCTTAACCATTTGGCCACGCAGGTGAGTTAATATCTTGACGGTAGTCATTTACTAATACTCACATACTGCACCCTTGACCTAAATTATGGAAAGTTACGGACCTTGTTAATTTGCATAGTTTTTAAAATTATGAATCGGCTTAGTAGCAAAACAATCCTATTTCAGCTGCTGGGAGATTGCATGATGTTAGCTAATACAGGGCCTACATGAGTGCACGTCGATCGCCATTGGCTACCCCAGCCCCTTTTCGCCTGATTAGTCAATCTGACTACTGCCCAGACGAACATCGGCCTACGGCCTCGATGATACAAACTGACTAGACCCTCACGCCCCCAGGTCCATCTGACCATTCCATGTGAGTTTAAATTCCTGAACACCATATCAGGTTTTGTTTCAGCAAACCTTCGCTAGTTGCGCTTTTCGTAAATTCTGTTACCGTGTTGCCCAGCAAGTTTCAAAATGGCTGCCTTCTGGACAAAATGTATCGATTGGGATGTTGAAATGTGTTGTTTGACTCGATATCAAAGTTTTTTCTTACATTTGATGCTGTTTCCAATGAATAATAATTGAATATAAGTCTGAAAAACCAAACTTGTGCCCAGAAGTAAATTAGTAGGGAAAGCAAAGTGCGGATCTCGTAAGGAATTCCTCCCGCCTTTGCAATCAATTGCATAACCAGCAAAGTTCGGATGATCGTTGCTAGTTTCTTCCGCCTTGCGTTTCGACATATGGAGTTTTAAGGACCTTCTTGCTGTTTCTTTGACATACGGGTCGTCGTTATTAAGGAGAGACAGGTAGAAGGACATGTGTTTTGCGTAGTAGAGGACATGGGGGTTAAGCAAGCCAATGTCACCCATGGATCTTGGAGTGAAGAAGAATGCTCGTGTTGAAGACGAGTTTAAGCCTAGCCAGGTTCGTGCGGACCAGACTATTTTGTCCTCTAGGTGTTTCAAATTGGCCTCTGTGAAGTGCAGGTTTGGGAAGTAAAAAGTCAATTTTGACATGCACATCACGTTCACTGCCGAAAGTTTGGCTGATGTCGGTAGCACTGATTTGTCAATCTGGTCTATGGTTTTATCAAAGTCACTTATAATGCTATTCACCTGTTGTTGACCACTGGTGTTGGTAATGTTGATGTCATGCCCCAGGTAAGTATATTCCTTCACTTTGTGGTACATTGGAATAGGAGCATTCTGGATACTAAACTGACGGTTGCCAGTTGTGGATTTTTTGTTCCAGTTATTGCCTGTTCTGTGTCCATGAAGGACAGCGCATTTACGATGTTTCACGTCCATTTGTGCCATCTGCATAAAGTTATGTGTCTTATCAATCATGGTGGCCATTTCATTTGCAGAGGTAGCGCAACAGCATACATTATCAACGTAGCCCTGCACTGGTGTTAAGTTGGAAGCTGTAATTCCATCTGACTCATAGTCTGAATTTATCCATCTTAACCATTTGTCAATTCCCTGTTCGAAGGCTATAATTGACCAGGGGCAGCCCTGGATAACTCCTTTCTCCCTGTGGATTATTCTTGTTATCCCCCCTTTTGCTTTGACTTGGAAAGTCGACCCTTCATAGATATCTTTAGTTATGTCGACGACTGCTTGTGGATATTGCGCTTCTTGGAGTTGGTTAAGCATGAATGCATGATTGATGCTGCCAAATGCATCCTTAATGTCAATGAAACTTATGAACATCTGACTGCTGCTGTGTAAAAAGTTGGTGATTGTCGACTTTAAGCAGTACACATGTTCTTGTAACCCATTTCGAGGTATTGATCCTTTTTGTCTCGTTGAAAGTCGCCCAGTTGCGACAATCCACTTCATTAATCGGGATTCAATGATTTTCATGAACAATTTATATGATGTTTGTGAGAGCGAAATGGGCCGCCAGTCGTCGATGTTATCGGGGTTGCCGTTCTTTTTCTGCACCAATGTTATTATTCCGTGTTTCCACTCTGGTGGTACACGGCGGTTTTCTAGGCATGTGTTAAACATGCGTGTGAGCACAGGTATAAGTTTTCTGCTCTGTTGTTTCACTGTGTCATAAGTAACACCGTCTGCGCCTGGCGACTTTTTTCTAGGCAAGTTTTTAATTGTTGTGGATACCGCTTCTTCTGTAATTGGGTCGATGGGTAGATCCCATTGTGGCGATGGGGTGGACAAACCTATCCATGGTGGGGTTTGAGAGGTATCGGGTGGAGCTTGGCAGTGGGTTTTAAAGTGCTGCTCTATCTCATCGATATCGATGTTACATGCAGAAGAATGCTTTCTCTTGCCGTCGTTTTTGATAATCTCGATCGCTTCACGTTGCTTATATTGCCACAAGTTAATCAGTTCTCCCTTTTCTACAATGGACTCTTCCGTGCCAGCACAGTGTGAGGGGGTTCCCCGTCGAAAAAATGGCTGAATCTCTGACTTGACCGAACTTAGCATGTACTTTATCTTAGAATGAAGGGTAGTAGATTCGTCCTGTAGGTGGTCGGGTGCGGAATCAAGGGTTTCAGGGATTGTGAGAGGGAACTTAGATAGGATACGTATCACGTATCTCAGGAACTGGATACTGAAGGGTTGGCCGTCTGGCCTAGTTTCAACATATACATTGTCTCTTGAGAACACACTACACAATAGTCTAATGACTCGCCACCATTTGCTAGGATCTTCATGCGTGTATCTTGGCTTGATGGTTATTGGCTTCGTGCTGATACTCTTCCTAAAGCCCTTCTCTTGACCAATAAATTCATCCCACTTCTCTGGATGGCCGAGAAATGGTTCCCAACTACTTGGGTCTAGAAGTGCTTCATTACTGAAGCTGTGTCCGCCATCTTTGTTGTTATTGTTAGTGTCACCTGCATACCTGATGTTTTCCATACGAATTTTCCCACTTTTCAACGCTTCCTTGAAGCTCATCTTCAGTCTGGTAACCAGACCAACTTTCCTGCCCACCTCAGCAGCATTATCGACGGCAGCTACGACGGATATATGGTCCATTATGACGAAAAGAACACACAGTGACAAAAGTCCCGCTGGCCCGTCCGCCATCATGTACATACATACATACATATGTTGCATAATGTGAATAGTTTTTATTTGGCCACAAACTGGGGGTCAACAACCTGGCAACTCCTGGCCAGGATGGACAAGGGGAACTACTGGGAAGGGGGAAAGAAGAGCACTTCCTGTAGAGTCAAGCTAGGGTGAGTACCACAAAATGGTGGCAGCCGGTTTTTTAAGAACCTAATCCAGATGAAATCGAAACATAGCCCAGTCATCCATACCTATCTTAGGGATCTAGACAACAACAATCAACAGTAATTGAGTCCATCCTGTTTTTAAATCTAGATCTGGTCAGATAGGCTAGATTATACTGTTTTTACAAGATCTGGAAAAATATAGGCCTCATGGCTGAAAGAGAAACGACAAAACCTGTAATCGCAGGCATTAGACCACCAGACAAACTGGTGCTGGGGTCTAATCCCGTAGAAACTTGGAAGTTATTTAAACAGATGTGGAGCACATATGCCATCCTGTCGCGTCTTGAACAATTAGACGTGAAGTTCCAAGTTGCTCTGTTCCTTCATAGCCTCGATGATGAAGCGCTCCGATTATACAACGGATTCCAGTTTGCCACAGCTGATGACAACCGTAATCTGCAGGAGATCATCCAGAAGTTCCATGACTTCGTGATCGGAGAACAAAACGAAACATACGAGCGCTTTAAATTTAACAAGCGAAACCAGGCGCAAGGCGAGACGTTCGAAGCTTTCCTGTCTGATCTTCGCCGATTAGCGAAAACCTGCAATTTTTGTGATAACTGCAGAGATTCCCTTATCCGTGATAAGGTAGTCACTGGCATTCACAATCAAGAGGCCCGCACTGATTTACTAAAAGAACGACAGCTCACTCTCGAGAAATGCATCGATATCTGCCGTTCTGCTGGGGATGCGGCAACCCAGGGCAAGGCCCTTGAAGATTTTTCCAGCGCAAATAAGACCGAAGTTGAAGCAGTGAGACAAAAGAGTCGTAGACCCGAACACCGATCTGCTTTGGGCTCTCAATCCGGAAACTCGTCCAACTCAACTCGAAAACAAGGTTACAGTAACAGCAACGCACGTGGAAACGCACCCAAATCGTCATCTTGTCGATTTTGCGGCTACGGGAAACACGACCGGACGGAATGTCCTGCACGTACAGCACGCTGTAACAGATGCAAGAAAATGGGCCACTACCAAAAGGTGTGCAGATCAAAATCTGTGACCGAGGTGCACTTCGATCAAGACACCTCGGACTGTGATCTCCCTAGTTCCTTCCTAGGACACATTTATCACCCCAGCTCGACTCTGCAGGAACTCACCGACGACAATGACTGGGTTGTCAATATCCATGTCGACAAACACTTTCATCCCTTTAAGCTTGACACTGGTGCGTCAGTCACAGTTATGGGGGAAAAGGACATAGGTGTGGCACCTAATAAATTGAAGAGGCCAGACAAAGCACTCAGAGCTGCCGGGGGAACCAACCTAACAGTATTAGGCTTCGTTAAAAAAACTCTAAGAAATAAAGACAAGTGCATTGTGGAAAAAGTGTACGTCGTCAAAGGTCAAGGTCGCTCTCTACTCCGTCGAAACGCATGTGTCAAGTTGGGTTTGATAGCCAGAATAAACCAGCTTGATGAAACACCAGATTTTAAGAAAGAATTCCCAAAACTGTTCAAAGGCTTAGGCAAGCTGCAAGAGCCGTACAGCATTAAGTTGAAAGATGGTGTGGAACCTTTGCACATTTACACTCCACGCAAGATAGCTCACCCCCTCCTTCCAAAGGTCAAAGCTCAACTCGACAAAATGTTAGCTGATGGTGTAATTTCTGAAGTCACAGATCCTACTGATTGGTGCGCAGGAATGGTGGTAGTGCCCAAACAAGATGGTTCAGTTAGAATTTGCATAGATCTTACGGCCCTCAACAGAGCTGTCAAGAGAGAAGTTCATCCACTAAAGTCTGTAGATGAAGACCTCGCATAGTTTTCAGGTTCGAAAATATTCACCAAATTAGACGCAAGATCGGGATTCTGGCAAATTCCTCTTTCTGAAGATTCACGCAAGTACACAACTTTCTTAACACCGTTTGGAAGATTTTGCATGAACCGCCTGCCCTTCGGCATTTCCTCAGCATCAGAAGTTTTCCAGCGTACAATGACTAAGATTCTACGAGACCAAGAGGGAGCTATGTGCCACATTGACGATATCATCATTCACGCTCCAGACAAGGCCACACATGACAAGCGCGTGAGACAGGTCATGCAGCGTTTACAAGACGCAGGTCTCACACTCAATGAGAAATGTGCCTTTTCTCAGACATCTTTGAAATTTCTTGGTCATGTCTTGCATCCACGTGGATCCCGACAAAGTCAATGCCATCATCAACTTTCCACAGCCACAAACTATCACTGAGCTACAGCGATTTTTGGACATGGTAAATCAGATGGCAAAGTTCTCACCACGACTCGCTTCATTAACAGACCCCCTTCGTCTCCTACTCAAAAAAGAGTCAGTCGATATGGGACCACCCACAGGAGGAATGTTTCAACGCCATCAAGACACAGCTAACATCATCACCTGTTCTTGCCCATTACTCGCCAAATCTAAAGACGATAATTGCGGCAGATGCATCCAACAATGGGATTGGAGCAGTTTTGATTCAAATCCAACCAGACGGTTCGCGGAAGCCAGTCAGCTACATTTCCCGCACGTTGACTGACACAGAACAGCGATACGCGGTCACTGAGAAAGAAGCCTTAGCAGCTACATGGGCATCAGAGAGGCTTAGCGAGTACGTCCAAGGCCTTCAATACGTCATAGAAACTGACCACAAACCTCTTGTGACCCTCCTCATGTCTAAAGAACTTGCAAAGTTGCCGCCTCGGATACAGCGATTCCGTCTTCGTCTTGCACGCTACTCTCCCGAGGTTGTGCATGTTTCAGGAAAACACCAGATCGTGGCAGACACTCTTTCCCGAGCTCCTTCAAGCAAACCTACTGAGGCTGACATCTCTTTCTATGAAGAAGTGAACGCTACGGAAGAACAGGCATTCGACTCCCTTCCAGCAACCCCTCAGAGAATCATGGAAATCATAACCCACCAGAAGTCAGATCCAGAAATTGCCGAAGTTCGCAAGTTTTGCACTGTTGGATGGCCGACCTACATGCCTGCCAATACCTTGCTAAAACAGTATTGGACCAACCAGCACCACTTTTCTATCGTGAATGACCTCCTTTTATATGACGACAGGATTGTCATCCCGAGAGACTTGCGGTTAGATATCCTTAACCGGCTGCATGAAAGTCACCTTGGTATCACCAAATGCAGAGCACTGGCGCTCAACTCAGTCTGGTGGCCGAACGTTATGAGCCAAATCGAGGACATGGTAAGGAAGTGCCTAGTTTGTGCCAAGTTACGCCCAGATGTTAAAGAGCCACTTCTTTCATCTTCTTTTCCTGATCGACCTTGGTCACGTGTAGCCATAGATCTTTTTGACCTCAAAGGTAAAACTAATCTCGCTGTGACAGACTATTATTCAAGATGGCCGGAAATTAGGCTTTTGGACCAACTTTCCAGTGCACATGTGATCAACAAGCTTAAATCAATCGTAGCACCCCATGGAATTCCTGATGTCATGATGTCCGACAATGGTCCTCAATTGGCCAGTTCACAGTTCAAGAAATTTGCCAAAGATTATGGTTTCACTCACATTACTAGCTCACCAAGGTATCCTCAGAGCAACGGAATGATAGAACGAGCAATTCAGACTCTCAAAAACCTTCTGAAAAAAGCAGATGACCCTTACATTGCACTTCTCAACTACAGAGCTACACCTCTGCAGAATGGATATTCACCTAGCGAACTGCTAATGGGTAGGAAACTCCAGACCAAAGTACCCATCACACAGAAAAAACTTGTCCCTCACGGCCCAAGTCAGCGACTTCTCGAAGAAAGGGAGAAGTATAGAGAATACCAGTACAGACAGTACAACAATCGTCATCTCGCCAGATCTCAACCTGACCTACTCCAGGTGAGAGAGTCTACATTAAAGACATGGGACGCAATGCCCGTGTAGTCCAACAACACCACAGCCCCAGATCGTACGTTGTACGTCCAGACAACAGCAACACCCCAGTGAGAAGAAACAGGAGGTTCCTCGTGTCTACACCATCTCAACAGGAACAACCACCAGAACGATCACCTCGAGGCGACACAAACGATCAAAGCTCCCCTGTTGTTCAAAACGAGCCACCACCTGTACAACAGTCGAGTCCTCGACCTACTAGTACCTCCCAAACAAGTAGATATGGGAGAGTCGTCAAGCCGCCACAGAGGCTTGACCTATAATTTAAGTTTCCATAACTGTGAACGGACGACTCACCAAGTGCAGTGATCGTCCTACAGCAAGTTTTTCTTTTCGTATGTGTCGAGGAAAAGACACTTAGTAACTATATTTCATGTGCCAAGAAGGACACTGAACTTTACTTTTGAGTGAATTAATGTAAACAAGTTTGTTGATTCATGTGGATGACTTGGGTGACGATAGCCCATCTTTGGGGGGGGGGGGGGGGGGAGATGTTGCATAATGTGAATAGTTTTTATTTGGCCACAAACTGGGGGTCAACAACCTGGCAACTCCTGGCCAGGATGGACAAGGGGAACTACTGGGAAGAGGGAAAGAAGAGCACTTCCTGTCGAGTCAAGCTAGGGTGAGTACCACAAAAACATACATACATACATACACACATACATACATACATATCATATATACATACATATCAATATCTTTATTTCTCTATAATACAATACAAGTAATGTAACATCATAGAAAAATGATGATGAGAAATACATCAAAATGGATGGTAGCATGCTGGATGCAGGTAAACAGGAAACAAGACTCATGAAGAATATTGAAATAATGATATAAAAGGGTAATGACACAGTACATAGATTATAGAGGATGGGATTTACAACGGCGTTTCCATATGTGATGGGATGAGAATATTGCACTATTGCTTAAGTATTTGCAGAGACCCCGGATTTCATATTTTCTGATATTTAGTTGGAACAATCCTTTAGAAAAATTTTTATGAATGTGGCCCAGACTGCCAACAATCAAAACAATTACACGGGTGTTAAATCCCATTTTGTTTATCTCCATACTGAAGGGGAAATATTTATTAAATTTATTTTGGTAGCAGTTTTCAATATGGGCATCAAAACAGACTGCAACCTCTACAAGCCATACTCTTTTGTGTTCACGATCAATAATTGTAATATCAGGCCTGTTGGCAGTGGTGTCAAAATTTTCCTGGGTGTTATCAAAATGAGCTGGCCTTAAAGGTGTGTCTTTTTTCAATGAGACATGCGTGTTCCTTTTGTACACATCACTTACTTTCTCAAAGATCTTATTGACAACTTTGTTGTGTCTTTGCTGGTAAAGCGGCTTCAGTTTTTTACATCCATCCAAAACATGGGATACTGTCTCAGCATAGAAATTACAAAGTTTACATGTTTTTGAATAACTGTTTGGATAGTATGTGTGCAAAAGACTCTCACATTCAAGCACTTGCATCCTCCCTTTCACACAAAACGTTCGTACTTTATCACTTGTTTTGTGGTTGGTTAAAAAGTTACAAGATACAGTGTAATCAATGTTGTTCCCATTTTCTCTAATTATTCTTCCTTGTGATTTCAAACTTTTCAGTTCTTCAACAACATTATTTAGTTTCACATTTTTATAACATTTTTGAAATTTCACATGATCATGAAGAGAAAAATGAACATCATCATCAACCTCGACAGTGTATTTAAAGATATTGTTAGATTCCTGTAGTTCAATTTTTTCTCTGGCACACACCTCCTGGAGGTTGACCCAATTTGATTTTGACCAGTTGACCTTGCTTTTCTTATTAAGTTGACCATTTTCTTTTAGTTCATATCCTGCGAAATTTATATTTTCTCCATCACTCTCTACTTTTGACACTTTTCTTTTAGTCATATGCAAATCAAGTGACTGGGTCGCAGCATTTTTGACTAAAACATCATCATTATTCAACATACATACATACATACATACATACATACATACATACATACATACACACACATACATACACACACACACACACACACACCTTTCACTACCAGGTTGTTTTCGTTTCCTTTTCCAACTGGATCTGAGAGTGTTACACGTGGCAAGTTGTGCCCAATCAGCCACAGAAAAGCGGAAGTTGTCATGTCTTTGAGCAAAATTGCCTATCTCCCATCCCCATTTTGAAATCATTCACACCTTTTGTTTGGGGATTGGGGACGTCCGTTGTAACAACTTTTTTTCCTTTTCATTTTATTTTTACTTTGACACTGACAGAAAAAATGTGTTCGGATTACCTTTCACTGCCAACCACGAACAATTCTCAGATCAACTACATAATGACAAGTGCCCGGGTCAAACACATCCTGAACTTCAATCAAAGCACATGTGGATGGCAGTAAATTCAGCAAAAACAAGAACACAAATCTTACCTGGCTGAGATATTTTGACGTCGAAGATTTTCTCTACCTGTCGATTGTAAGCAGTAATATGGAAGACGGTATTTGGTGTGTCTTCGATGCAGGAAATGTTGACCGGAACTACGTCATCCGATACCCGCTCCCAGCGCATGTACTCGCCATCTCCGTGGACACGGAACACGTCAGCCCACAACCTGATGACGACAGAACACATCGCAGAGACGGTCAGAGAAACGTACACACACACACACAATTACAGTTTAGTTTCGTATTTTTTGTTGTTTTTGTCGTTCCCGACTGTTTCTTTGTTTAAGATAAGATAAGATAAGATAAGATAAGGTATGACTTTATTATCCTGTTTCCAGGAAATTTGTTGTCGCAGCATTCAGTAACAGCACAACAGTAAATACAATATTATCTAAGACCTACAGGTCTTTCACGCATACCACACACACGCCCATTGCTCACACAACATTACCAGCAAGTAAGAACATTCCTCACACACACACTGTAAGAACAATCCATTAGGAAAACTTACAACAGCATAGCGCGTGAGAAACTGATGCTGGGAGAAACTGAAACTGAGAGAAACTGACACTGGGAGAAACTGACACTGGGAGAAACTGACACTGGGAGAAACTGAAACTGAGAGAAACTGACACTGGGAGAAACTGAAACTGAGAGAAACTGACACTGGGAGAAACTGACAATGGGAGAAACTGACACTGGGAGAAACTGACACTGGGAGAAACTGACACTGGAGGAAACTGACACTGCGAGAAACTGACACTGGAGGGAACTGACACTAGGAGAAACTGACACTGGGAGAAACTGACACTGGAGGAAACTGACACTGCGAGAAACTGACACGTCAGGAAACACTGAGTGCTACTTCGAATTGCGGATGTTCATGTGTCTACTTTGACATGTTAACCCTATCTGAGTACCCCCCCCCCCCCGGCTCACTGTATTCTATAGTCTAATAAAATATTTTATCAACATTCTCTTGGTGTTGGATCATCTGCAGATCTGCAATGGAGTTCCTTGGCCATGCTGAGATCTTAATTGAAATCTTTAGTTTTCTGACTGCTCCTCATTTTCTTCAGTGTGGGTCAGTTACATTCTGTCTTAAATATCTCACTGAGACTTTCGGAGCTTCGCCTATGCAAAGTCACTCTTGTCTTTGTGTGAAAGCCGGATTAAGGCAATGACCGCTTTTTGCGCCTTCGCCAGCTGAGTGCTCACAGAAATTAGGTGAACCTATAAATATCAAAACTTTATTTTAATTTTTATTGCAGGTCGTTCACCTTAAATCAACAGGTCTTATTTTTATGAACATGTTGGTTGGTACATTGTATTAATGCAATAATTGAGATGACATAATTATGTTGTAGAATAAACCAATTTCAGGATTCCAAAACTCGTGCTTTATTAACTGTTACTGGGGGCCTCACATTATCTATAGCCTGGGGGCCTCACATTGTCTGTTGCGCAGGTGCCTCACATTGTCTATAGCCCGGGGGCCTCACATTGTCTGTTGCGCTGGTGCCTCACATTGTTTGTAGCCCAGGGGCCTCACATTGTCTATAGCCCGGGGGCCTCACATTGTCTATAGCCCGGGGGCCTCACATTGTCTGTTGCACAGGGGCCTCACTTTGTCTATAGCCCGGGGGCCTCACATTGTCTGTTGCACAGGGGCCTCACTTTGTCTATAGCCCGGGGGCCTCACATTGTCTATAGCCCGGGGGCCTCACATTGTCTATAGCCCGGGGGCCTCACATTGTCTGTTGCACAGGGGCCTCACTTTGTCTATAGCCCGGGGGCCTCACTTTGTCTATAGCCCGGGGGCCTCACTTTGTCTATAGCCCGGGGGCCTCACTTTGTCTATAGCCCGGGGGACTCACATTGTCTATAGCCGGGGGGCCCCGCATTGTCTGTAGCCCGGGTGCCCCATATTGTCTGTTGCCCGTGGGCCTACAAAATCACAGTTCCTAATAGGGCACAGGGGAATGCCCGGGGACTGTCACTCATCGGAAGGGACAAAAACATTCTGACCTGATTGACAAGTGGCCCTTATTTTATAGACTCTAAACAATAGAAACTGAAACAGACTCTCTCGCTCTCTCTCTCTCTCTCTCTCTCTCTCTCTCTCTCTCTCTTTCTCTCACTCTCTCTCTTTCTCTCTCTCTCCCTCTCTCTCTCTCTCCCTCTCTCTCTTTCTTTCTCTCTCCGTGTGTCTCCTAGGTCTAATTTTTTCTCTCTTTCTATCTATCCATCTATCTGTCTCTCTCTGTTTCTCTTTCTTCTTTTCTGTCTCTCTCTCTGTATCTCTATGTCTCTCTGTCCATCTCTCTCTGCCCTCCCTCTCTCTCTCTCTGTCTCTCTCTCCGTTTTCTCTCCCTTTGTCCCTCTTTGTCTCCCTGTCTTTCCCTCTCTCTCTCCCTCTCTCTGTCTCTCTCTGTTTCTCCCTCTCGCTCTCTCTCTCTCTCTGTCTCTCCTCCCCTCCCTCTGTCTCTCTCTCTCTCTCTCTCTCTCTCTCTCTCTCTCTCTCTCTCTCTCTCTCCGTCCCGCCCCATGATATGATGATGTTCTGCCACCTGTGACAACTTTTTTCTCCCTCTTAGCCCTTGCAGCTGATCATTGTCTTCCACATCTTTCAATGCTACCTCTTAATCGCATAGCCATGTTCATCTAATTGCAAAATCGTATTTTTATAAGTCAGTGTATGTGTGTGTGTGTGTTATACAGACGAACAGACAAACAGAAAGTGGGACGGAGATCGAGTTGGGCGGCCAAGAGAAAAACCTGAATAGACTGGGAAGAAAAGAGGACAGAAAAAGACCAGAGAAAGAGAGAGGGCGGGGCTGTGTGTTTGAGAGAGGGAGGGGGGGGCGGGGCTGTGTGTTTGAAAGAGAGAGGGAGGGGGGGCGGGGCTGTGTGTTTGAAAGAGAGAGAGGGGGGGGCGGGGCTGTGTGTTTGAAAGAGAGAGGGAGGGGGGGGGCGGGGCTGTGTGTTTGAAAGAGAGAGGGAGGGGGAGGGGGGGCTGTGTGTTTGAAAGAGAGAGGGAGGGGGGGGGCGGGGCTGTGTGTTTGAAAGAGAGAGGGAGCGGGGGGGCGGGGCTGTGTGTTTGAAAGAGAGAGGGAGGGGGGGGCGGGGCTGTGTGTTTGGAAGAGAGAGGGAGGGGGGGGCGGGGCTGTGTGTTTGAAAGAGAGAGGGAGGGGGGGCGGGGCTGTGTGTTTGAAAGAGAGAGGGAGGGGGGGGCGGGGCTGTGTGTTTGAAAGAGAGAGGGAGGGGGGGGCGGGGCTGTGTGTTTGAAAGAGAGAGGGAGGGGGGGCGGGGCTGTGTGTTTGAAAGAGAGAGGGAGGGGGGGGCGGGGCTGTGTGTTTGAAAGAGAGAGGGAGGCGGGGCTGTGTGTTTGAAAGAGAGAGGGAGGGGGGGGGGCTGTGTGTTTGAAAGAGAGAGGGAGGGGGGGGGCTGTGTGTTTGAAAGAGAGAGGGGGGAGGCGAAAATTGACGTAACAATAAACACAACAAACCGTGAATAAGTGTGAAACAGAAACTGGGAGAAACTGAAACTGAGAGAAACTGACATTGGGAGAAACTGACACTGGGAGAAACTGACACTGGGAGAAACTGAAACTGAGAGAAACTGAAACTGAGAGAAACTGACACTGGGAGAAACTGAAACTGAGAGAAACTGACACTGGGAGAAACTGACATTGGGAGAAACTGACACTGGTAGAAACCGAAACTACGAGAAACCGACACTGGGAGAAACTGACACTGGGAGAAACTGACACTGGGAGAAACTGACACTGGAGGAAACTGACACTGGAGGAAACTGACACTGCGAGAAACTGACACTGGAGGGAACTGACACTGGGAGAAACTGACACTGGGAGAAACTGACACTGGAGGAAACTGACACTGCGAGAAACTGACACTGGAGGAAACTAACACTGGGAGAAACTGACACTGGGAGAAACTGACACTGCGAGAAACTGATACTGCGAGAAACTGACACTGGGAGAAACTGACACTGGGAGAAACTGACACTGGGAGAAATGACACTGCGAGAAACTGACACTGCGAGAAACTGACACTCGGAGAAACTGACACTGGGAGAAATTGATACTGCGAGAAACTGACACTGGGAGAAACTGATACTGCGAGAAACTGACACTGGGAGAAACTGACACTGCGAGAAATTGATACTGCGAGAAACTGACCCTGCGAGAAACTGACACTGCGAGAAACTGACACGGCGAGAAACTGACACTGGGAGAAACTGACACTGCGAGAAACTGACACTGGGAGAAACTGACACTGGGAGAAACTGACACTGGGAGAAATTGACACTGGGAGAAACTGACACTGGGAGAAACTGACACTGCGAGAAACTGATACTGCGAGAAACTGACCCTGCGAGAAACTGACACTGCGAGAAACTGACACTGCGAGAATCTGACACTGCGAGAAACTGACGCTGGGAGAAACTGACACTGAGAGAAACTGACACTGGGAGAAACTGACACTGAGAGAAACTGACACTGCGAGAAACTGACACTGGGAGAAACTGACACTGGGAGAAACTGACACTGGGAGAAACCGAAACTGCGAGAAACTGACACTGGGAGAAACTGACGCTGGGAGAAAATGACGCTGGGAGAAACTGACACTGCGAGAAACTGACACTGGGAGAAACCGAAACTGCGAGAAACTGATACTGGAGGAATCTGACACTGGGAGAAACTGATACTGCGAGAAACTGACACTGCGAGAAACTGACACTGGGAGAAACTGACACTGGGAGAAACTGACACTGGGAGAAACTGACAATGGGAGAAACTGACACTGGGAGAAACTGACGCTGGGAGAAACTGACACTGGGAGAAACTGACACTGCGAGAAACTGACATTGCGAGAAACTGATACTGATAGAAACTGAACTGGGAGAAACTGACAGTGGGAGAAACTGGCACGAAGATAAAGTGATAAAAGGAGCAAGGGACATTGGGAGAAGAGACCAGAGAAAATAATTTCTTCCTTTTTTTTCTTTGCCTTTCTCTTGGATCAAGTTTCTCTCAGTCCCAGTTTTTCTGTCTGTCTGTACGTATATGTCTCTGTTTCATACACACTTTAGCAAACAATAAGACATATTTGCAATTAAACGAACCTGGATTTGCTATTAGTGGTTTTAATGTGGAATCCAAGAGAGTCCCGACAAATGCACGCGCTCACGGAGGAAAATACGTTGGGCAAGAATTGTTGATCTCCTGCTGCCTGTAAGCAACCCGTTGCTTTGAAATTGTAACAAATGGTTGATATTTATGCTAAATATTTGAAGAAAAAAAATGTATGTTTTTATGAAAAAAAAATGCAAAAACATTATTCTGCTAAGACAAATTAGTTTATACAAGCATGCAAAATTACATTCATTAAGTGGGAAATCGTTTCAGAACTATTAAAGAATAACTTGCATGTATTATTTTCAAAGGAATTATAAGTGCTCCCTTGATGTGTGTCACTGTGTGATTAGTAAAAGGTTCGTCAATGTACCTGTTATTCATGAATAATTATAGTGAAGTCAAATGGATGTACGTCATCGTTGTATGCCTTTGTAACGTACATTTTAAACATCTTTTAGATTTTCCACCACGTGTCAGAGAGTCACAGGATGTATCAGTATGTGTCAGTGCGTGCCACAGCGTGTCAGGATGTGTCAGTATCTGTCAGTGTGTGACAGAGTGTGTCAGAATGTGTCATGTATGTCTGGGTGTGTCAGTGTGTGAGATGGTGTGTCATGATGTGTCAGTGTGTGACAGGGCGTGTCAGGATGTGTCAGAAAATTATCTCACAGTAGACTCGTCAGACACTCTCTTACTATAAATAGCTCACGAATCATGCTCGGTGCACACCGACGTAGAAGAGTTCTCTTGGACTGCATGGCGAATGGTATTACGTGAACTTAAAAAAAAACGGTCAATTTCTGATTTTATCTAACAATCAAGCCCTTGTAAAATGTAATAAGGGTAAAAAACTATTAACGCTGGTGATTTCAATCGTAATGTTCACTTTCCAATTGAGTAGAAACTTTCTGTCTGCATCATAGATATACACTAGTGAACTGTCTCCATCATAGATATACACTAGTGAACTGTGTCCATCATAGATATACACTAGTGAATTGTCTCCATCATAGATCTACACTAGTGAACTGTCTCCATCATAGATATACACTTGTGAACTGTCTCCATCATAGATATACACTTGTGAACTGTCTCCATCATAGATATACACTAGTGAACTGTCTCCATCATAGATATACACTAGTGAACTGTCTCCATCATAGATATACACTAGTGAACTGTCTCCATCATAGATGTACACTAATGAACTGTCTCCATCATAGATGTACACTTGTGAACTGTCTCCATCATAGATCTACACTAGTGAACTGTCTCCATCATAGATGTACACTAGTGAACTGTCTCCATCATAGATGTACACTTGTGAACTGTCTCCATCATAGATATACACTAATGAACTGTCTCCATCATAGATATACACTAGTGAACTGTCTCCATCATAGATATACACTAGTGAACTGTCTCCATTTATTTATTTCCACAGCACAAAAATACCTCTATAATAACAGGAAAATATCCGTGGCTTTGGCACTGTTCTTTCAATCGACTTTTTTAAAATTTAGGTCGCCCAGTTCTGTATTACAGTTGTCCTTCCTCTATATGTAAAAATGGCATTCATTGTGGCATCATAAGATTTTTGCTCTTTGTCGCCCAATTAGAAGCGCACAGGATCTCAGGGAGACGTACAACACACCAGAGCAACCAAATAATTATGTGGAGTTTTCAGGAAGACCGGAAACCTAAGGTAAGAAAATCTAAGACTATCTAGAGTGTAGATTGTACTAAGTCTCCACAGTTACAGTGTAAACTGAGTGGATCCGATTTCCTCTCCGTTCCCGCTTGTCCTCAGCTTGACCTTTAGTCCCAGTTGCCGAATCACCGGAAGCGTCTCAATATTTCATCATCGCAGACAGAGTGCGTCAGTTTCCCTTTCGTGTCCCTTCCCTGCCACTCCCAGTTGCTGAACCGATCACGAAGGTTTTATCTCGCAATTAAAATTTCTTCCAGTTTCCTTCCAGCAATTTCATTACTACACACGACCTAGCTAGCTACGCCTTCAGTTACAATGGATTCCGGTTCACAAAACGAAGCTCTCATTGCTGCGGTTCAAATAAGACAACCTCTGTATGACAAAAGTGATGACAATTATTCAAATCGAGTGTACATCACAAAAGATGATGATGTTGACCGAATTCCTCTCTTCGTTGAAATATACTGTGAGTCCAGTAACGTCTTGTATAACAGTATGGCGTCTTCCTTTCACCCAAAACAAAAACAATAGTTGCAAACTCTCCATTGTTCTGAGATTAAAAAACTGGTGTGTCCCGTCAGTTCTTACCTCCAGCCCAATGTTCACGAGCGGAGAGCAAGCTGAATCAAAAACGTGCAACATTCATTTTCCTGCCATTTTACGCCCATTCAGTTAAGGGTTGCGACACGAAGAGGAGTCTAAAATCGGACCCACTCAGTTCACACGTTTAGTCTCTCGGCACTGGTCAACCGTTTTATCAAGTATCGATAAGAGGTCAACAGCTACACCTACATGATTGTATCTAAATACCCAATGCCTCCTTTTTCTTTCGGCCCCTTTCATACGACTAGAAGAGAATAACAACTCTTTGTTACTTTTGGCTACCTTAACTTTTAGAAAGGCCTGTACAGTGTAGGCTAGATCTGTACAGTGTAGGCTAGATCTGTACAGTGTAGGCTAGATCTGTACAGTGTAGGCTAGATCTGTACAGTGTAGGCTAGATCTGTACAGTGTAGGCTAGATCTGTACAGTGTAGGCTAGATCTGTACAGTGTAGGCTAGATCTGCACAGTAGGCTAGCAGATCTAGATCAGTCCTTGATTAAAATGGTAGTGACAACGGTACTCTCGCTCCCCCCCCCCCATTTTTGTCTGTCCCTACAGCGTCTTCCTCTGGTTTTTTGTTTGTTTGTAGTTTTTTGTTTTTTTCTTTCTCCCCCTCTCTTTCTCTTTGTGACGTTTATCTCTCTCTCTCTCTCTCTCTCTCTCTCTCTCTCTTTCTCTCTCTCTCTCTCTCTCTCTCTCTCTCTCTCTCTCTCTCTCTCTCTCTCTCTCTCTCTCTCTGTCATGATGTAGTGGGACCGATGAATTATGGACGGTACCAACACCAATGTCAAGATTAAAGTTATAATTGTCGTGCTGGGTCACGACTTGTTTTTTTGTCACGGTTTCGTTGATTATAGCCAGCGGAAATGTCCTTGAACTGTCTCGTGAACAGTTTGTTTTTGTAACGCTTTTTCTTAGAGATGGAAAGAAAGTGGGGCAAGATAGAATAAATGGATAAGTTAGCAGTGACGGTGCAGTTCTCGACCCCGTGATTTTGATGAACTCTAACAGGGGAAGAGAAGGGGTGAGAAAAGGGAGATAGTAAATTCGTACATAAAACGTAGAGGGCACGAGGGGTTAGAGACTTTAGGAAGGGTTTTGACATGTTAATTTGCAGCCGGCCGCACAGTATATAAGCGCAGCCATTCCTATGTTTGATACTCCATGCAGAAATATCCATCTGTGCAGGCGGTCGGCGGGATTCTGCCAGAAGAATCAGAAGATTGTTATATTCATGTCTATGTCCATTATAGACACTGAAATGAGACCATATGCTCTTTGTGAGAATTACCCACTGCTGTTATCTACTGTTCCCTGATTTCTGATCAGGGACCAAGTGTAAGTGTCTGCCTGTTGATTCAACAATGAACGTGAAGCTGACCTTAATTTTCCAGTAGGAGTGCTACCGAAGAATGCAAGACTACGATGTATATTAACTTGCAACTAGATCTAGTATGAATGTCTGGCATACACATTTGTAAATTGAAATTGATGTGTCTGGATGAGGCTGGGGATTGCCAGCCCATCCTAGAGCAGATCTAGATCTAACTTAACTACGTCAGTTTGTATTGACGAGTTTGATCCATTATAAGCGGTAGGCACAAATAACTGAGATAACATTGTCGTCTGAGACATTAGAATATTATTTGTTAGATAGTAGGCAGACTATATCTGAGAAATAGATAAGTAATACTTAAATTGTGAGTGAGTCAGAATGATATAGTCTTTTAGGAATCTAGAGGAGACTTCTAGTGACATATTATTGAATTTTCATTTGATGCTGCTGATGTTGTCTTTTTAGTATGTAAGAGCTAGACGAAATTGTTAGGGAATAATAAGTAAATAAATTTGTGGCCCTGCAGGTCTGTTGATAAAAACCATTCAGATTGTTATTAGTATGTGGCATGGTATGAACGAGTAATTCCTAAGAACCTCTCGATTTTTAAATGCAGTCGTACCACCTATAATTCTTAATAACCCAACTCGTAACAACCAACACTACGGAATTTTTGAGATCCACAAAGGAAACAGCAATATCACCAAGAACAATTCTCTAATTTATCCACGGGTATTGTCGATACCAACATAATCTGATATATTGGGACCAAAATCACCACAAACGATGTACTGAAGTGGCAACGGGTATGGACGACACCAGCGCTACTGACACATCAAGATCCAGACTGGAGCGCCCGATATCACAACAAACAATACACGGAAACAGCAATGGCTATGGGCGGTACCGGTTCCCAAGGAGCAAATCTTAAACTTCCCCGGGAATTTTGGTCAATACTGAGAAAACAATGCATAAAAACTGAGTTTTCCGGCCCAACACAAACAAACTGTCCAACTCTCCAAGAAAGGATAGCGATGTTGTAGGATTCCCTGCTTATCTAGATCATCTTTGTCTTGACATCAGGAAAAGAATAGAGAAGGTGAGAGAGAACAAGATGGATGAACATTGGAGTTTGAGTATCAGGTGACAATTCATTCATTGCAGCTCACTTGACCCCAGAGTTACATCCTTTTTTGACCTTTCAAGGCCGGGTGGACAACTGGACCTTTCATCCCCATCAATGAGTCGGAAAGAGAAAACTGGTGTGTATGGGGAGTGGGGGGGGGGAAGAGGAAACAGGAGAAGAACAAGCAATAATGATAGGGGTCAAGGTGGTCTAGAGGCAAGGTGCTCGCCTCTTATGCCAAAGGTACCGGGTTCAAAACCTGGCCGGTGCAGGCATGTTGGAAGTTTGGGATTTTTCTCATATTTTCGTGTCCCTGATCCTATTGGGGGGTGGGATCGAGTACCTAGACTTCTCGGACAAGGAGGAAAAACTTCGGAGGGCCCGTGTGCACGTTGCGCACGTTGAAGATACCTTGGCAGTTGGAAATCGAGAAGAGCAGGCCGTACAGGCCGCTGCCCGGGCAAAATTAAATAAAATGCATTCCTACCATTCCCCTCTCTCCCCCCCCCCCCCCCCCAAATAAATAAATCCGCTGACCGGCGCTGCACTGTTGCGACAATGTGCCTGTTCCAGTTGTAACTGGTCTACAATGGCACAAAGGCAAAATAATTTCCCAAATGGGATTAAAAAGAAAGTATACAAAAAAAAAATGAGAGAGGCTGGCCGATCCCCCGGGGCGCCGTATGTCCATTCCACTACAGTATCACATAACTTAACCCCCCCCCCCCTACCCCTGGCCGGGGGTGATCAATATCCGAAGCCAAACATAAGGCGTATGGTCAGTCAGTCTTGCCGCTCACCCCTACTCTTTCATAATGTCTGTGCTTCTGTGTGTGTGTGTGTGTGTTAAATTGTGTATGTGTGTGCAGTAGTGCCCGTGTGTTAATGTGTGTGCGTGTTGTAGCATGTGTGATTCCGGCAGGACAGCGATACGACATTAGTCCTGCTGGACACAGCCCACAATGGTCAGTATCCACGCTAAGACTCACACTCTCTGTGGTCAAGACAAAGCGCTATGTCTGATAAATAATATAATATAATATAGGCCTTGCCTAGCTTGGCTGGAACCTGGGGCCGGACGGGAGTGGGGCTGGGGGGTGGGGTGGGGGTGGAGGGGGGGGGGAGATGTCCACTAGAAACTCTGCGTCGGCGGAAAGAATAAGTTCTACAATAACTCTAGTAACTCTAGTAACTCCAGTAACTCCAGTTCAGTAGGCTGAAGGAATTTCCTTATCGTGAATAAATCGTTGACATCAGCCCTCCATGCTGAGTCAAAAACCATCCATTTTGGCAGAGTGAGAGATCGATACGTGTGGATAGACCCACATTCCAGCCGCCAGTGAAGGACAGCGATACTGGACCACCGCGTCTTTCCTTTCTACTGCCATGACTGATTGCAATTTTTCTCTCTCCGTCACAAAACAATTAATGAGTCGGTGAATGACGTCATCGATTTGTGTGATCCCCTGACATGAAACAACAACAACATGTAACGTCCAGGATTTTTATAAAGTGAGTCAATAGGTCACATGGATTTGTGGTTCTTTCCAAAGTAGGAAGATGTTTCAAATCTCTGGAATTTGGGACTACCCACACGTATTGATCTCTCACTCTGTCAAAATGGAATGTATTTCACTGTAGCTTATCCCTAAGTGCTGATTCCACACACACACAAACACATATACCTATATGCAAACACACATACACATCTATTATATACGTTCATTAACACATATCTACACACACAAATCTCCACTCATATCTGTACACACAGACGTGCTAGCACACACACACACAAATCTCCACTCATATCTGTACACACACACGTGCAGGCACACACACACACAAATCTCCACTCATATCTGTACACACAGACGTGCTGCCACACACACACACACACACACAAATCTCCACTCATATCTGTACACACAGACGTGCTGCCACACACACACACACATCTCCACTCATATCTGTACACACAGACGTGCAGGCACACACACACACATATCTCCACTCATATCTGTACACCCAGACGTGCAGGCACACACACACACACACACACAAATCTCCACTCATATCTCTACATACAGACTTGCAGGCACACACACACTCACACAAATCTCCACTCATATCTTTACACACAGACGTGCAGGCACACACACACACACACAAACAAATTTCCACTCATATCTGTACACACAGACGTGCAGGCACACACACACACACACAAATCTCCACTCATATCTGTACACACACAGACGTGCAGGCACACACACACACAAACACAAATCTCCACTCCTATCTGTACACACCGACGTGCAGGCACACACACACACACACACACTCAAATCTCCACTCATATCTGTACACACTGACGTGCAGGCACACACATACACACACACACACACAAATCTCCACTCATATCTCTACATACAGACGGGCAGACACACACACACACACAAATCTCCACTCATATCTGTACACACAGACGTGCAGGCGCACACACACACACACACATAAATCTCCACTCATATCTCAACATACAGACTTGCAGGCACACACACACTCACACAAATCTCCACTCATATCTGTACACACAGACGTGCAGGCACACACACACTCACACAAATCTCCACTCATATCTGTACACACAGACGTGCAGGCACACACACACACACACACAAATCTCCACTCATATCTGTACACACAGACGTGCAGGCACACACACACACACACATCTCCACTCATATCTGTACACATAGGCGTGCAGGCACACACACACACAAATCTCCACTCATATTTATACACATAGACGTGCAGGCAGCACACACACAAACAAATCTCCGTTCATATCTGTACACATAGACGTGCAGGCACACACACACACAAATCTCCACTCATATTTGTACACATAGACGTGCACGATACCCGGGTGTGAAATTGCTCAACAACAGATCCATTTACCGATTGAAAACACTACATGATTTCCATGGGAGAGAAGACATTCCACAGCGAGGACATTCGTGAGATCAAACTTCGATGAGATAGAACAGTTTGGAGTGGAATCATTCAGGAAGGAGGACATTAATGAAAGCAGACATTTATGAGAGAAACTTTCCCGGCCGGGAAAAGGGGGGGGGGGGGCTGGGGGCTTTAGGAAAAGAAAATTCAACAGAGAGGAAATTAATTTAAATACTATTTTACAGGAGAGAAGACGTTCAAGCAGGAGAAAATGCATGGAAGACGACACGACATCGATAGAGAAGACATTCCAGACAGAGAACATCAATAGAGAGGACATTCGGGAAAAAGGATATCAATAGAGAGGACATTCGGGAAAAAGGATATCAATAGAGACGACATTCGGGAAAAAGGATATCAATAGAGAGGACATTCGGGAAAAAGGATATCAATAGAGAGGACATTCGGGAAAAAGGATATCAATAGAGAGGACATTCGGGAAAAAGGATATCAATAGAGACGACATTCGGGAAAAAGGATATCAATAGAGACGACATTCGGGAAAAAGGATATCAATAGAGAGGACATTCCGGAAAAAGGATATCAATAGAGAGGACATTCGGGAAAAAGGATATCAATAGAGAGGACATTCCGGAAAGAGGACATCAATAGAGAGGCATTCCGGAAAGAGGACCTTAACATGGAGGACATTCAATAAAGAGGACATGAATAGAGAGGACATTCCGGACAGAGGACATTCGACAAAGAGGATATCAATGCATTCAGGAAAGAGGACATGAATAGAGAGGACATTCCGGACAAAGGACATTCGAGAAAGAGGATATCAATGCATTCAGGAAAGAGGACATCAATAGAGAGGACATTCCGGACAGAGGACATTCGAGAAACAGGATATCAATGCATTCAGGAAAGAGGACATCAATAGAGAGGACATTCCGGACAGAGGACATTCGAGAAAGAGGATATCAATGCATTCAGGAAAGAGGACATGAATAGAGAGGACATTCTGGACAGAGGACATTCAGGAAAAACAACACCAATGCAGGGGAAATTCTGGACAGAGGACATTTAGGAAAGAGGAATGTATTAACGAGAGAGAACATTCCCTAGACAGAACATTCCCGAGAGAGAACATTCCCGAGAAAGAACATTCCCTAGACAGAACATTCCCGAGAGAGAACATTCCCTAGACAGAACATTCCCGAGAGAGAACATTCCCTAGACAGAACATTCCCGGGAGAGAACATTCCCTAGAGAGAGAACATTCCCTAGAGAGAACATTCCCTAGACAGAACATTCCCGAGAGAGAACATTCAGGAGAGAGGGCGGGGGGGGGGGGGCATTCAGTTTAATTTTATATAAAGCCTCCAACGTTCTGTTTCACATTATGCTATAAATTGTATAAACCTAATGAACCCCCGGCTTTGCCTGGGATAAATCTGTTTCCGCTTTTTTCTCTCTCTCACTCCATAACTTTTAGATCTCTTTCCTTCTCTCTTTCTCCCTCTTGCAAGGGAATCGCGCCAGATTGAAGGTGGTGTCACATACAGTGATACCCACGAGTGTGCAAAGCTTGCTGTTCACATTAGGAAAATGGCACCGAACTCAAGGATCTTGAAAGGCCAGTAAATATTCATAAATAAATGCTGTAACTCAAAAAATGTTCCTTTTTAAAAAAGAAACGGTTAAATCATGGCAGTTTGCAACCAAAGTCTACCCTGACACAGAGCTGTTCAGCAGATCTTGATGGCCACATGTTGTGTGTCTGCATTCGGCGGCTCGGGACATTTACCTGACTGGAGGTACAGCCAAATTCAAACTGTATAATAATAATAAATTCTCTATGTGTATTTTTAGCACGGCCCTGGCATGCACTAGTTCTCAAAAAAAAAAAAATACGTTTAGATTAAATGAATAGAAAAGTTTAGCATAAAAATGAAATGTGTCGCCACTTACCTGAGTAAATGTGAGTCCTTTCTGGCATGCCATGGGTTGGTCTCGTGACCCCGATAGTTCTTCTTCAGCAATGGAGCGCACAATTTGTTGCCCATGACGTCACCTACTTGTGCACACCTTTAAATGATGTCATTGCAGCGCCTTTGTTCCTGATGTTGGTGAATGAAATTCTGTAGATTTGGTCTGTCCTCCAGGCCACAGAATGGCGCCAAGAACATCCTGGCCAAGGAAATCAGCAAAGTTTACGTCTAGGAAAGATAACTCTAACCATCAATAATCCAATTAAAATTGCCAGTCAGTGGAAACAGAACCTTAGAGTAGTGCCTGAAACATAATCTGGCGGTGGTGATAGAATCCATTTGTACCAGAAAGTCTACAACAATCAGTTTTCACCGGCAAACAGATGTGCTCGAAGTCAGTTTCACAGAACTTCATTTTGATCTATTTCCTCAAAAGTTTCTCTATGAGAAGTCTGAAAAACAAAATGTCCATTCAGTCTCACCACTGTCGTTTCTTTTTTTGTTTTTTTCCAGCACAAACTCTTGGAGGTGCACGACAGACTTAATTGAATCAGAAGGAGGCTTGTGTCGCCTTCCTGACACCTCGTCCTACAGTAGCCTATTACTTTCTATCATTTCACAATAAATAACAACACCGACAAAGACATTAATTTCATTATTTTGGTGTAGATGGATGAGAAACCAAAACTCTAAAGTGTAGGGCGTGTGACAAGACGATATCTGGCAACTGCCTGCCCGTACATCCCGCCAACTCACACCAATCGCGTGGATCTCCATAAAACAACACTTAAACGCCCATGCAGCCGTCATGACGTTTTGTCTATACGATCTCGGTTAGAAACATTTTCCTACCGATGAATTGAGTACAGATACCAAACATTTGTCAATTTTTTTCCACTATCATACCAGTAAAAACGCTCAACACCGAGTCATAATTTTAGTCACAACAATTTCAGAGCGAGAGTTACTGACCGTGGGCTGGCCACCTGAACACACCCACACTTACACTACAAGAAATATGAGCTTTCACTTTTCATTCTTTAAAAATAATGTAATTTGTAATCACCAATTAAACTAAGAATACACAAATTATTCATATTATTAGCTGAGCGAAGACTAATTTACATCTATCAAGTGAAGCCCATTGTTTTCCACGCCGCGTTTTCTGGTCCAACACTCAACTAACTTTTCCTCTCTGTGGTCCAATACTCAACTACCTTTTCCTCCCCGTGTTTTTTTGGTCAAACACTCAACTAACCACTTTTTCCTGCCTGTGTTTTTTGGTCAAACACTCAACTAACCACTTTTTCCTGCCTGTGTTTTTTGGTCAAACACTCAACTAACCACTTTTTCCTGCCTGTGTTTTTTGGTCAAACACTCAACTAACCACTTTTTCCTGCCTGTGTTTTTTGGTCCAACACTCAACTAACCACTTTTTCCTGCCTGTGTTTTTTGGTCAAACACTCAACTAACCACATTTTCCTGCCTGTGTTTTTTGGTCAAACACTCAACTAACCACTTTTTCCTGCCTGTGCTTTTTGGTCAAACACTCAACTAACCACTTTTTCCTGCCTGTATTTTTTGGTCAAACACTCAACTAACCACTTTTTCCTGCCTGTGTTTTTTGGTCAAACACTCAACTAACCACTTTTTCCTGCCTGTGTTTTTTGGTCAAACACTCAACTAACCACTTTTTCCTGCCTGTGTTTTTTGGTCCAACACTCAACTAACCACTTTTTCCTGCCTGTGTTTTTTGGTCAAACACTCAACTAACCACTTTTTCCTGCCTGTGTTTTTTGGTCAAACACTCAACTAACCACTTTTTCCTGCCTGTGTTTTTTGGTCAAACACCAACTAACCACTTTTTCCTGCCTGTGTTTTTTGGTCAAACACTCAACTAACTACTTTTTCCTGCCTGTGTTTTTTGGTCAAACACTCAACTAACCACTTTTTCCTGCCTGTGTTTTTTGGTCAAACACTCAACTAACCACTTTTTCCTGCCTGTGTTTTTTTGGTCCAACACTCAACTAACCACTTTTTCCCGCCTGAGTTTTTTTGGTCCAACACTCAACTAACCACTTTTTCCCGCCTGTGTTTTTTTGGTCCAACACAACTACTTTTTCCTCTCCTGGTCCAACACTCAATTAACTACCTTTTCCTCCCCATGTTTTTTGGTCCAACACTCAACCAGTTTTTCCTGCAATATTTTAGAAACTATAGAAAAACTGCTGGGTCGCAGCATTAGACATGAATGAGTTGATGCTGGGAGTGGAGGTGTGAGAGAATGGAGCTATAGAGGTTATAGAACAAAAAAAGATATCAAGGAAAACTAACATCAGTTTACAGGTAGGGAAATTATTCTAACATGACGTCAGATGTTGACTCCTGTCTAGAGATCAGATTTTGCACGGTTGCAATTTGCGGCCACGGTCATGCCGGTGTTTTTGTGGTAGTTTGACTAGGGAAATTTCTTCTGTTAAACGATTCGTTTTTTGGTACTTTTTTGTTTTAGTGGCGAAAATTTCGAGCCGTCAACATGTATGTGTGTGCGTGTGTTTAAATGGATGGAATAGATGCAGGAAATACTAGCAATGGTTAAATCCACATAAGACTTTTAGACTGAATATTTTTTTATTCTCACGAAAAGTGTCTGTGTAGCTCGTGCACTGGACTCAGTGACCTGGTCAGAGGCAATCTTGAGGTAAACCCCAGGCATGTGCGAGAGACCAGACAGTTCTGTGTCCACGGTGACATTTGCTGAGCTCTGCTCGCTCACTGTCTGAACCATTTGTGCCGTTCTTTCTATAGACAATTTTTCATCCATCCTTTCATTTATCCATTTTATATCCATCTAACCATCCATCTGTTCACCCTTCTACCCTTCATCCATCTGACCAATTCATCCCCCCCCCCAAAAAAATCCATCTATATTTTCATCAGTCCCCCCCCCCCCCCTTCCTCCTACCAATATATCTATTTATCTATACACATTCTCCAGCCCCCATTCACTGCTGCAAGGAAGAAATGCCCAGACCTGAAAAAATTACACGTGAAAGATAGTTCTTTTTGCTACTATGTCTATTGCTTTGACATGAAAGCGAAGTATCGTAATTTTGTAATAAATGAAAATAGGCCTAAAATATCGAATAATGCTTTCTCCTCAACAATGATGGCCTCCCTCCTGCCTTTGTTTTGTTTCGACTTCAAACTTCCGGTTGGGTTTCAAAGTTTGAAGGCATGAGTTTCTGTGCCGTCTGCCTTATGCACGGGTCATGCGGGTGTTACTGTGCCAGTTGTGAGTTGTTTTCTACCTAGACCTACATAATCTGTGTGCTGATTGTGCGTGTTCGTTTCTACCTTGATCTACATAAGCTGTGTGCCGACTGAGTAACCAGATCTAGATTATCTAGATCTGCATGCCTCCTAAATTACAGAGAAAGACAAGGAAAAAAAATCACTGCTGCGAGGAAGAAATGTGAGTACTGATCAGTGTTGTCACAATTCAATAATTCATTTACTAACTCATGTGTCGTCTAATTTCAGCAAGATGATAGTGCAACCCATGAAAAAACAGAAAGTTCACTTTTTGCATCAATAAGAAAATTTGAATTTTCACTAACAGGTTCAAACTTTTGTTATTGAAGAACAACATTTGTACCTTCCGGGATAGAATCTGAAATTTGTTCACAGAATTTTCCGGAGAAAAAACTGGAGAGTTCAAACATGATGTCAGCAACCAGCAACGGGATTTCACGGTGTAAAATCCAAGCCTCCTGGCTCTAGTAAGTCGGATGTTCTCGAGCTGCGACATTAGCCAAATTTGTGCGTTCATACATTATATAAATCTTCTGGAGATCCTCCGGCTACTTAGCTGTCAGATAATCGTACACACTGGCACTCATTCACTCCCCTACACACGGGCACTCATTCACTCCCCTACACACGGGCACTCATTCACTCCCCTACACACGGGCACTCATTCACTCCCCTACACACGGGCACTCATTCACTCCCCTACACACGGGCACTCATTCACTCCCCGACACACGCGCACTCATTCACCCAACCTACACACGGGCACTCATTCATTCCCCTACACACGGGCACTCATTCATTCCCCTACACACGGGCACTCATTCACTCCCCTACACACGGGCACTCATTCACTCCCCTACACACGGGCATTCATTCACTCCCCTACACACGGGCACTCATTCATTCCCCTACACACGGGCACTCATTCACTCCCCTACACACGGGCACTCATTCACTCCCCTACAAACGGGCACTCATTCACTCCCCTACACACGGGCACTCATTCACTCCCCTACAAACGGGCACTCATTCACTGCCCTACACACGGGCACTCATTCACTCCCCTACACACGTGCACTCATTCATTCCCCTACACACGGGCACTCATTCACTCCCCTACACATGGGCACTCATTCACTCCCCTACAAACGGGCACTCATTCACTCCCCTACACACGGGCACTCATTCACTCCCCTACAAACGGGCACTCATTCACTGCCCTACACACGGGCACTCATTCACTCCCCTACACACGTGCACTCATTCATTCCCCTACACACGGGCACTCATTCACTCCCCTACACACGGGCACTCATTCACTCACCTACACACGGGCACTCATTCACTCCCCTACACACGGGCACTCATTCATTCCCCTACACACGGGCACTCATTCATTCCCCTACACACGGGCACTCATTCATTCCCCTACACATGGGCACTCATTCATTCCCCTACACACGGGCACTCATTCATTCCCCTACACACGGGCACTCATTCATTCCCCTACACGCGGGCACTCATTCATTCCCCTACACACGGGCACTCATTCATTCCCCTACACACGTGCATTCTTCATTCACCTACACACGGGCACTCTTCATTCCACTACACACGGGCACTCATTCATTCCCCTACACACAGGCATTCATTCATTCCTCTACATATGGGCAGTCACCCCCTCTCTTACGCATGGGCAGTCACTCCCTCCCTTACGCATGGGCAGCCACTCCCTCCTGTACACATGGCCAATCATTCCCTCCCCTATACACGGGTATTCACTCCCCCTTTTCACACAGGGAGTCACTCCCTTCCTACTCATGGGCAATCATTCCCTCCCCTATACACGGGCAGTCCCTCCCTCCCCTACGCACTGGCATTCACTCCCCTTTTCATACAGGCAGCCACTCCCTCCAAACACACAGGTATTCACCCCCCCCTCTTACACAAAGACATTCACTCCCCTACCACACATGGCAACAACTCTGTCCCCTACACATGGGTATTCATCCCCCTCCCCTACACATGGGTATTCATCCCCCTCCCCTACACATGGGTATTCATCCCCCTCCCCTACACATGGGTATTCATCCCCTCCCCTACACATGGGTATTCATCCCCCTCCCCTACACATGGGTATTCATCCCCGTCCCCTACATATGGGCATTCATCCCCCTCCCCTACACATGGGCATTCATCCCCCCCCCTACACATGGGTATTCACCCCCCTCCCCTACACATGGGTATTCATTCCCCTCCCCTACACATGGGTATTCATCCCCCTCCCCTACACATGGGTATTCATCCCCCTCCCCTACACATGGGCATTCATCCCCCTCCCCTACACATGGGTATTCATCCCCCTCCCCTACACATGGGCATTCATCCCCCTCCCCTACACATGGGCATTCATCCCCCTCCCCTACACATGGGTATTCATCCCCCTCCCCTACACATGGGTATTCATCCCCCTCCCCTACACATGGGCATTCATCCCCCTCCCCTACACATGGGCAGCCATTCCGTGACGGAGGGGGTGAGGTAGGGGAGGGCACAGGAGGTCAGATGGACCTACTATCTCCTCAACCTGAATCAGCGTTTTTGGATAAACAGTCACGTGATACTGCTGTTGCAGAGAATTTCTGAACGACATTTCTAATGAGAGATTTTGTTGTTTTTTTAATTCTGTCTATTTTTTTAAACTCTAGACGTAAAACAAAATCCCCCACACTTGACCTTCATTGTTTGTGTATTGTATCGGCTCAAAAACTCTATCGATCACAAGATCAATACCGGTACATACTGGATGATTTACTCTTCTCCTTTACTGTATCAATTTTCTCCAGGTTCTTTTGTTTTGATTTTTGTTTTGTGTTTTTCTTCCCTTTCCTCCTTTTTTCTTTTGTGTGCCCCACTGATGTTTGCACTTGTCTGTGGTCAGCACGCGGCACGTAACACATCCCCAGACCCCACTCCCGGAGGCATCACTTTTTTCATGAATGTATGTTGACATTCCGTAGACGACAGTATCATCTCCCTGACGCCAGCTGTATCACTAGCACTAAACTACCTGACGCCAACTGCATCACGGGCACTAAACTATCTGACGCCAGCTGTATCATTGGCACTAAACTACCTGACGCCAGCTGTATCATTGGCACTGAACTACCTGACGCCACCTGTATCATTGGCACTAAACTACCTGACGCCAAAGCAAATCTTCTTCTCTGAGCTCTCCAATGGAACGAGGAATGTTGGGGCCCCAAAGAGACGTTACAAAGACACTCTCAAGCAATCACTGAAGGCCTTTGCCATTGATGTGAGTGAGTGGGAAAAGCTCTCGCTTGATCGAGCAAATTGGAGGGCGGCCCTTTGTCACGAGTGGAGTGAGCGGGATTCAAAGATTACGGGGGCATGGAAGTGAGGGAATGACTCACGGGATAGTGAGGCTGCTCACCTATATTGACTTCTGTTAGTTAACGTTAAAGCGTGCATGTTGTGAGTTGGGGGGTCGGCATGAGGCGAGAGCGCTGTACTGACAATCACTGCAAGTTAAGAGGTCCCAGGGGACAGACGTGAGATCAGGGCAGTCGGGAGATTGTTGTTTGTTTTCCAGTGATGACTGGTAGGTTGAACTGTGATTTATAATTATGATGATTGATGTATTATATTCGCCTATGACCATGATGTAAATAAGTATATGTGAGGAATGTGGAAGTCAGTGATTACTGTGTATAGAAATGTGCGCCATGAGCGATAGATGTAAGTTAGGTTCATAGATTCGTAGCGAGAGTGAGTGCTGTGTGGTACGGTGGAGGTGTGTTACCGTAAGATGTGTGGTGAGTGAAAGGTGGACTAGTGTGTGTACGCTTCATGGTTTGTAATGAGGGGTGAAGTGGTTAGAAATGGTATGGTGTTATACCAATGTAATGTTCTTCTTGTAGGTGCCGGGGTCGGGCCGAGACGCCACCCACGGTGAGCACAGGGGATAAGCCAGCATAGGGCCGAAGGCTACGCATAGGCCAGTGGAGTGAAGCTGTCGTGCAGGACAGTAGAAGCGCATGAGTCGTGGCATGATTGTTAATGTGCTATTAAGATGTACTACTGTGATATGGATGTACTACTGTGCTATTGAGATACTCATGTGAATTGAATTATTAACGTGCTATGGCCACGTGAGGTGCTATTGGAAGGCGAAGGTGTTATTGCCATAGGGAGACGCTATTGGGAGACTGTGGTGCGAAAGAATACTAGTGTGTTATTAAGACCTTGAGTGGAGAGGCTGACGCCGAAGTGTCTTTAAAAGTAATTACCGGGTTGTGGACCCGAGGAAGAGTGCTTGAGGAAAGAAGGCCGTTGGACGGCAGTAAATTGAATAATATAATGTAGGTAATTGAACTGTTATCTTTATATTTATGTTTAATAAATGTGTGAGTCTGATGGGTTGTCCTGTTAAGTGTTATACGTGTTCGTTCGTGATTGTTGTCCTGTTATAACTATTACATCTCCCATTCTGGGATTTGTGACACCCTTACCAGAGGCAGCAAAGCATGGGAAGCTGACATAGTCCAGCAGGCTATCAAAAAAAGAGAACGGCGCAAGGAAAGGCCCAGTGGTACTGAACCAACGGAGCACTCTTGTCATTTATGCGGAAGGGTCTGCAGGGCAAAAATAGGACTTATCAGTCACATGAGAAGCCATAAGTCATGAAAGAACAGTCTTTCCATTCTGTCCTCTGTGTCCTTTACTTCTCTTTATTGTCCATGTGTTGAAATTCTCAACAATTTCTGTTCTTTATTCCTCTGGTGTTGTTAAGGTCATCATCATACCTGATGGACGAACTATTATTACCTGACGCCAGCTGTATCATTGGCACTGAACTACCTGACGCCACCTGTATCATTGGCACTAAACTACCTGACGCCAGCTGTATCATTGGCACTGAAATACCTGACGCCAGCTGTATCATTGGCACTGAACTATCTGACGCTAACTGCATCACTGGCACTAAACTACCTGACGCCAGCTACATCATTGGCACTGAACTACCTGACGTCAGATACATCAATGGCACTAAACTACCTGACGCCAGCTACATCACTGGCACTAAACTACCTGACGCCAGCTACATCATTGGCATTGAACTACCTGACGCCAGCTACATCACTGGCACTAAACTACCTGACGCCAGCTACATCACTGGCACTAAACTACCTGACGCCAGCTACATCACTAGCACTAAACTACCTGACGCCAACTACATCACTGGCACTGAACTACCTGACGTCAGTTTACATCACTGGCACTAAACTACCTAACGCCAAATACATCACTGGCAATGAACTACCTGACGCCAGCTACATCACTGGCACTGAACTACCTGACGCCAGCTACATCACTGGCACTAAACTACCTGGCGCCAGCTACATAACTGGCACTAAACTGCCTGACGCCAATTACATCACTGGCACTGAACTACCTGACGCCAGTTACATCACTGGCACTAAACTACCTGACGCCAAATACATCACTGTCAATGAACTACCTGATGCCAGCTACATCACTGGCACTAAACTACCTGATGCCAGCTACATCACTGGCACTAAACTACGTGACGCCAGCTACATCACTGGCACTAAACTTCCTGACGCCAGCTACATCACTGGCACTAAACTACCTGAGGCCAACTACATCACTGGCACTAAACTACCTGACGCCAGCTACATCACTGGCATTAAATTACCTGACGCCAGCTACATCACTGGCACTAAACTACCTGACGCCAACTGCATCACTGTCACTAAACTACCTGACGCCAGCTACATCACTGGCACTGAACTACCTGACGCCAGCTACATCACTGGCACTAAACTACCTGACGCCAGCTACATCACTTGCACTAAACTACCTGACGCCAACTACATCATTGGCACTGAACTACCTTGCGCCAGCTACATCACTGGCACTAAACTACCTGACGCCAGCTACATCACTGGCACAGAACTACCTAACGCTAACTGCATCACTGGCACTAAACTACCTGACGCCAGCTACATCATTGGCACTGAACTACCTGACGCCAGATACATCACTGGCACTAAACTACCTGACGCCAACTGCATCACTGGCACTAAACTACCTGACACCAACTACATCACTGGCACTAAACTACCTGACGCCAGCTACATCGTTGGCATTGAACTACCTGACGCCAGCTACATCACTGGCACTAAACTACCTGGCGCCAGCTACATAACTGGCACTAAACTGCCTGACGCCAATTACATCACTAGCACTGAACTACCTGACGATAGTTAAATCACTGGCACTAAACTACCTGACGCCAAATACATCACTGGCAATGAACTACGTGACGCCAGCTACATCACTGGCACTAAACTACCTGATACCAGATACATCACTGGCACTAAATTACCTGACGCCAACTGCATCAATGGCACTAAACTACCTGACGCCAACTACATCATTGGCACTGAACTACCTGACGCCAGATACATCACTGGCACTAAACTACCTGACGCCAACTGCATCACTGGCACTAAACTACCTGACGCCAACTACATCACTGGCACTAAACTACCTGACGCCAGCTACATCGTTGGCATTGAACTACCTGACGCCAGCTACATCGTTGGCATTGAACTACCTGACGCCAGCTACATTACTGGCACTGAACTACCTGGCGCCAGCTACATAACTGGCACTAAACTGCCTGACGCCAATTACATCACTGGCACTGAACTACCTGACGCCAGTTACATCACTGGCACTAAACTACCTGACGCCAAATACATCACTGGCAATGAACTACCTGACGCCAGCCACATCACTGGCACTAAACTACCTGATGCCAGCTACATCACTGGCACTAAACTACATGACGCCAGCTACATCACTGGCACTAAACCGCCTGACGCCAGCTACATCACTGTCACTAAACTACCTGACGCCAACTAAATCACTGGCACTAAACTACCTGACGCCAGCTACATCACTGGCAATAAACTACCTGACGCCAACTACATCACTGGCACTAAACTACCTGACGCCAACTACATCACTGGCACTGAACTACCTGACGCCAGCTACATCACTGGCATTAAATTACCTGACGCAAGCTACATCACTGGCACTAAACTACCTGACGCCAACTGCATCACTGGCACTAAACTACCTGACGCCAACTGCATCACTGGCACTAAACTACCTGACGCCAACTACATCACTGGCACTAAACTACCTGACGCCAGCTACATCATTGGCATTGAACTACATGACGCCAGCTACATCACTGGCACTAAACTACCTGGCGCCAGCTACATAACTGGCACTAAACTACCTGACGCCAGCTACATCACTGGCACTAAACTACCTGACGCCAACTGCATCACTGGCACTAAACTACCTGACGCCAACTGCATCACTGGCACTAAACTACCTGACGCCAACTACATCACTGGCACTAAACTACCTGACGCCAGCTACATCATTGGCATTGAACTACCTGACGCCAGCTACATCACTGGCACTAAACTACCTGGCGCCAGCTACATAACTGGCACTAAACTGCCTGACGCCATTTACATCACTGGCACTGAACTACCTGACGCCAGTTACATCACTGGCACTAAACTACCTGACGCCAAATACATCACTGGCAATGAACTACCTGACGCCAGCTACATCATTGGCACTAAACTACCTGATGCCAGATACATCACTGGCACTAAACTACCTGACGCCAACTGCATCACTGGCACTAAACTACCTGACGCCAACTACATCACTGGCACTGAACTACCTGACGCCAGATACATCACTGGCACTAAACTACCTGACGCCAACTGCATCACTGGCACTAAACTACCTGACGCCAACTACATTACTGGCACTAAACTACCTGACGCCAGCTACATCGTTGGCATTGAACTACCTGACGCCAGCTACATCGTTGGCTACATCACTGTCAATGAACTACCTGATGCCAGCTATATCACTGGCACTAAACTACCTGATGCCAGCTACATCACTGGCACTAAACTACCTGACGCCAGCTACATCGTTGGCACTAAACGGCCTGACGCCAGCTATATCACTGGCACTAAACTACCTGACGCCAACTACATCACTGACACTAAACTACCTGACGCCAACTACATCACTGGCACTGAACTATCTGACGCCAGCTACATCACTGGCATTAAATTACCTGACGCCAGCTACATCACTGGCACTAAACTACCTGACGCCAACTGCATCACTGGCACTGAACTACCTGACGCCAGCTACATCACTGGCATTAAATTACCTGACGCCAGCTACATCACTGGCACTAAACTACCTGACGCCAACTGCATCACTAGCACTAAACTACCTGACGCCAGCTACATCACTGGCACTAAACTACCTGACGCCAGCTACATCACTGGCATTAAACTACCTGACGCCAGCTACATCACTGGCACTAAACTACCTGACACCAGCTACATCATTGGCACTGAACTACCTGACGCCAGATACATCACTGGCACTAAACTACCTGACGCCAACTATATCACTGGTACTGAACTATCTGACGCCAGCTACATCACTGGCATTAAATTACCTGACGCCAGCTACGTCACTGGCACTAAACTACCTGACGCCAACTGCATCACTAGCACTAAACTACCTGACGCCAACTACATCACTGGCACTAGACTACCTGACGCCAACTACATCACTGGCACTGAACTACCTGACGCCAGCTACATCACTGGCACTAAACTACCTGGCGCCAGCTACATAACTGGCACTAAACTGCCTGACGCCAATTACATCACTGGCACTGAACTACCTGACGCCAGTTACATCACTGGCACTAAACTACCTGACGCCAAATACATCACTGTCAATGAACTACCTGATGCCAGCTACATCACTGGCACTAAACTACCTGATGCCAGCTACATCACTGGCACTAAACTACGTGACGCCAGCTACATCATGGGCACTAAATTTCCTGACGCCAGCTACATCACTGGCACTAAACTACCTGAGGCCAACTACATCACTGGCACTAAACTACCTGACGCCAGCTACATCACTGGCATTAAATTACCTGACGCCAGCTACATCACTGGCACTAAACTACCTGACGCCAACTGCATCACTGGCACTAAACTACCTGACGCCAGCTACATCACTGGCACTGAACTACCTGACGCCAGCTACATCACTGGCACTAAACTACCTGACGCCAGCTACATCACTTGCACTAAACTACCTGACGCCAACTACATCACTGGCACTGAACTACCTTACGCCAGCTACATCACTGGCACTAAACTACCTGACGCCAGCTACATCACTGGCACAGAACTACCTAACGCTAACTGCATCACTGGCACTAAACTACCTGACGCCAGCTACATCATTGGCACTGAACTACCTGACGCCAGATACATCACTGGCACTAAACTACCTGACGCCAACTGCATCACTGGCACTAAACTACCTGACGCCAACTACATCACTGGCACTAAACTACCTGACGCCAGCTACATCGTTGGCATTGAACTACCTGACGCCAGCTACATCACTGGCACTAAACTACCTGGCGCCAGCTACATAACTGGCATTAAACTGCCTGACGCCAATTACATCACTAGCACTGAACTACCTGACGATAGTTAAATCACTGGCACTAAACTACCTGACGCCAAATACATCACTAGCAATGAACTACCTGACGCCAGCTACATCACTGGCACTAAACTACCTGATACCAGATACATCACTGGCACTAAACTACCTGACGCCAACTGCATCAATGGCACTAAACTACCTGACGCCAACTACATCATTGGCACTGAATTACCTGACGCCAGATACATCACTGGCACTAAACTACCTGACGCCAACTGCATCACTGGCACTAAACTACCCGACGCCAACTACATCACTGGCACTAAACTACCTGACGCCAGCTACATCGTTGGCACTGAACTACCTGACGCCAGCTACATCGTTGGCATTGAACTACTTGACGCCAGCTACATTACTGGCACTGAACTACCTGGCGCCAGCTACATAACTGGCACTAAACTGCCTGACGCCAATTACATCACTGGCACTGAACTACCTGACGCCAGTTACATCACTGGCACTAAACTACCTGACGCCAAATACATCACTGGCAATGAACTACCTGACGCCAGGTACATCACTGGCACTAAACTACCTGATGCCAGCTACATCACTGGCACTAAACTACCTGACGCCAGCTACATCACTGGCACTAAACCGCCTGACGCCAGCTACATCACTGTCACTAAACTACCTGACGCCAACTAAATCACTGGCACTAAACTACCTGACGCCAGCTACATCACTGGCACTAAACTACCTGACGCCAACTACATCACTGGCACTAAACTACCTGACGCCAACTACATCACTGGCACTGAACTACCTGACGCCAGCTACATCACTGGCATTAAATTACCTGACGCAAGCTACATCACTGGCACTAAACTACCTGACGCCAACTGCATCACTGGCACTAAACTACCTGACGCCAACTGCATCACTGGCACTAAACTACCTGACGCCAACTACATCACTGGCACTAAACTACCTGACGCCAGCTACATCATTGGCATTGAACTACCTGACGCCAGCTACATCACTGGCACTAAACTACCTGGCGCCAGCTACATAACTGGCACTAAACTGCCTGACGCAATTTACATCACTGGCACTGAACTACCTGACGCCAGTTACATCACTGGCACTAAACTACCTGACGCCAAATACATCACTGGCAATGAACTACCTGACGCCAGCTACATCATTGGCACTAAACTACCTGATGCCAGATACATCACTGGCACTAAACTACCTGACGCCAACTGCATCACTGGCACTAAACTACCTGACGCCAACTACATCACTGGCACTGAACTACCTGACGCCAGATACATCACTGGCACTAAACTACCTGACGCCAACTGCATCACTGGCACTAAACTACCTGACGCCAACTACATTACTGGCACTAAACTACCTGACGCCAGCTACATCGTTGGCATTGAACTACCTGACGCCAGCTACATCGTTGGCTACATCACTGTCAATGAACTACCTGACGCCAGCTATATCACTGGCACTAAACTACCTGATGCCAGCTACATCACTGGCACTAAACTACCTGATGCCAGCTACATCGTTGGCACTAAACGGCCTTACGCCAGCTACATCACTGGCACTAAACTACCTGACGCCAACTACATCACTGACACTAAACTACCTGACGCCAACTACATCACTGGCACTGAACTATCTGACGCCAGCTACATCACTGGCATTAAATTACCTGACGCCAGCTACATCACTGGCACTAAACTACCTGACGCCAACTGCATCACTGGCACTGAACTACCTGACGCCAGCTACATCACTGGCATTAAATTACCTGACGCCAGCTACATCACTGGCACTAAACTACCTGACGCCAACTGCATCACTAGCACTAAACTACCTGACGCCAGCTACATCACTGGCACTAAACTACCTGACGCCAGCTACATCACTGGCATTAAACTACCTGACGCCAGCTACATCACTGGCACTAAACTACCTGACACCAGCTACATCATTGGCACTGAACTACCTGACGCCAGATACATCACTGGCACTAAACTACCTGACGCCAACTACATCACTGGTACTGAACTATCTGACGCCAGCTACATCACTGGAATTAAATTACCTGACGCCAGCTACATCACTGGCACTAAACTACCTGACGCCAACTGCTTCACTAGCACTAAACTACCTGACGCCAACTACATCACTGGCACTAAACTACCTGACGCCAACTACATCACTGGCACTGAACTACCTGACGCCAGCTACATCACTGGCATTAAATTACCTGACGCCAGCTACATCACTGGCACTAAACTACCTGACGCCAACTGCATCACTAGCACTAAACTACCTGACGCAAGCTACATCACTGGCACTAAACTACCTGACGCCAGCTACATCACTGTCTTTAAACTACCTGACGCCAGCTACATCATTGGCACTGAACTACCTGACGCCAGCTACATCAGTGGCACTAAACTACCTGACGCCAACTGCATCACTGGCACTAAACTACTCGACGCCAACTCACGAAAACTACATCACTGGCACTAAACTACCTGACGCCAGCTACATCGTTGGCATTGAACTACATGACGCCAGCTACATCACTGGTACTAAACTACCTGGCGCCAGATACATAACTGGCACTAAACTGCCTGACGCCAATTACATCACTGGCACTGAACTACCTGACGCCAGTTACATCAATGGCACTAAACTACCTGACGCCAAATACATCACTGGCACTAAACTACCTGACGCCAACTGCATCACTGGCACTAAACTACCTGACGCCAACTACATCACTGGCACTGAACTACCTGAGGCCAGATACATCACTGGCACTAAACTACCTGACGCCAATTGCATCACTGGCACTAAACTACCTGACGCCAACTACATCACTGGCACTAAACTACCTGACGCCAGCTACATCGTTGGCATTGAACTACCTGACGCCAGCTACATCGTTGGCATTGAACTACCTGACGCCAGCTACATCACTGGCACTAAACTACCTGGCGCCAGCTACATAACTGGCACTAAACTGCCTGACGCCAATTACATCACTGGCACTGAACTACCTGATGCCAGTTACATCACTGGCACTAAACAACCTGACGCCAAATACATCACTGGCAATGAACTACCTGACGCCAGCTACATCACTGGCACTAAACTACCTGATGCCAGCTACATCACTGGCACTAAACTACCTGACGTCAGCTACATCACTGGCACTAAACTACCTGACGCCAGCTACATCACTGGCATTAAATTACCTGACGCCAGCTACATCACTGGCACTGAACTACCTGACGCCAACTGCATCACTGGCACTAAACTACATGACGCCAACTACATCACTGGCACTAAACTACCTGACGCCAACTACATCACTGGCACTGAACTACCTGACGCCAGCTACATCATTGGCATTAAATTACCTGACGCCAGCTACATCACTGGCACTAAACTATCTGACGCCAACTGCATCACTGGCACTAAACTACCTGACGCCAGCTACATCACTGGCACTAAACTACCTGACGCCAGATACATCACTGGCACTAAACTACCTGACGCCAGCTACATCACTGGCACTAAACTACCTGACGCCAGCTACATCATTGCACTGAACTACCTGACGCCAGCTACATCACTGGCACTAAACTACCTGACGCCAGCTACATCGTTGGCATTGAACTACCTGACGCCAGTTACATCGTTGGCATTGAACTACCTGACGCCAGCTACATCACTGGCACTAAACTACCTGGCGCCAGCTACATAACTGGCACTAAACTACCTGATGCCAGCTACATCACTGGCACTAAACTGCCTGACGCCAGCTACATCACTGGCACTGAACTACCTGACGCCAGCTACATCACTGGCATTAAATTACCTGACGCCAGCTACATCACTGGCACTAAACTACCTGACTCCAACTGCATCACTGGCACTAAACTACCTGACGCCAACTACATCACTGGCACTGAACTACCTGAGGCCAGATACATCACTGGCACTAAACTACCTGACGCCAATTGCATCACTGGCACTAAACTACCTGACGCCAACTACATCACTGGCACTAAACTACCTGACGCCAGCTACATCGTTGGCATTGAACTACCTGACGCCAGCTACATCGTTGGCATTGAACTACCTGACGCCAGCTACATCACTGGCACTAAACTACCTGGCGCCAGCTACATAACTGGCACTAAACTGCCTGACGCCAATTACATCACTGGCACTGAACTACCTGATGCCAGTTACATCACTGGCACTAAACTACCTGACGCCAAATACATCACTGGCAATGAACTACCTGACGCCAGCTACATCACTGGCACTAAACTACCTGATGCCAGCTACATCACTGGCACTAAACTACCTGACGTCAGCTACATCACTGGCACTAAACTACCTGACGCCAGCTACATCACTGGCATTAAATTACCTGACGCCAGCTACATCACTGGCACTGAACTACCTGACGCCAACTGCATCACTGGCACTAAACTACATGACGCCAACTACATCACTGGCACTAAACTACCTGACGCCAACTACATCACTGGCACTGAACTACCTGACGCCAGCTACATCATTGGCATTAAATTACCTGACGCCAGCTACATCACTGGCACTAAACTATCTGACGCCAACTGCATCACTGGCACTAAACTACCTGACGCCAGCTACATCACTGGCACTAAACTACCTGACGCCAGATACATCACTGGCACTAAACTACCTGACGCCAGCTACATCACTGGCACTAAACTACCTGACGCCAGCTACATCATTGCACTGAACTACCTGACGCCAGCTACATCACTGGCACTAAACTACCTGACGCCAGCTACATCGTTGGCATTGAACTACCTGACGCCAGTTACATCGTTGGCATTGAACTACCTGACGCCAGCTACATCACTGGCACTAAACTACCTGGCGCCAGCTACATAACTGGCACTAAACTACCTGATGCCAGCTACATCACTGGCACTAAACTACCTGACGCCAGCTACATCACTGGCACTAAACTACCTGACGCCAGCTACATCACTGGCATTAAATTACCTGACGCCAGCTACATCACTGGCACTGAACTACCTGACGCCAACTGCATCACTGGCACTAAACTACCTGACGCCAACTACCTCACTGGCACTAAACTACCTGACGCCAACTACATCACTGGCACTGAACTACCTGACGCCAGCTACATCACTGGCATTAAATTACCTGACGCCAGCTACATCACTGGCACTAAACTACCTGACGCCAACTGCATCACTGGCACTAAACTACCTGACGCCAGCTACATCACTGGCACTAAACTACCTGACGCCAGCTACATCACTGGCACTAAACTACCTGACGCCAGCTACATCACTGGCACTAAACTACCTGACGCCAGCTACATCATTGGCACTGAACTACCTGACGCCAGCTACATCACTGGCACTAAACTACCTGACGCCAGTTACATCGTTGGCATTGAACTACCTGACGCCAGCTACATCGTTGGCATTGAACTACCTGACACCAGCTACATCACTGGCACTAAACTACCTGGCGCCAGCTACATAACTGGCACTAAACTGCCTGACGCCAATTACATCACTGGCACTGAACTACCTGACGCCAGTTACATCACTGGCACTAAACTACCTGACGCCAAATACATCACTGGCAATGAACTACCTGACGCCAGCTATATCACTGGCACTAAACTACCTGATGCCAGCTACATCACTGGCACTAAACTACCTGACGCCAGCTACATCACTGGCACTAAACTACCTGACGCCAGCTACATCACTGGCATTAAATTACCTGACGCCAGCTACATCACTGGCACTGAACTACCTGACGCCAACTGCATCACTGGCACTAAATTACCTGATGCCAACTGCATCACTGGCACTAAACTACCTGACGCCAACTACATCACTGGCACTGAACTACCTGACGCCAGCTACATCACTGGCATTAAATTACCTGACGCCAGCTACATCACTGGCACTAAACTACCTGACGCCAGCTACATCACTGGCACTAAACTACCTGACGCCAGCTACATCACTGGCACTAAACTACCTGACGCCATCTACATCATTGGCACTGAACTACCTGACGCCAGCTACATCACTGGCACTAAACTACCTGACGCCAGCTACATCGTTGGCATTGAACTACCTGACGCCAGCTACATCACTGGCACTAAACTACCTGGCGCCAGCTACATAACTGGCACTAAACTGCCTGACGCCAATTACATCACTGGCACTGAACTACCTGACGCCAGTTACATCACTGGCACTAAACTACCTGACGCCAAATACATCACTGGCAATGAACTACCTGACGCCAGCTACATCACTGGCAATGAACTACCTGACGCCAGCTACATCACTGGCACTAAACTACCTGATGCCAGTTACATCACTGGCACTAAACTACCTGACGCCAGCTACATCACTGGCACTAAACTACCTGACGCCAGCTACATCACTGGCATTAAATTACCTGACGCCAGCTGCATCACTGGCACTGAACTACCTGACGCCAACTGCATCACTGGCACTAAATTACCTGACGCCAACTGCATCACTGGCACTAAACTACCTGACGCCAACTACATCACTGGCACTGAACTACCTGACGCCAGCTACATCACTGGCATTAAATTACCTGACGCCAGCTACATCACTGGCACTAAACTACCTGACGCCAACTGCATCACTGGCACTAAACTACCTGACGCCAGCTATATCACTGGCACTAAACTACCTGACGCCAGCTACATCACTGGCACTAAACTACCTGACGCCAGCTACATCATTGGCACTGAACTACCTGACGCCAGCTACATCACTGGCACTAAACTACCTGACGCCAGCTACATTACTGGCACTGAACAAAAATTTGACACATCACAGAGAAATAACTGCGCAGCACAGAAAATGTCTAACACACCAGGTCTTGGAGTGTAAGAACACATGGCCTCAAGAATCACTTTCAGTGAAATGGAACACAGGAATGTAGCATAGAAATCGGACAAATGTTCAGAATCGATACATAATCTCTCTTTCTTCCTCCAACAGAGGTCAAAGGTCAACTCACCACAACCTACCACAAAACACTTCCTCTTTGTTTACGAAATCCAAACTTTTGGATTGTCTGTCTGTGTGTCTCCGGTTTAGCCAGTCTGGGGGAAAGAAGAAAAACATCATGATTAACATTACCGATCTATGGATGGGTGAATTCATGCACAACTGATCTATGGATGGATGAATTAATGCACAACTGATCTATGGATTGATGAATTCATGCACAACTGATCTATGGATGGATGAATTCATGCACAACTGATCTATGGATGGATGAGTTCACGCACAACTGATCTATAGTTGGATGAATTCATGCACAACTGATCTATGGATGGATGAGTTCACGCACAACTGATCTATGGGTGGATGAGTTCACCTACAACTGATCTATGGATGGATGAGTTCACGCACAACTGGTCTATGGGTGGATGGGTTCACGCACAACTGATCTATGGGTGGATGAGTTCATGCACAACTGACAGACCGATAGAAAGACGGACAGACACGGACAGACAGACAGATAGAAAGACGGCAGACACAAACAGACAGAAAGACGGACAGACACAAACAGACAGACAGACAGAAAGACTGACAGACACGGACAGAAAGACAGACAGACAGACAGACAGAAAGACTGACAGACACAAACAGACAGACAGATAGAAAGACGGACACATACAAACAGACAGACAACCAAAAAGACTGACAGACACGGACAGAAAGACAGACAGACAGACAGAAAGACTGACAGACACAAACAGACAGACAGATAGAAAGACTGTTGGACACAAACAAACAGACAGACAGATAGAAAAACGGACAGACACGGACAGACAGACAGATAGAAAGACTGACAGACACAAACAGACAGACAGATAGAAAGACTGACAGTCACGGACAGATACTTAGATAGACAGATAGAAAGTCTGACAGACACAAACAGAAAGACAGATAGAAAGACTGACAGACACGGACAGACAGACAGATAGAAAGTCGGACAGACACGGACAGACAGACAGATAGACAGACTGCCAAAGTATCAGACACAAACTAGCTAAAGGCGGATAATCTCCTGGAGTAAGCAAGTGGCCACAGTGGGGATTCACAAACCCATCCACATGCAAGAGACGGCAATTTCATCTAAGACTGGACATACAGACATGTGGCCCATGCCCATCGGCCCATCAGTTTAGCAGCATCAAGAAGTGTACAGAACAGTTGACACCAGCAAATGGTACAGTTGTTACAGCAAGACTTGGCCATACGAGACTTACACCCCCCCCCCCCTTGTGCTGATTACTCGCCTTTCTCAGACACACACGCATGCGTGCATACGAATGTTGATTTACCAAAGTGTCAAGCAGAAACTAATTTGATAAAAAAGTACAGTGGTGTGAACGAGCCATAATAAGAATGTTGCTGGGGGTGTGACGGGCTGGGAAACTATTGAATTTCAGGTGTCAAAACTTGGGCTACATTTTTCATGGGTGCAAACGTTTGATGCTCGGGAGGCACCGGGCACTGGGCACCGAGGGCGCGTGAACGTCTCAGGTGGAGAGAGAGAAGCACACAAAGAGGAAAAAAGTCACCAGTGTTACGGATAGACGGACAGACAAATAACCTGGCTTGATCACTACCTAACTGTTCTGTCTCCTTCACCTTCTCTCTGTTCCCTCCGCTGACCTGTCACGTGGTGACTTGAGGAGAGAAAGAAAGACCGAGACCAATGCCCAGACACGCCACGGACTGGATGGGATTGTTAGAACGCGCTGGCGGCCATCATGGCATGGGCCGTGACTCATTATTTCAGAAATCGTGTTTGTAAACTCAGCAGCATGTAGGCCTTTGACTATGAGAAAGTTTATCAATTGCACTGGTCCAGATGTCAGTAGTAAGATTATAGATAATGGTACCCTGCTTTGATGGGGTGTCGGGTGCCTACATACAACTTATCTATCTATTTATCTATCTATCTATCTATCTATCTATCTATCTATCTATCTATCTATCTATCTGTCTGTCTGTCTGTCTGTCTGTCTGTCTGTCTGTCTGTCTGTCTGTCTGTCTGTCTGTCTGTCTGTCTGTCTGTCTGTCTGTCTGTCTGTCTGTCTGTCTGTCTGTCTAGTACAGATAGCTTGTTTGTCCCAGGGAGCTTTACAACCACACTTTATTTTCAATTGCCGTCCAGGCTTGATATTAGTAGAAAAATTCAAGGTTGTCAGTGTGAGGCCACACGATAGGGCGAGCATTTCACTTGTCTGTTGTCTGGCCCATCTCCACGTTACGTGTACCCTTGCACATCTCTTTCTCTCCCTTTACTACTAGTTCTTTTTTTGCTCGATCAAGCGAGAGCTTTTCCCACTCACTCACATCAATGGCAAAGGCCTTCTACTGAACCAACGGAGCACTCTTGTCACTTATGCGGAAGGGTCTTCAGGGCAAAAATAGGACTTATCAGTCACATGAGAAGCCATAAGTCATGAAAGAACAGTCTTTCCATTCTGTCCTCTGTGTCCTTTACTTCTCTTTATTGTCCATGTGTTGAAATTCTCAACAATTTCTGTTCTTTATTCCTCTGGTGTTGTTAAGGTCATCATCATACCTGATGGACGAACTATTATTATTATTATTATTACTACTGGTTCTACAGTGTATTTTGCAATTTTTTTCAGCCCAATCCAGTGACAAGTGTATGAACCAATGAAGCTGTTAGTGTTCACTTCTCACCACCCGTTGTCTTCCCTCTAGGCTTACCCCACCCTCTACCGCCGTACATTGACACCATTGGCTTTACATTGTAGTTACTAGTTGTGCTGAGTGTGTCGATTGAATCAGGGTTTTTTTTGTTGTTGTTGTTGTTTTTTCTTCAATCGAGGAATTTTATTCGATTTTATATCATAGTTTACGGAAATGGTTCATGAGTGACTAAAAACAAATTAAAGTTACAAAATTAATCACAATCACGGCTATTTTTCAACCCGTTGGCTGGGTTGGGCTAGGCCAGCATCGAGCGCTCAGCCCATACTGAGATGGTGAGCCGGGTTTTCAGACACAGACAGACACCGAGACAGACAGGCAGACACAGAGACAGACAGACAGACACAGGGACAGACAGACAGGCAGACACAGAGACAGGCAGACAGACACAGAGACAGACAGACAGGCAGACACAGAGAGAGACAGACATAGAGACAGACAGACAGACAGACAGACACAGAGAGAGACAGACACAGAGACAGACAGACAGACACAGAGACAGACAGACACAGAGGGAGACAGACACAGAGATAGACAGACAGACACAGAGGGAGACAGACACAGAGACAGACAGACACAGAGATAGACAGACAGACACAGAGGGAGACAGACAGACACAGAGGGAGACAGACACAGCGACAGACAGACAGACACAGAGGGAGACAGACACAGAGGGAGACAGACACAGAGACAGACAGACAGACACAGAGGGAGACAGACAGAGACAGACAGACAGACACAGAGGGAGACAGACACAGAGGGAGACAGACAGAGACAGACAGACACAGAGGGAGACAGACAGACACAGAGACAGACACAGAGATAGACAGACAGACACAGAGGGAGACAGACACAGAGACAGACAGACAGACACAGAGGGAGACAGACAGACACAGAGGGAGACAGACACAGAGATAGACAGACAGACACAGAGGGAGACAGACACAGAGACAGACAGACACATAGACAGACAGACACAGAGACAGACAGACAGACACAGAGGGAGACAGACACAGAGATAGACAGACAGACACAGAGGGAGACAGACACAGAGATAGACAGACAGACACAGAGGGAGACAGACACAGAGATAGACAGACAGACACAGAGGGAGACAGACACAGAGACAGACAGACATATAGACAGACAGACACAGAGACAGATAGACAGACACAGAGGGAGACAGAGACAGACAGACACAGAGGGAGACAGACACAGACATAGACAGACAGACACAGAGGGAGATAGACAGACACAGAGGGAGACAGACAGACACAGAGACAGACAGACAGACACAGACAGACAGATAGAGAGAGAGAGACAGACACAGAGGGAGACAGACAGACAGAGAGACAGACAGACAGATACAGAGAGAGACAGACACAGAGGGAGACAGACACAGAGACAGACAGACAGACACAGAGACAGACAGATAGAGAGAGAGAGACAGACACAGAGGGAGACAGACAGACAGAGAGGGAGACAGACACAGACAGACACATAGAGAGACAAACAGACACAGAGACAGACAGACAGACACAGAGAGAGACAGACACAGAGACAGACAGACAGATACAGAGAGAGATAGACAGACACACAGAGAGACAGACAGACAGACACATAGAGAGACAGAAAGTCACAGAGACAGACAGACAGACTCAGAGAGAGACAGACAGACACAGAGAGAGACAGACAGACAGGCACAGAGAGAGACAGACAGACAGACACAGAGACAGACAGACAGACACATAGAGAGACAGACAGACACAGAGACAGAAAGACACAGAGAGAGACAGACACAAAGAGAGACAGACACAGAGACAGACAGACAGACTGAAGACATAGAGAGAGAGACACACACACACATAGACACACAGAGAGAGCGAGAGACAGACAGAGAGTAAAACAGAGACAGAAAGAGAGAAACAGACAGACAGAGAGGTAGGGAGAGAGAGACACACACACACAAAGAGACAGAGAGACAGAAAGAGAGGCAGATACACGCACACACACACATACACAGATAGAGAGAGAGAGAGAGATGTGTAAAGGTGATTGCTGATAAGAGGAGGGCGGGAGGGCGGAGAGCAGTGGGAGAGAAGAGGTGGGTGTTGTGGGGAGGGCTGTGGTAGTGTGGACAGTGAGGGGGTGAGGGGGGGGGGGACAGACAAGACGGTAGGACAAAATAGGACACGAGAAAACATGATTGGAGCCCGGGGATCAAAGGCTTTCCTGCACGTGCGCCCACAGTCCCGGTCATGTGATCTCCCGCTCACTGAGGATTGGGGAAATGTTTAATGAGTTGGTAATGGGGGACATATACACACACGCACACACACAAGCATAAACACACCCATACATGAACACACACATACATAAACACACATACCTACACACACACATACATGAACACACACATACGTACACACACACATACATGAAAACACATACATAAACACACATCCACACACACACACACACACAGGCACACAGATATACACATCAAAATCATTTTACATGTATTTCCTTCAAACGGTACAGCATCAGCATCACCCTGACGATACCATTACCATAGCGGGAATACACTGTAGCGCCCTCCTGTTGTGACTTTGCAGTGAACACAGATCTAAAACTGAGAACTATGTTATGTCGTCACTTCCGTATGGCTTAGGTATTCTAGGCCCGTTGCGAATGACGTCACAGAGTGTTTTTGTTTTGAACTTCCGACACCCAAACTGGCGAGTGGATCAGCTCATTTGTGTAACTTCGAGATATGTCTAAGCGGTTAAAATGCCTGCTGTTTGCATTGCAGTTGACTGTTGTGATAGGGGTGGAAAGGATGGATCCAAGCCGGTCAGATTCCCTATCATCTGTGTAAGCACGGGAAAGGAAGAGAAAGAATTGACCGAACGTCTCCCATGTGCTTGTAGACACGTGTCATTGTTTATTGTAGTGAACTTTTTCTCAGCTCGCCGCCGATTGGTTCGCGACGCCTGAAGTGCTCGCAGTGCAAATCAGCTAACGAATCTAAATCAATGCTACCATCGCCCTGGTTATGCGTCGGTCCTGACAACTAAAATGGCCGATATCCGCAATGGGCCTACGCCCTAGATGGTGTGCCAAGGAGCTATGTAAGACCAAGAAACGCTCATATCGTGAACTCTTGTCATTTGTGCAATAAAATTGTCCTGGTGAGACTTAAACAATTTTTTCGTCTGTGTTGATCAAGCTGTGGTTTGTGGAACCTCTAAAACACACTAGATGACAGATAGGTCATGATCTCGGTCAGAAGTCCAGTTGACATTGAAGTGAAAATCAGCATCGTATCATCGTAGTGTGTACGAAACGTGAATTACTTGAGTAACACAATTATATATTACTAGCCGACCCGCGCAAGATATATCTTGCAAATTTTCCATGTACTAAGCGCAACCGTATATCTAGATCTAGGCTACATTAAAACGGCATTTGGATTCCATGCTATAGTAATAGAATTTATTGTTACACCACAATTTCACACAGAATTATTTTATTTAATTACCCTTCTACGAACGGTTTCGTTTCTTGGTGAGGAACCAAACTTTCGCGTTCAGTCGACGCGTCAAAATGGTCTTATTCTTCCGGTTCACTCAAAATGGTGAATTAAATTAGAATGACCGGAAAAAATTTATTTTGATAAATTCGGGGACAGGAATTTTCCTATGTTTTATGTGAGGAAAACCTGGGTATGTCGATACTGTCGATGTGTGTAAACTTTGAAGCGTGTGGGCTAAGCATTAACGGAGGAATAGGCTAACATAGCCTCCAAATTTCACTTTTATAATAATAGATTATGGGAATTCCTGGTTTTCTAAAAGCAAGGGCTATGTAATTTTGTCACATGACACAGACTAGGGATAAACCCTAACCCTAACCCTATACTAACCCTAACCCTAGTCTGTGTCATGTGACAAAATTATTATTTATCTATGTCACATGACAGGAAAAGCATCTCAATATTAACTGCGGTAATCGTGTACTTTAACTACCCCTCCCAGCGCCCCACCCCCTCCCACCCCCACGCACTCCCCAGCCTTTTTTTGTTTTTGTTTCTGCGCCTCCATGTTCCGCTATTCCAAAAGAGAAACCAACTCCATAATGGTTCATTTGCCAAATTCCGCTGGTATAATATTACGGAGCCCTGCAAGGACGCCACTTTAGGAGCGGCCGTGGGCGGACCCTCCCCCCCCCCCCCCCCCACCAATCCTCTACAGCGATGCTTTTTCATTGTAAACTCCAGGCTGGCTCGGCGATTCCCTGCCTAAGATTCCGTCTAAATGCACATGACTTTTCCTTTTATGGACCGTGTGAAAATGTCAGGTGACTTTTTTAATGGAGCTGGGCGTGTGCGCACTTGACGGAACAGCCGAAACACACGTGACCTGCTCAGCAAAGAGTTGGAGTTAACTGCATTATAAAAATGGTCTGTAGTTTCAAGTGACAGAGAAATAGCCGTGTAGAGAGAAGGAAAGAGCGAGAGAGAGAGGGAGACAGAGAAATCATCATGTATAGACAGAGACAGAGAAATCATCATGTATAAAGAGAGACAGAGACAGAGAAATCATCATGTATAAAGAGAGACAGAGACAGAGAAATCATCATGTATAGAGAGAGACAGAGACAGAGAAATCATCATGTATAAAGAGAAACGGAGACAGAGAAATCATCACGCATAGAGAGAGATGGAGACAGAGAAATCATCATGTATAAAGAGAGACGGAGACAGAGAAATCATCATGTATAGAGAGAGACGGAGACAGAGAAATCATCATGTATAGAGAGAGACGGAGACAGAGAAATCATCATGTATAGACAGAGACGGAGACAGAGAAATCATCATGTATAGAGAGAGACGGAGACAGAGAAATCATCATGTATAGACAGAGACAGAGAAATCATCATGTATAAAGAGAGACAGAGACAGAGAAATCATCATGTATAGAGAGAGACAGAGACAGAGAAATCATCATGTATAGAGAGAGACAGAGACAGAGAAATCATCATGTATAAAGAGAGACAGAGACAGAGAAATCATCATGTATAGAGAGAGACGGAGACAGAGAAATCATCATGTATAGAGAGAGACAGAGACAGAGAAATCATCATGTATAGAGAGAGACAGAGACAGAGAAATCATCATGTATAGAGAGAGACAGAGACAGAGAAATCATCATGTATAGAGAGAGACAGAGACAGAGAAATCATCATGTATAAAGAGAGACAGAGACAGAGAAATCATCATGTATAGAGAGAGACGGAGACAGAGAAATCATCATGTATAGAGAGAGGCAGAGACAGAGAAATCATCATGTATAAAGAGAGACAGAGACAGAGAAATCATCATGTATAGAGAGAGACAGAGACAGAGAAATCATCATGTATAGAGAGAGACAGAGACAGAGAAATCATCATGTATAAAGAGAGACAGAGACAGAGAAATCATCATGTATAGAGAGAGACAGAGACAGAGAAATCATCGTGTATAAAGAGAAACGGAGACAGAGAAATCATCACGCATAGAGAGAGACGGAGACAGAGAAATCATCATGTATAGAGAGAGACAGAGACAGAGAAATGAATATACAGGAGGCGGAAGATGGATGGAGTGAGAGGGTGAGGATTCCTGTGAGGATAGCGTCGGGGAGGAGGGGCGAGGGGGAGAAACTGCGTCTCTGTCCGAGTGCCATGAAGAAACAGCTGACCCTTCAATTACTGACCAGTCCATTCAAATAAATACTGACCAAATTGGACATCCATACATTGTTATGGCTTGCCAGTGTTGTACAGTGTGGGTAGACAGACGGACGGACGGACGACAGACAGACAGACAGAGACAGACAGAGACAGACAGACAGACAGTCACAGAGACAGATAGACAGACAAACACACAGACAGACAGACAGGCAGACAGACAGGCAGACAAACACACAGACAGACAGACAGACACAGAGACAGACAGAGAAGAATTAGACACGTTTGGTAGAAAGTACAGACTTATTTTTTGTACTTTTTTAAGTAGGGGGGGGGGGGTGTGATGATAAAACAGAGAAGAACAGGCGAGTGAGTACTTGATGTGAGAGATACTTGAAGCGCTGGGAGTGGATGTGTTCTGTCTGGCACGTCCCACCTCACTCAGACAATTTTCCACGTCAGGTATGAAAAAGACAAAAAGCGTGTAACATTGTGGAATGTCAGAGCTCGGACAAAAAAACCGCGTGAGGCCGTGGAGCAAAGACACGAGACAGTGAAACCAGGAGCTGCAGCATGCAGTAGAATACACCATCATCAACAATTGTGTCTTTCTTTCACACTGAGAAAATGTAAGGAAAGTATTAGAGAACGACTTTGATGTAACTGTGGATGAACGTTCGCCCTACAATGGCTTCAGCGGGACACGGGCGGGCAGTTTCATAGCTTAAGGCGGGACATCAAGATTTTTTGTCCTTTTCCCTAGGACCAAATGGAAAGCTATCCTAGTCGGTACATCAGCTATGGTACCATCACCTGCATCACATCAACTTGTCATTCTATGACACCAACTGGTCACTCTAGGTCACCATCTGGTCCAGTGCCTACTGGACATATATAGAGAGATGTGTCACGAGTGGAGTGAGCGATAGTTAATAATTACGGGGGGAAAGGAGGAGAGTAAAATTAACGCACGTAGACAAGTAAGTTAAAGCGTGCTGTTATGAGTGGTGGGGGGTCTGAATGAGGCGAAAGCGCTGTATTACTATCACTGCAAGTTAGAAGGTCCTACTGAACGGACGCAAGAAAAAGCCCAGTGGGCGAACATAAGGGGAGCAGTCAGAAGACTAGTGAGAGAGTCTTTCCAGTGATGACTGGTATGTAGAACGTTGATTGATAATTATGATTGATGTATTATATTATATTCGTCTATTACCATGATGTAAATAAGTATATGTGAGGAATGTGGAAGTCCTTGATATTGGATATAGCAATGTGCGCCATGAGCGATAGATGAAAGTTGAGTTCATGGATTTGTAGCGCGAGTGAGTAGTGTGTACTCCGATGGAGGTGTGTTACCGTAAGTTGTTGGTGAGTGAAAGGTGAACTATTGTGTGTACGCTTCATGGGTTGTAAGGAGAGGTGGAGTGAATAGAAATGGTAGGGTATTGTACCAATGTAATGTTATTCTTGTAGGTGTCGGGGACGGGCCAAAGAGCCACCTCGGTGAGCACAGGGGATAGGCCAGCATAGGGCCGGAGGCCACACATAGGCCAAGAGTGAGGCTGTCGGTGCAGGACAGTAGAGGCACATAAAGTCGTGGCAGTCAGGCCACGGACAGGGACGTAGATATGAGCGTGAATGTGATAATGTACTATTGCCATGTTGATGGGCTATTGAAATGATAATGTGTTATTGCCCTGCTGAGGTGCTAGTGGAATGCTAAGGTGTTATGACAATAGGAAGGTGATATTGAGAGACTGCGGTGCCAGTGAATTATTAATGTGCTATTAAGACCCTGAGGGGAGAGGCTGAGGCCGAAGTGCCTTTAGGAAGTAACTACCGGGTTGTGGATCCGAGGAAGAGTGCATGTGAGAATAAGGCCGTTGTACGGCAGTTAACTTCAATAATATAATGTATGTAATTGCGCTATTATTTGTATAATTATGTTTAATAAATGTGTGAGTCTGATGGGTTGTTCTGTTAAGTGTTAAACTTGTTCGTTCGTGATTGTTGTCCTGTCATAACTTATTACATCTCCCAGTCTGGGATTTGTGACAAGATGTATGTAACACCGACTAGCCAAAAAATATAAATATGGTCATCAACTGAAGACGGACACACAACACACAAGATAAACAGAGTAAGAGTAGAGATTGAAGTAGGACAGATGTTTCTACATCATTAAGTGATAGTAACAAACACAGCACTCTGAGAGAGATGGAACAGACTGAATACACCGACAGACTGAACACACGGACAGAATGTACACACGGACAGAATGTACACACAGACAGAATGTACACATATCACAAGGAATGTGAGGTCAGACCAGGAGAGATTTCCCTACCCAGCACTCACAGAGACATGCAGATCGTCAAGCCCTCCACATAGGCTCGGTGCGGAGGTTTTTCTACGATATTTCCTCACCATTTCCAAACTCCCGGACTGAACTGGTCAGAATGGATGTGTCTCTGATAAAACGAGTGTCCAGCGTTTTTGGATGTCCACGACAGTACAGAACAGACACACACACAACCAACCAAGTTGGACACACAGAAGGTGAGAGAAAGAACATCCTACATTACGCTACCAATGAAGCTCGTTAGGACAGAAATCTCAGCTGCTGAAGTATTGGATTAGACCACTTCACCTTTACATTGGCTACGGAAATGTAAATCTGCTGGGCGAACGGTTCTCCGAGCTTCAGTCGATTACCATGAACCTTCACTGGGGTTTTCTACATACCTGCATCTACTTTAGTTTGTAATTTGTCCATCCACAACTGATAGACGCACTGAAAACTTGGCTGTGCTATCGCATGGGGCTGATTTAAGAAGATTTAAGAAGATTTAAGAAGTTTCGATCAAATAAAAACGTTTGCGTTCAGATGAACCCCAAAAAAGGCAAATGCACGACGATGTTTCTTACAGAGTAACTTGATGGCCCATGCACGGCCAGCCTTCTTTACCCCAGTTCTGTACTTCAGTTGTCCAAGCTCCATTTCATCATACCACTGGCCTAGCGCCTGGAGGATACACAGGTGTAGGTAAGAACAATTGTGTGTATCAGGTGTTAGTGTCTCAGGTGTTAGTGTCTCAGGTGTTAGTGTATCAGGTGTTAGTGTCTCAGGTGTTAGTGTATCAGGTGTTAGTGTATCAGGTGTTAGTGTATCAGGTGTTAGTGTATCAGGTGTTAGTGTCTCAGGTGTTAGTGTCTCAGGTGTTAGTGTATCAGGTGTTAGTGTCTCAGGTGTTAGTGTATCAGGTGTTAGTGTCTCAGGTGTTAGTGTCTCAGGTGTTAGTGTATCAGGTGTTAGTGTCTCAGGTGTTAGTGTCTCAGGTGTTAGTGTCTCAGGTGTTAGTGTCTCAGGTGTTAGTGTCTCAGGTGTTAGTGTCTCCGGTGTTAGTGTATCAGGTGTTAGTGTATCAGGTGTTAGTGTCTCAGGTGTTAGTGTATCAGGTGTTAGTGTCTCAGGTGTTAGTGTCTCAGGTGTTAGTGTATCAGGTGTTAGTGTCTCAGGTGTTAGTGTCTCAGTTGTTCTCTCCACTTCACTCCACAGGTCTGGACGTTTGTCCTGTTCAGCCTTTAAGTGTACATCCCTGTACACCACCACACCCATGTACACAAACACATCCTCGTACACAAACACACCACTGTACAAGCATATTGCTGTACACAAACACACCCATGTACACAACACACCGTGTACATAAACAGATTGCCGTACACAAACACCCCCGTACATAAACACATCCCTGTACGCAAATACACAAACACATAGTTGCAACCAGCACACCCCTGTACACAAAAAACATCAATGTACACCAAACACATCTCTGGACACAAACACAGTAATCGACCAAACCTGCTGAGATCCCAATTTTAGCCATTCAACTACTATTCCGTGCGGGTATCGCCCTCTCCAGCCGCTGAGCGTCGGTGGCAAGCTCGCGCCGCCTGCACGCGCCTGCTACTGGAATTGAGCGGGATAAAGGAGAGGGGGGGGTGGGATGTATCCCGGGAGGTAATTTCAAGGGGAAAAGAGGAGGTAATTCTGTAAAAATTCAAGGCAAATGATCTACGGCCATGTGGTTTATGGTGGAATTGATGTGTGGATCTCTTAGTGGGAGATCTCTTACAGTCAGCAGGCGCGGCTCCCGGGGAAGAGGGGGAGGGGAGGGGGGGGGATGCGGGGAGGGAGTGGCGGAGTGGCATTGTGTGTCCAAACTGATGTACAAAATTGATTTGTGGTTTTACACTTGGCTATAAATATAATAGTTGCGTGGGCGATTCTGCTCTGTCCGCACTCCCAGCTAGTGACTTCAGGAGGTGCAGACTCGGACACGTGCAGTTAGTTCCACTAGAGTAATTCATTCATTCATTCATTCAAAACTTGTGTGAGAAATTCATTCACGAGAACAAAAGTACAGTTTGACTCCGACTGACTAGACAGTGGTGCCAGCTAGAAAAAAACATGACGTCATGACTCAGTGAATGATTGTAACAATTCCAGCGACACAAATATTCAAGTTCTATATGCGCCAAGACAGAACAGCCCCGTAGCACACAATCATCATCTGCATGCTCGTCACGCCAACATCGGCTGTTTTAGTTCTAATGTTTGACTCACTTTTGTCAGTACAGAATAACTTTGCGGATATTCAGAGTCAACAGCTGAGACCCACCCCACTCCCCATCCCCACCCCTTTCTTCAACTGACCACTGTCCATCTCACTGGGCAGTTGTTCTTCGCCTACATACATACACTTACATAGACATAGACATACATACAGACACACAGCTTCACACAGCCTGTCTAGAGCTTTGCCCTCCTGGCCACGCCCATGCCTCCAACAAGAGAACCAAATCCTCGGTCATTCACTCGTTCCATTTGACCAGCCGAGATAGCAATAAGGAAAGTTGTTGACCAGTGCAAATCTGACGCCTGTATTTCTGTCAAGTTACAAATCCATGCTCTTGAATTTCTATTTATTTCCAACACAATAATTGCAAGGACCACGCGCTCTCTCCATTTTCTGTACCCCTGCACAAAGACTTTAAACACCAGTTTCTGCCAATCCACCAATGGAACATTCTGGGCATTCTCGGTAAACGAAGTTTCCCGAACTGAGCAATGCACTTGGACGAGACCACCCTCTGTGCACCAAGGGTAATCACGCGTCATGTTTATGCGCAGAACCTGGGGAGAATTCTCAAAAGCCAAAGAGGTCCGGAGATTCTTTCTCTTCATTCCTTCATTCCTTCACTGACTGCATTTCTCTCTCCTGTTTCATAAAGTTTTGTCTTCAAGATCTCTGCCCACTCCAATCCACCAATCCATCCACCTTCACTGACTGCATTTCTCTCTCCTGTTTCATAAAGTTTTGTCTTCAAGATCTCTGCCCACTCCAATCCATCAATCCATCCATCTTCACTCTTTGAAAATCAAAACATACAACGCCCACACACCCACATGCGCGCCCACACAGGCACAGATGCCAAGCTTAGATTTTTACTCACTGCTCAAAGAATGATGAAAATAAAATTGTTTTGAGCTGTTTCTTGAACGTTTCCAAATTCTCGGCTTCTCTAGTGGATGTCTGAAGTTTATTCCACATGAGTGGGGCAAAATATGAGAAAGAGCGCTGGCCGTACGCCTTATAGTTTACTTAAGGTTTAAGATGGATGGTTATATCACTCGATGATCTGAGTGCTCTTGAAGGTACATAAGGTGTTAAAAACTGGTGTAGATAGTCTGGGGACAAGTTGTTTAAGCACTTATAGCATGTTATGCAAATTTCATATGTGATGCGTTCTTTCACTGGGAGCAAATGTAGTTCCTTCAAAATAGGAGTCACGTGATCATGTTTTTTGTTTCTTAGTAATTATTTTAGCAGCAGCATTTTGTACCCTTTGAAGTTGCTGTATGTTTTCTTCTTTTATAATGCCAGCTAATAATGAATTGCAGTAATCAAGCGGTGACAGTACAAGTGATGTAATCAAAGTTTTGGTGATATCAGAAGTCCGGTATTTACGATTGCTACCTATTTCTCTAAACTGAAAATACAAGTTGTTACAAAGAACAGTTATGTGGGATTTCATTGACATTTATATCTTGGTCTAAAATTACTCCTAAATTTTTCACTTTCGTCTGGGCTGAAATTTCATGGCCATTGGTGTTTATGCTGACATTATCAATTTCATTATATAAGTGTACGAAAAAATATGACTTCAGTCTTGTCTTCGTTTAGTTTCAATTTGTTATTGAGCATCCATTTTCTTATATCATCAAGACAACTGGTGATTCTATCTATAAGACTTTGTACATTGTCAATGGTGGTAAATCCATACAGCTGAGTATCGCCAGCATAAAGGTGATAATTGAGGGCATATAAAGAAATTATTGTAGAGAGACTTTGAGTGTACATTGTAAAAAGAACAGGACCAAGAACTGAACTTTGAGGAACCCCGTACTTTAGAGGTAAAAATCTGACACCAATCAGCCATCCAACCAACCAACCAACCGCCCACCCAGTCAGCCATTAAAACCAACCAATCAATCAGCCAATCAGCTATCCAACCAACCAATCAATCAACCAATCAGCCATCCAACCAACCAATCAGCCAACCAACTAATCAGCCAACCAACCAATCAGCCAACCAACTAATCAGCCAACCAACCAATCAGCCAACCAATCAATCAGCCAACCAACCAATCAGCCAACCAATCAGCCAACCAACCAATCAGCCAATCAACTAATCAGCCAACCAATCGATCAGCCAACCAACTAATCAACCAACCAACCAATCAGCCAACCAACTAATCAGCCAACCAACCAATCAGCCAACCAATCAATCAGCCAACCAACCAATCAGCCAACCAACCAATCAGCCAATCAACTAATCAGCCAACCAATCAATGAGCCAACCAACTAATCAGCCAACCAACCAATCAGCCAACCAAACAATCAGCCAATCAACTAATCAGCCAACCAATCAATCAGCCAACCAACCAATCAGCCAACCAACCAATCAGCCAACCAACCAAGCAGCCAACCAACCAATCAGCCAACCAACCAAGCAGCCAACCAAACACTCAGCCAACCAATCAATCAGCCAACCAATCAGCCAACCAACCAATCAGCTAACCAACCAATCAGCCAACCAACCAATCAGCTAACCAACCAATCAGCCAACCAACCAATCAGCCAACCAACCAATCAGACAACAAACAAGCCAACCAACCGATCAGACAACCAATCTACCAAAAGCAACCTACAGTGTCTTAGAATACCATTAAGCCATCACCCCCTCACCCCTTCCCCTTTTCCATAAGTTGATTTCACAGCCCAAGACAAGTTCATCTTTCCCCAGGTAATGTAAAAAATAATTGATTGTAAAGATAAGATAGATTTAGAACACATGAAATCTTGATGAAACATTCACTGTGAAGGAAGGATCAGTTGCAGGTGACTCAGGTAAATCTCGAAACTTTTCCACTTTTACAATTCTTTTAGATTTCTCAGCGACCTCAGGTGAAATCAAGAACAGCGTGTGTGTGTTTGTGTGAGTGTGGAGGGAGAGGGGAACTGCAGTGCTCCGTGTGCATAGAGCTAGTCAGTGAGAGAGGGAGAGAAAGAGGGGTGGGAGAGAGAGGCGGTGGGAGAGTAAGAGAGAGCGAGATGGAGTGGGTGGAAGAGGGGGAGGGGGGTGGAATAGAGAGAGGGCATGGACAAGTAACTGTGTGAATGTTAAAACTGGAGTGAAAGAATGAAACTGGGGGGAAGGGGGTGGGGTACGATGTGGATGGGGGAGATGTGTGATAAGCACGTGCTAATGGTCCAATCAAATCAGTCGACTGGCCATCTGGACCCTGTTAGAGGCGTAGACTGCTGGAATAGCTACTGGGTCAGGTCAAGGGTGTAGACTGCTGGAATTAGTTAGTGGGTCAGGTCAAGGGTGTAGACTGCTGGAATAGTTAGTGGGTCAGGTCAAGGGTGTAGACTGCTGGAATAGCTAGTGAGTCAAGTCAAGGGTGTAGACTGCTGGAATAGCTACTGGGTCAGGTCAAGGGTGTAGACTGCTGGAATAGTTAGTGGGTCAGGTCAAGGGTGTAGACTGCTGGAATAGTTAGTGGGTCAGGTCAAGGGTGTAGACTGCTGGAATAGTTAGTGGGTCAGGTCAAGGGTGTAGACTGCTGGAATAGCTAGTGAGTCAAGTCAGGGGTGTAGACTGCTGGAATGGCTAGTGAGTCAAGTCAGGGGTGTAGACTGCTGGAATGGCTAGAGGGTCAGGTCAGGGGTGTAGACTGCTGGAATGGCTAATGAGCCAAGTCAGAGGTGTAGACTGCTATATATATTATGTTACTTAACTGCGAGTTCTTGCTTCGTCTATCTATCCATCCATCCATCCATCCATCCACCCAACCATCCATCCATTCATTTATCCATCTATCCATCTATCCATCCATCCATCTATCCATCCATCCATCCATCTATCCGTCTATCCATTCATCCATCTATCCATCCATCAATCCATCGATCCATCCATCTATCCATCCATCTATCCATCTATCAATCTATCCGTCTATCCATCTATCCATCTATCCATCCATCAATCCATCTATCCATCCATCTATCCATCCATCCATCCATCCATCTATCCATCTATCCATCCATCTATCCACCCACCCATCCACCCATCCATCCATCTATTCATCTATCCATCCATCTATCTATCTACCCATCCAGCCATCCTGTAACAGCTGAGGTTGTTCTAGCACGTTATAGTAGGGGGGAGTTAGTTGATCTAACTACAACCCTTTAGAAAACGAAACTATTACAGCTGTAAAATAAATAAACACGAGATCCGACGATAGATTAAATAATACTAAAGTTTAATAACTGTATAGTGAACAATAAATTACTAGGAAGACACCAGCGAAACTAAATATCTACGCCACACAAAAGGAAACTCACTTACTCACCCCCCAACCACTCACACAGGTCTATATATATAAACATTTCTATAGAAAGTTCCCGAAATAAACGTTACCTTTGCCCTCGCACAAACTAACCAATCACGCATCAATACGTCATCAGGTTACATCACCCAAGGCCAAATCTGGCGTAAACATTCGTTTCCACAACGTTATCGAATATTCGGGAACATACTAATATTTACTGAACGAGTCAAAACACCTGACAACAAGCGAGCGAGGAAAAAAACTACTCACTAGAAAAGAAGGTCAGGTCACGGAGTACAGTCAACAATAAAATGAAAAAAGTAGTGGACACATGCTCAGCCACCAGCACAACAACAAAACCGGGGGAGGGCAAGGGGTAGCCCGCAGATGCTACACAACTCCCCAATTTAAATTGAATATCTTTCAACTCCAAAAACATTATACAGCGTCTGCACTATCGTGAAATAATCTTATAGCACTCCCAATCTCACAAAGGTAGTTGTTAATTCTACTACAATTAATAACAATTTTAGTGCCTTCCCGAATGTCATCACAAATACAATACAATGCAGTGTACTTTGCATCACTAATACCATAACTAATACAATACCGTCATTGCTTCCCAATAGTAAACAGTAGGCCTACTAGTCAAAATAACACAACGCCACCACTGTGGTGAAACAATGGTCAATGATATTATTACAAATCATGTAAGGTGAAACGATGGCCCATCGTTACACAATGCTTCGTGCACGAATCATAGCATATAACTTGTTGTACATAATATGGTTATCTCCAAAATGTATAACTCATACGTACAATGGCAAAAATACCAATACATATCGTCCACTGATCAGGGTCTATCTTCATCATATTAGGTCAAAACAAGTTACAACAATGCAATATAACACAAACACTGCTTGCTCGCAGTCCCCATTTGGGTCACATTTTCCAAAAATTACACCAAGTTCCATTGGTAACTAATATGACATAGCATAAAATCAAAATGTGACTAACACATCATGACTCTATATCAGCCATCAATTCAGTATTCAATCACAGATGAACTATGTCCCCAATTACAGTACAATACTGCCGTCCTAGAAATTCATCCAGTAGGCAAAAGTATGGGTTACAATGCATTTCACTGATAGTGTACTACTTTAAAATATACCCTGCTCAGGAAATCGGCACAGACATTTTCTCTGCCTTTTACGTAGTGAATCCTGAATCGATAAGACTGTAAAAATAAACTCCATCGTAATAACTTTGGACTGTCAAACTTGGCAGAGTTCAAAAACTCTAATGACCGATGGTCAGTTTGGAGCACAAACTCCTTTCCATACAAATACAAAGTAAACTTTTTTACAGCCCAAACAATAGCTAAACATTCGCGCTCTGAGACCGAATATTTTGTCTCACGAGGCAATAGCTTACGACTAGCATATGCCACAGGGTACAACTTTCCCTCGTGTTCCTGCATAAGACTAGCGCCTAATCCGCGATCTGATGCATCAGTTGCTAAGACAAACTCTTTGGAAAAATCTGGCAAACATAACACGGGTTTGGAGATAATGACATTCTTCAAAGAGGTGTACGCTTTCTCCTGGGTTTCATCCCACTGAACTATATTGGGCTGACCCTTTCTAAGTAAATCAGACAATGGTGATGCAATCGCTGAAAAGTTAGGAATAAATTCATGGTAATATCCCACTAATCCTAAGAATGCTTTCACTTCCTTCTTAGTGGTGGGTCTGGGTGCGTCCCGTACCTTACATACATTCTCTTCTAACAGGCCAATCATACCTTCTCCCACTAAGTGTCCAACAAAGTCTACTTCAGACGTTCCAATCAGACACTTCGATGGTCTTGCAGTTAATCCAGCTTGGTCCATCCTCTGCAGTAAGTCCTTGAGAGTCTTCACATGCTCGTCGAATGTCTCTGTATGAATCAGCAGGTCGTCCACATATGCTGTCACATTGTTCATTCCACGGATCAATGGCTTTACGATCCTGTTCAGCGTGGCTCCTGAGTTCATCATCCCAAAAGGCATCCGAATGAATTCATAGTGCTCGCCCATGGTGACGAACGCCGTCTTGGGAATGTCTTGCTCTCGAACTTTCACTTGCCAGTATCCCTTGCTCAGGTCAATCCGAGAGAATAATTTTCCTCTCGAGAGACTCTGAAACACTTCTGATGGCGCTGCTGTCGGATGAGGGTCGAATACTGTGATCTTGTTTAACCTCCTGTAGTCGATGCAGACTCGGTTGGATCCGTCCTTCTTCTTGACGACAACAATAGGTGAAGCATAAGCTGATGAGCTCCTTCGAATGATGCCCAGCCGTTCCATGGTGCTAAGCTCCTCCTTCAATGAGTCGCGCATAGCGTAGGGCACCGGGTATGGTCGTTGACGAACTGGTACTTCTGTCGTCAGGTCGATGCGATGTTCACCCAACTGACAGCATCCAGGGAGATTGGTGAAGACGTGCTGGTAATTCTTCACCACATCGCAGAGTTCTTGACGTTGTTCCGATGTCAGTTGCGTTCCATACTGGACATCTCTGTAGCCTTCATTCTGGTTCCAGCTTCCTAGGTCGGCAAGGTCCTCCGTCGTTCCACCGTTGTCGCCTTCCAGGTCGCAGTCCTCGATGACTGTCATACTAGCTGACTCCACGGGTTGACTCTTGTCCATCATGTCGTCCTCTGCCAGTACAGTCTCAGCACTATCACCGCCGCCGTCCTTTATGGCGTTGACATGTTCAGGCGTGGTATCTCTCCTACCGTTGTCCATCCCACACATCTCTGTCACAACAGGTCTCGGTTCTATTGCCACTGCTGCTGCTTTTGACGTCCTTGGAATGTATCTCTTGAGGAGGTTGGCGTGCAAGGTCTTTTCTTTTGCACCCATCTTGACTCCATAGTCGTTAACACCGACAACTGAGACTACCTTATATGGTCCCTTCCATTGGACTAGGAGCTTGTTAGTGTTCGTCGGCAGTAGCACCAACACTTCATCTCCGGGGCGGAACTTCCTCTCTCGCGCCTTCCGGTCGTAGTAGGTCTTCTGTCTACCTTGAGCCTTGGAGAGTTCTTCCGTCGCTAACTTCCATGTGTCCTCCAGCCTCTCACGTAGTTCCATGACGTACTGGTAACTGGTCTTCGTTTCCGGCTCCTCTACGTCCTTGGTCCATAGTTGTCGTAAGATGTGCATGGGTCCTCTCACAGTTCTCCCATACAGCAACTCGAATGGGGCAAACTTGGTCGACTCTTGGGGAACTTCACGATATGCGAAGAGCAGCGGGTTGATGTATCTGTGCCACTGCTTGGGTTGCTCTGCGCACAGTCGTCTCAATGTTTTCTTCAGCGTGCCGTTGAATCGCTCCACCAACCCGTTGCACATAGGGTGGTAGACTGTAGTGGTCGACTGTTGAATTCCCAGTAGTCTATTCGTTTCCTTCATGACATCTGACATAAACTGGGTCCCTTGGTCGGACAAGATCTCTTCGGGCACACCCAAACGGCTGTAGATGTTCACTAAGGCTTCTGCTACCGTTTCTGCGTCGATCTTCTTCAAGGGTGTGGCTTCGGGGTAACGAGTAGCGTAGTCTATATACACCAGGATATACCGATGTCCACCTTCACTTGGGGGGTCGATAGGTCCTACTAAGTCCACGGCCACTCGCCTAAATGGTACGTCCACTACTGGCATACTCTGCAGGTGCACCTTTGGTGTCGCTCCTTTGTTCACCGTCCTCTGGCATATGTCGCATGAGCGGCAGTATCTCGCGACGTCACCTTCAATTCCAGGCCAATAAAAATTGCTCATAACTCTGTCTTTGGTTTTCTTCACGCCGAGGTGTCCTCCGACGATCGAGTCGTGGGCTACACTCAGTACATACTCTCTCAGTTTCTCGGGTAGTACCACTTGCCTTATAACCGTCGCCTGTCTCAGGTCCTTGTAGATCCGGTACAGTACTCCTCCATGTTTCTCAAAATGAACAGATTTATTGCCTCTATTAGTTGGGATCTTCTTCTGCTCTAACTTCCTTATGACTTCGTCTTCTTCTTGGAGTCGGATAAGTTCCTCTCTATCCACTCCCGCGTGCCGTTCTGCCCTCGGCACCTTCAGCGACGTAGACCGGTCCTTCCTCTTCTCCTGGGCCCTCGTGGTCACCGCTCCTACCATCACCTCAGTATCAGGGTCGTACGGATCCTTCGCTCCGTCCACGTTCCCGACTACTAGGTCGCAGATGGTCTCCGGGAGACACAGCGCCGTCACTTTGCCCGTCAGGTAAGGCGTCTTCACGTCGATAACGGCTTCCTCCGCCGCTAGCAAGGAGTTATCGATCCTCGCGATAAGTTTCTTCCCACCGGTGAGCTGTCCGTCGTCCACCAGTGCTCGCCGCACCACTACACCTTCACAGCCGGTATCTCTTAGGACATCTACCGCTCGATTTCCAATCAAGCCCTTCATCACCGGTAACTTCAGCTTCTCCACGGTCCTTCCGTCACTGCATCCTCCGCACGTAACAGGCACCGCTAACTGTAGCTTCCCGTCCTTCATTACCGCTTGAACGTTGATGCTGGTGTCAGCCGTCGTCACATCTTGTCTTGACGACTCGTCCGCCGCTATAACTACGGCCGCCGCCGCCTTGTTCGGCTTGCCTCGTCCCATATCCTTCTGGGCTGGACACATCCTCCGAACGTGGCCTGGCTTTCCACAAAGGTAACATTTCAACTCACCTTTGTCGTTTAACTTTGCACGACACTCCGTCGCCTTGTGTCCCGGCCTCTGGCACCTATGGCAGACCTGTGGGCTTCTGTCTCCGTTGGGCCTCTGTCGCACTGGCCGGCTCTGCAGTCTGGCGCTCCCGCTGAGCGTCCGGTTCCTCGCTACCAGGTACGCCTCCGCTGAATCTGCGATGTCCTGTAGCGTCTTTGGTTTCCTCTCCCTCACATGGGTTGCAAGGTCTGGTGGGCAGGCATCCATGAATTGCTCTCTGACGAACAGATCTCTCACCCCTTCGTAGGTCTCCTCCGTCTTCGACAGCTTTATCCACCTCTCTAAATAGGTCTTGATCCTGGTCAAAAACATTCCAACATCTTCTCCATCTTCAGGCTTACCTTGTCTGAACATGAGTCTGTATCCGTCCTCTGACAGGTTGTGCCTCTTCTGCAACGCTTCCTTGACTTTGTCGTAGTCCTTGGCTTCGTCGATCGGTAGTCTGCAGAAGCACTCCAAAGCTCTCCCGGTCAGCAGGGCAGACAGTGATGTCGTCCAGGTGGATCTGGGCCATTCAGCTGTCTCGGCAAACCTCTCAAACCGCAGCAACCAGCTATCCAGATCGTCCTTCTTGTCCTGAAATGCAGGTAGCTTGGGTCTCTTGGAACTGGCGTGGTCGTCGGTCTTCTGCGCTGAGTCGTTGCCTCCACGTTGCTGGCGCATCCTCTCTATCTCCAACTCGTGGTTCATCTTTTCCCTTTCCAGCTGTCGTTCAGCCTCCTTCTCCTGTCGTTCAGCCTCCTTCTCCTGTCGTTCAGCCTCCTTCTCCTGTCGTTCAGCCTCCTTCTCCTGTCGTTCAGCCTCCTTCTCCCGAGCCTGTCGTTCAGCCTCCAGCTGTCTTTCTCTTTCTAGGCCTTCACGGAGGTAGTCCCGTCTCTCCTGCCCAGTGAGCTCCATAGCGTCCGCTTCCTGGCTAAGCCTTCCAATAACCTCCGACATGTTGTAGATAGCTTGTCGATGATATTCTACAATAAACTATGTAAATAAATCTAGTAATTTTGATCTGGTCCGTTCGAATATGGTCGGATCCCGGACGAGCCCCCAATATGTAACAGCTGAGGTTGTTCTAGCACGTTATAGTAGGGGGGAGTTAGTTGATCTAACTACAACCCTTTAGAAAACGAAACTATTACAGCTGTAAAATAAATAAACACGAGATCCGACGATAGATTAAATAATACTAAAGTTTAATAACTGTATAGTGAACAATAAATTACTAGGAAGACACCAGCGAAACTAAATATCTACGCCACACAAAAGGAAACTCACTTACTCACCCCCCAACCACTCACACAGGTCTATATATATAAACATTTCTATAGAAAGTTCCCGAAATAAACGTTACCTTTGCCCTCGCACAAACTAACCAATCACGCATCAATACGTCATCAGGTTACATCACCCAAGGCCAAATCTGGCGTAAACATTCGTTTCCACAACGTTATCGAATATTCGGGAACATACTAATATTTACTGAACGAGTCAAAACACCTGACAACAAGCGAGCGAGGAAAAAAACTACTCACTAGAAAAGAAGGTCAGGTCACGGAGTACAGTCAACAATAAAATGAAAAAGTAGTGGACACATGCTCAGCCACCAGCACAACAACAAAACCGGGGGAGGGCAAGGGGTAGCCCGCAGATGCTACACATCCATCCATCCATCCATCTATCCATCCATCTATCCATCCATCTATCCATCCATCCATCCATCCATCCATCTATCCATCCATCTATCCATCCATCCATCTATCCATATATCCATCCATCTATCTATCCACCCATCCATCCATCTATCCATCCATCTATTTATCTATCTATGATAGATGTCCAGGTGATGGTGACAGTGGTCAAAGTTGACCTGACCTGCCACCGCATTAACCAGACTAACTCTGATGTCATCAACATTTGTGTGTGAGCAAAATCTCCAGTACTGTCTTCTGTCACTTCAAGACTAAATTGCTGGTTACTTTGGTTGTTTCTATTGCAGCTCAATCATTTATTTATTCATTTATTTATTCACGTATTTATTCATTTATTTATTCATGTATTTATTTATTCATGACTTACTGCGCTTCTGCGTCAAGGATTGATTTTATCTGTACATTTTTGTATGAACTTTGTCTACAGCAGCCCCTGACAGACATCATTAAAGTTTCCCTTCACTGCCCAAATATGAAGACAGAAAATTCTGAAGCTTAACGGAATTCAATTCAGCATTCCTTCTCTGTAGTGATGTGTCATTTTGAAAGCGGATATTACAACAGTGAACAGTTGTGACGCCCGCATGTGAACAACACATGGACAGGCTGCAACTTTGTGATCAACCTTTCAGAAAAGAACAACTGTTCACGCCAGAACAACTTTTCAGAGAAGAACAATTGTTCACGCCAGAACAACTTTTCAGAAAAGAACAACTGTTCACGTCAGAGCAACTGTTCACGCGAGAACAACTTTTCAGAAAAGAACAATTGTTCACGCCAGAACAACTTTTCAGAAAAGAACAACTGTTCACGTCAGAACAACTGTTCACGCCAGAACAACTTTTCAGAAAAGAACAACTTTTCACGCCAGAACAACTTTTCAGAAAAGAACAACTGTTCACGCCAGAACAACTTTTCAGAAAAGAACAATTGTTCACGCCAGAACAACTTTTCAGAAAAGAACAACTCTTCACGCCAGAACAACTTTTCAGAAAAGAACAACTCTTCACGTCAGAACAACTTTTCAGGACAGAACAACTGGTCACGTCAGAACAACTTTTCAGGAAAGAACAACTTTTCACGTCAGAACAACTTTTCACGTCAAATTAACTTTTCACGTCAAAACTACTTTTCACGTCAGAACAACTTTTCACGTCAGAACAACTTGTCACGTCAGAACAAACTTGTCACGTCAAAACAACTTTTCACGTCAAAACAACTTTTCACGTCAGAACAACTTGTCACGTCAAAACAACTTGTCACGTCAAAACCACTTTTCACGTCAAAACCACTTTTCACGTCAAAACAACTTTTCACGTCAGAACAACTGTTCACGTCAGAACAACTTTTCACGCCAGAACAACTTGTCACGTCAGAACAAACTTGTCAAGTCAAAACTACTTTTCACGTCAGAACAACTTGTCACGTCAGAACAACTTGTCACGTCAGAACAAACTTGTCACGTCAAAACAACTTTTCACGTCAAAACAACTTTTCACGTCAGAACAACTTGTCGCGTCAAAACAACTTGTCACGTCAAAACAACTTTTCACGTCAAAACAACTTTTCACGTCAGAACAACTGTTCACGTCAGAACAACTTTTCACGTCAGAACAACTTGTCACGTCAGAACAAACTTGTCACGTCAAAACAACTTTTCACGTCAAAACAACTTTTCACGTCAGAACAACTTGTCACGTCAAAACAACTTGTCACGTCAAAACAACTTTTCAAGTCAAAACAACTTTTCACGTCAGAACAACTGTTCACGTCAGAACAACTTTTCACGCCAGAACAACTGTTCACGTCAAAACAACTTTTCACGTCAGAACAACAGTACTGTTCACGTCAGAACAACTTTTCACGTCAAAACAACTTTTCACGTCAGAACAACTTTTCACGTCAAAATAACTTTTCACGTCAAAACAACTTTGCACGTCAGAACAACTTTTCACGTCAGAACTGACCTGGATATCTGCTGACCTGTATAATCTACTGGCCTGGATCTTTTCTGACCTGGATATCTACTGACCTGGATATCTACTGACCTGGATATCTACTGACCTGGATATCTATTGACCTGGATATCTTCTGACTTGGATATCTACTGACCTGGACATCTACTGACCTGGACATGTACTAACTTGGGCACCTGGATATCTCTTGATCTGGAGACCGATATAACTGGACATTTACTGTGCATTTGCTCATCATTTCCAGGGACACCGAACCAAAGATATTGGAACAGAGAGGTGAAATGTCCCAGGAAATGTAGACTTCTCATTATCTTTCATTTGTTGCTTTTTTCCTCTCACTTTTCCCCGGCCAGTTAAAGAAGAAATAAACACTGTCCAGTCACCTGCATCAGTTACCAACTCAGTCAAAAGCAGGTGGGAAATGACAGGCGCAGTTCTGTGACGTCACTGTGCCATTTGAGGGACCGTGTCTTGCAGCCACAACAACTTGCCTGGTTGGACATTCTGAACGGTCCATTTGATAGCCGGATGGGAGAAGGCATAAAAGTGACTGGGTGAGTTAGTGTTAAGACGTGTGTGAAGAGGCAAACAAGAGGTAGAAGAATGAATTAACGGCAAAAGTAGAGGAGAGAAACTTTGAAAAAAGGAGAAGAGGAAGAATGTGTGTGTAGTAGGAGGATGTGGAGCGGGGCAGGGAAAGTTTGAGTTCAGTAACCGGTCAGTAATTCAAGTATGTGTTGATTTGGTCTGTCCAGTTAATGATTGCCAGGCCAGTATGACAGTTATTGTTTGCCAGTTTGGCTAAATTCACTTTACAGTTCAAGAGCGGTGGATGACATCACAATTGACTTACTGAATTGTCAGATTTTGGCAGGTGATGTGCACGAATTTAAATACAAAAGATCATTTTGTCCCTATCCCTGGCACACTCCCCCTCCCCCCCCCCCCCCCCCCCGACAAAAGAAAGAGAAAACCATCCTCGCATAAGCAAACAGGGCCAGTGACGAGTAAGTGAAGACCACAAAACTACACGCTGCGTGACCGTCTGGACGATATGAGAACCATTATATGCTCTCCCGTGAGAAGAAAGTGAAGTCAAACAATGATCAACTGTTGAGTGAAGCCAACCAATGACCAATTGTTGAATGAAGCCAACCAATGACTAATTGTTGAATGAAGCCACACAATGACCAATTGTTGAATGAAGCCACACAATGTCATATAATAATGGAGCTTGGGTCCAACTTTGTTCCCGCAAAGGCTTTTTTACTACGCAACGTAGAGAAATGAAACTTGGCACATGTATGTAAATTTTATTAAGCCTGTACGTGTCGAGCTCATTTTTTCCCGAAACTCTTTACTTTTCCCAGAAATTCAGTTATAATTATCAATTATCAATTCATGATTGCGAATACGACGTGATAATGTCTATACGCAAAAACCACCAGCGCAGTACTTGTCCAAGGCACGGTGGGAGAATGGTTTCATACCTCAGTGGGAGTTTAACATTTTCTTAGAGTGTATAATGACTGATGCCTTAGAAGAACACACTGGCACAGTCAGCATTGGAGGGCTGACAATCACCAATCTCAGGTTCGCCGACGACATCGATGGACTGGCAGGAAACGAACAGGAACTAGCCAATCTGGTGAACCACCTGGATAAAACATCCTCCAGATACGGCATGGATATCAGTGCCGAGAAGACAAAGCTCATGACAAACAGTGCCCAGCCAATAACTACAAAAATCAAGGTCAGTGGAAAAGAACTTGAGACTGTTGACCACTTCAAGTACCTTGGAGCCATTATTAGTGAATAAGGGTCAAAGACCGAAATCCTCGCAAGAGCTGCACAAACAACCGCAGCATTGGCGAAGCTCAAGCCCATCTGGAGAGACCGAAAGATCTCTCCCAGGTCCAAGGTCAACCTCCTGCATGCACTGGTCACCTCCATCTTCCTGTATGCATGCGAATCCTGGACACTGAATGCAGAGCTACAAAGGAAGATCCAGGCAGTGGAAATGAGATGCCTCAGAAGTCTTCTTGGCATCTCATACACGACCACATCACCAATGAAGAAGTCCGACAAACTATCACCCGACAAGTAAGGCACTATGAAGACCTGCTGACCACAGTCAAGAAAAGGAAGCTCAGATGGTATGGTCATGTGACAAGATCAGATGGGCTCTCTAAGACCATACTAAAAAAATTTACTACAAGGAACAGTGCAGGGGAAGAGACGACGAGGCAGACCGAGGAAGGAATGGGCAGATAACATTGCGGAATGGACCAAGATGAGCTTTCCTGCAACCCAGACACTCGCCCACAAACGCCACAAATGGAGCCTGGTGGTGCAACATTCATCACTGCAGCGCCCCTACGACCCGGGCGGGTTATGGGATCAGTGACCAGTGACCAGTGGTATGATGACGGGTATTTGGTGAAGGTAGTGGTATGATGACGGGTATTTGGTGAAGGCAGTGGTATGATGACGGGTATTTGGTGAAGGGAGTGGTATGATGACGGGTATTTGGTGAAGGCAGTGGTATGATGACGGGTATTTGGTGAAGGCAGTGGTATGATGACGGGTATTTGGTGAAGGCAGTGGTATGATGACGGGTATTTGGTGAAGGCAGTGGTATGATGACGGGTATTTGGTGAAGGCAGTGGTATGATTTCGGGTATTTGGTGAAAGCAGTGGTATGATGACGGGTATTTGGTGAAGGCAGTGGTATGATGACGGGTATTTGGTGAAGGCAGTGGTATGATGACGGGTATTTGGTGAAGGCAGTGGTATGATGACGGGTATTTTGTGGAGGCAGTGATATGATGACGGATATTTGGTGGAGGCAGTGGTATGATGACGGGTATTTGGTGAAGGCAGTGGTATGATGACGGGTATTTGGTGGAGGCAGTGGTATGATGACGGGTATTTGGTGAAGGCAGTGGTATGATGACGGGTATTTGGTGGAGGCAGTGGTATGATGACGGGTATTTGGTGAAGGCAGTGGTATGATGACGGGTATTTGGTGAAGGCAATGGTATGATGACGGGTATTTGTTGAATGCAGTGGTATGATGACGGGTATTTGGTGGAGGCAGTGGTATGATGACGGGTATTTGGTGGAGGCAGTGGTATGATGACGGGTATTTGGTGAAGGCAGTGTTATGATGACGAGTATTTGGTGAAGGCAGTGGTATGATGACGGGTATTTGGTGAAGGCAATGGTATGATGACGGGTATTTGGTGTGTAATGATTCAGATGTTGTTAAAACTCACGCAGAGAGTGAGTTGTTGTTGTTTACCAGGGCCATGAGAAATTGGCTGGTGGCCTTGAACGGCCCTCGCGAATTATAGTTGGTGAGTAAATAAATGTAAAGTTAAACTGTTAGATTCACGCTTGTCGGTTTTAATGTTCGTGATTAATAAGTAATGGAGTAGGGGTGAAACAAGGTGGGGACAGTTGACATTGTTAATTATGACTAGACAAGTTTTGCACGTTAACTGGCTGGTAGAATAGTGCAGACGTATTACTACAATTAAAATGGTGGGAGGTTTCGACCTATGAGATAGCTGAACTAATTGGGCCAGCGGACTAGCACGCTGGGTAGTTAGATAGTATATAACATCGTGTAACGTTCAGATTTAGTGAATACAGGCGAGCAGAAGCATCGTGTCGTGAAGTATCTCCGGTCGACCAGTACCTGAACTGTGTGCTTTGAAGACAAGAAGTCCTTGCTAACGGACTGACTGAGCTCTAGAAAGAAAGGTCTGAGTGGGCTGACCTTTGAAAGCCCACGCTGCGCTATATTGATGTTCGCGCCTACCAGTAGGCGTGACCAATGGTACTATATCTTATTTATTCAAGCATAATTAGAGATCGGAGATAGAGAGAGAACTACAGCCTCATAGGAAGACTAAGGAAACCCCAGCTGGCACTCAACCACGAGTGTCCTGTATCATAGATCTATTGCCACAGTATGATTGGAATAATATAGCACATTGTTGATGAATTGAATAGTGATTGTGCATAAAATATAGTTTTTTTGGCAACTGCTTAAATTAACTACAAGCCGAAGAGTGCTTCTGTAGGCTTTGAACATACTGGGCTCTCCTAACACTCAAGCCCATATGATTTAGGGAGAGTTTGCCTGGCGACTGGCCAGTGGCGACTCAACTGTCACTTTAAATTGATATCTAGTTTCGTATAATATACCTATTAGCTATTGATTGCATTACCTCCATAGTTACATGAATATCATTGGTTAAGTTATTAATTAGAGTTTTTTGGTTTGAATATATACCCCTATTGTCTTTTGTTTGTTATTAATATTTATGTAAACTATGGCCTGACCGGCCTGACATATATACGCTCTAGTTATTTAATACTTTTCTTCTGTGGTTGTGTCCGAGTGTGAGTTAGCTGCCTCTCGTGCAGTCGTAACATCCCCAAGACCCTAACTCTGCTCGTGACATGGTGGAGGCAGTGGTATGATGACGGGTATTTGGTGAAGGCAGTGGTATGATGACGGGTATTTGGTGAAGGCAGTGGTATGATGTCGGATATTTGGTGAAGGCAGTGGTATGATGACAGTTACTTGGTGAAGGCAATGGTATGATGACGGGTATTTGGTGAAGGCAGTGGTATGATGACGGGTATTTGGTGAAGGCAGTGGTATGATGTCGGGTATTTGGTGAAGGCAGTGGTATGATGACGGGTATTTGGTGGAGGCAGTGGTATGATGACGGGTATTTGGTGAAGGCAATGGTATGATGACGGGTATTTGGTGGAGGCAGTGGTATGATGACGGGTATTTGGTGGAGGCAGTGGTATGATGACGGGTATTTGGTGGAGGCAGTGGTATGATGACGGGTATTTGGTGAAGGCAGTGGTATGATGACGGGTATTTGGTGAAGGCAGTGGTATGATGACGGGTATTTGGTGAAGGCAGTGGTATGATAACGGGTATTTGGTGAAGGCAGTGGTATGATGTCGGGTATTTGGTGAAGGCAGTGGTATGATGACAGTTACTTGGTGAAGGCAGTGGTATGATGACGGGTATTTGGTGAAGGCAGTGGTATGATGACGGGTATTTGGTGGAAGCAGTGATATAATGACGGATATTTGGTGGAGGCAGTGGTAATGATGACGGGTATTTGGTGAAGGCAGTGGTATGATGACGGGTATTTGGTGGAGGCAGTGGTATGATGACGGGTATTTGGTGGAGGCAGTGGTATGATGACGGGTATTTGATGAAGGCAGTGGTATGATGACGGGTATTTGGTGAAGGCAGTGGTATGATAACGGGTATTTGGTGAAGGCAGTGGTATGATGTCGGGTATTTGGTGAAGGCAGTGGTATGATGACAGTTACTTGGTGAAGGCACTGGTATGATGACGGGTATTTGGTGAAGGCAGTGGTATGATGACGGGTATTTGGTGGAAGCAGTGATATAATGACGGATATTTGGTGAAGGCAGTGGTAATGATGACGGGTATTTGGTGAAGGCAGTGGTATGATGACGGGTATTTGGTGGAGGCAGTGGTATGATGACGGGTATTTGGTGAAGGCAGTGGTATGATGGCGGGTATTTTGTGGAGGCAGTGGTATGATGACGGGCATTTGGTGAAGGCAGTTATATGATGACGGGTATTTGGTGAAGGCAGTGGTATGATGACAGGTATTTGGTGAAGGCAGTGGTATGATGACGGGTATTTGGTGGAGTCAGTGGTGTGATGACGGGTATTTGGTGAAGGCAGTGGTATGATGACAAGTACTTGGTGAAGGCAGTGTTATGATGACGGGTATTTGGTGGAGTCAGTGGTGTGATGACGGGTATTTGGTGAAGGCAATGGTATGAATACGGGTATTTGGTGAAGGCAGTGGTGTGATGACGGGTATTTGGTGAAGGCAGTGGTATGATGACGGTTATTTGGTGAAGGCAGTGGTATGATTTCGGGTATTTGGTGAAGGCAGTGGTATGATGACAGTTACTTGGTGAAGGCAGTGGTATGATGACGGGTATTTGGTGAAGGCAGTGGTATGATTACGGGTATTTGGTGAAGGCAGTGGTATGATGTCGGGTATTTGGTGAAGGCAGTGGTATGATGACTGGTATTTGGTGGAGGCAGTGATATGATGACGTATATTTGGTGGAGGCAGTGGTATGATGTCGGGTATTTGGTGAAGGCAGTGGTATGATGACGGGTATTTGGTGGAGGCAATGGTATGATGACGGGTATTTGGTGAAGGCAGTGATATGATGACGGATATTTGGTGGAGGCAGTGGTATGATGTCGGGTATTTGGTGAAGGCAGTGGTATGATGACGGGTATTTGGTGGAGGCAATGGTATGATGACGGGTATTTGGTGAAGGCAGTGGTATGATGACGGTATTTGGTGGAGGCAGTGGTATGATGACGGGTATTTGGTGAAGGCAGTGGTATGATGACGGGTATTTGGTGGAGGCAGTGGTATGATGACGGGTATTTGGTGAAGGCAGTGGTATGATGACAAGTACTTGGTGAAGGCAGTGGTATGATGACGGGTATTTGGTGGAGTCAGTGGTGTGATGACGGGTATTTGGTGAAGGCAATGGTATGAATACGGGTATTTGGTGAAGGCAGTGGTGTGATGACGGGTATTTGGTGAAGGCAGTGGTATGATGACGGGTATTTGGTGAAGGCAGTGGTCTGATTTCGGGTATTTGGTGAAGGCAGTGGTATGATGACAGTTACTTGGTGAAGGCAGTGGTATGATGACGGGTATTTGGTGAAGGCAGTGGTATGATTACGGGTATTTGGTGAAGGCAGTGGTATGATGTCGGGTATTTGGTGAAGGCAGTGGTATGATGACGGGTATTTGGTGAAGGCAGTGGTATGATGACGGGTATTTGGTGGAGGCAGTGATATGATGACGGATATTTGTTGGAGGCAGTGGTATGATGTCGGGTATTTGGTGAAGGCAGTGGTATGATGACGGGTATTTGGTGGAGGCAATGGTATGATGACGGGTATTTGGTGAAGGCAGTGGTATGATGACGGGTATTTGGTGGAGGCAGTGATATGATGACGGATATTTGGTGGAGGCAGTGGTATGATGACGGGTATTTGGTGGAGGCAATGGTATGATGACGGGTATTTGGTGAAGGCAGTGGTATGATGACGGGTATTTGGTGGAGGCAGTGGTATGATGACGGGTATTTGGTGAAGGCAGTGGTATGATGACGGGTATTTGGTGGAGGCAGTGGTATGATGACGGGTATTTGGTGGAGGCAGTGGTATGATGACGGGTATTTGGTGGAGGCAGTGGTATGATGACGGGTATTTGGTGAAGGCAGTTGTATGATGACGGGTATTTGTTGAAGGCAATGGTATGACGACGGGTATTTGGTGAAGGCAGTGTTATGATGACGGGTATTTGGTGAAGGCAGTGGTATGATAACGGGTATTTGGTGAAGGCAGTGGTATCATGTCGGGTATTTGGTGAAGGCAGTGGTATGATGACAGTTACTTGGTGAAGGCAGTGGTATGATGACGGGTAATTGGTGAAGGCAGTGGTATGATGACGGGTATTTGGTGGAAGCAGTGATATAATGACGGATATTTGGTGGAGGCAGCGGTAATGATGACGGGTATTTGGTGAAGGCAGTGGTATGATGACGGGTATTTGGTGGAGGCAGTGGTATGATGACGGGTATTTGGTGAAGGCAGTGGTATGATGGCGGGTATTTTGTGGAGGCAGTGGTATGATGACGGGTATTTGGTGAAGGCAGTTATATGATGACGGGTATTTGGTGAAGGCAGTGGTATGATGACAGGTATTTGGTGAAGGCAGTGGTATGATGACGGGTATTTGGTGGAGTCAGTGGTGTGATGACGGGTATTTGGTGAAGGCAGTGGTATGATGACAAGTACTTGGTGAAGGCAGTGGTATGATGACGGGTATTTGGTGGAGTCAGTGGTGTGATGACGGGTATTTGGTGAAGGCAATGGTATGAATACGGGTATTTGGTGAAGGCAGTGGTATGATGACGGGTATTTGGTGAAGGCAGTGGTATGATGACGGGTATTTGGTGAAGGCAGTTATATGATGACTTGTATTTGGTGAAGGCAGTGGTATGATGCCAGTATTTCGTGAAGGCAGTGGTATGATGACGGGTATTTGGTGAAGGCAGTGGTATGATGACGGGTATTTGGTGGAGGCAGTGGTATGATGACGGGTATTTGGTGACGGCAGTGGTATGATGAGGGGTATTTGGTGGAGGCAGTGGTATGATGACGGGTATTTGGTGGAGTCAGTGTTATGATGACGGGTATTTGGTGGAGGCAGTGGAATGATGACGGGTATTTGGTGGAGGCAATGTTATGATGACGGGTATTTAGTGGAGGCAGTGGTATGATGACGGGTATTTGGTGGAATCAGTGGTATGATGACGGTATTTGGTGAAGGCAGTGGTATGATGTCGGGTATTTCGTGGAGGCAGTGGTATAATGACGGGTGTTTGGTGTAGGCAATTGTATGATGACGGGTATTTGGTGGAGGCAGTGGTATGATGACGGGTATTTGGTGGAGGCAGTGGTATGATGACGATTATTTGGTGAAGGCAGTGTTATGATGACGGGTATTTGGTGAAGGCAGTGGTATGATAACGGGTATTTGGTGAAGGCAGTGGTATGATGTCGGGTATTTGGTGAAGGCAGTGGTATGATGACAGTTACTTGGTGAAGGCAGTGGTATGATGACGGGTATTTGGTGAAGGCAGTGGTATGATGACGGGTATTTGGTGGAAGCAGTGATATAATGACGGATATTTGGTGGAGGCAGTGGTAATGATGACGGGTATTTGGTGAAGGCAGTGGTATGATGACGGGTATTTGGTGGAGGCAGTGGTATGATGACGGGTATTTGGTGGAGGCAGTGGTATGATGGCGGGTATTTTGTGGAGGCAGTGGTATGATGACGGGTATTTGGTGAAGGCAGTGTTATGATGACGGGTATTTGGTGAAGGCAGTGGTATGATGACAGGTATTTGGTGAAGGCAGTGGTATGATGACGGGTATTTGGTGGAGTCAGTGGTGTGATGACGGGTATTTGGTGAAGGCAGTGGTATGATGACAAGTACTTGGTGAAGGCAGTGGTATGATGACGGGTATTTGGTGGAGTCAGTGGTGTGATGACGGGTATTTGGTGAAGGCAATGGTATGAATACGGGTATTTGGTGAGGGCAGTGGTATGATGACGGGTATTTGGTGAAGGCAGTGGTATGATGACGGGTATTTGGTGAAGGCAGTTATATGATGACTTGTATTTGGTGAAGGCAGTGGTATGATGCCAGTATTTGGTGAAGGCAGTGGTATGATGACGGGTATTTGGTGAAGGCAGTGGTATGATGACGGGTATTTGGTGGAGGCAGTGGTATGATGACGGGTATTTGGTGACGGCAGTGGTATGATGAGGGGTATTTGGTGGAGGCAGTGGTATGATGACGGGTATTTGGTGGAGTCAGTGTTATGATGACGGGTATTTGGTGGAGGCAGTGGAATGATGACGGGTATTTGGTGGAGGCAGTGTTATGATGACGGGTATTTAGTGGAGGCAGTGGTATGATGACGGGTATTTGGTGGAATCAGTGGTATGATGACGGTATTTGGTGAAGGCAGTGGTATGATGTCGGGTATTTCGTGGAGGCAGTGGTATAATGACGGGTGTTTGGTGTAGGCAATTGTATGATGACGGGTATTTGGTGGAGGCAGTGGTATGATGACGGGTATTTGGTGGAGGCAGTGGTATGATGACGATTATTTGGTGGAGGCAGTGCTATGATGACGGGTATTTGGTGGAGGCAGTGGTATGATGACGGGTATTTGGTAAAGGCAGTTACAGGAATGTTTGTGCAACAGTTGAGGGTGATGAAGGGAAATAGCAAGCAAAACAACAATAAGAAAATAGACTGAGAGATGGGAAACTAGGGAGGGAAGGGGATGGGAGGTGGGGAGGGGAGGGGTAGAGGACAAAAGACTGAAAGAAAAACAGAAGTGAGAAAAAATATTTCAAAAAGATGAAACTGGGGTGGGGTGGGGGGAGGGGGGTTTCTTGGGATGAGGTCTCAGTGACCAGTGATGTGGAGCAAAGGCTACGCCCCTGTGGAGGTAATAGTGCTCACCGGGAACTTTGACCAGTTGAAGAAAAAAAAAGGGAAAAAATTATTGAGGAGAGTGAAAAGCCTTCCATCTGCCACCTGCGTCGTGTGGAATTCTGGCTAGTTGTCAAGTCTTAAATGTGCTCCGTAAATCACAACTAGTGAATTCCTGGTCTGACCCGCGGTCTGTCCATACAGCATTGGCCCCAGGGGAAGGGGCCGGGTAGAAGCAAGAATACACGGCCAATAATTAGATGTGCGGGGGGGGGGGGAGTCGCCTCTGTGCACAGTGGACAGAATTCAGAACTAGTTGAATCCCACAAATGACCAAAAAAAAAACAACTAGTCCTGCTAGTCGAACAGAGCAACAATTGTCCGGTACTGGCAGGTTCTGGCAGGTTCTGGCCGGTTCTGGCAGGTTCTGGCAGGTTTCTCAGAAAACCAATTGAGTTGCATAGTAAACTGTCACATGTTTGGTGTTGGAGATGATAAAAGACACAGGCTGGTGTGTGTGTGCGTGTGTGTCTGTGTGTGTGTGAAGGTAAAGGCCACAAGTATAGAGTGTAGAGAGGAGAGTGTGGGGGAGGTTGTGTGTGGGTGTGTGTGTGTGCAGGTAAAGACGCAAGTGTAGCTCCCGCCCGTGTGTGTGTTTGTGTAGAGAAAATGCCAAGAGAAGACAAAATCTACATGAAGGGAGATAAGCATTTTTATGACAAACTATTGGAGTGCAGGAATTGGGACAGCGATGTCTATTTATAGATGTAGATGAAAAGATGAAGCGCATAAAGTGGTTAGATAATACAGTTTGCCACATAGACAGCTGCAGACCTTTGATTCTTACACAAAGCTCAGGTATGACTCCAGGTAATTATCCCGTCACTCACGCTCACCCAAACACATTAGATTTTTTATTTTTTTTCAAGACAAAGTGCCCAGGAGCAGTAGATTGCTGCAAAATGGGTGGCATCCACATCGCAGTCTTGCTCAGTAAACATTTTTTATCTAATGAGCTTTGTTTATTTTACGAATAAATATATAAGTAAATAAATAAATAAACGTGATGCCACGTGTCTTCTATTTCAGCCACTTCAACTGTGAGGGCAATGTCGCATGGCCACCATCATAGATATAACTAAATTGTGAACAGAAAAATTGAAGAAAAAAATACTAACATAATGTTTCAGAATTTCTGCTTTGGTCTCTTGGGCCAGTTTTCTACGTGTACTGTAATTCGATCACGTGGTTCCCAGCGTGTTGATGCGTTACCTTATCTTCAAAGTTTTCCATCAAGTTTGCTAAAACTCTATTTACCCCCCCCCCCCCCCAAACAAGAGATTGTCTTCCCTTGGGCAAAATGGAAGATCGACCCTTAACACTCGTCCTTTGCTTCATTCAACTGGAAGAAAAGGACAATGAGATATTGGAGTCAGCAGGAAAGGGAGAGCGTGTGGCGTGTGATGAAAAGTCAATTTGTCATTTCAATATCGACCTCTTTAGTTCAAAATTTCACCGTTCAATATCGCCGTCATCTACCTGGCTCTGAAATCAAGATTTTTCTTTCTTTTTTTGTCTTGGGGGGGGGGAGGGGGCGGGGAGAGAGAAAACAAGGGAGGAAAAACAACAGCCAACAAATGTTCCCCGCTTTACTTCAGTGTAGGCAGAGATATGGACACTGGCATTGTCGCGATGTGGGTTACATGGGGATATTTCGACTGACACTCTTTCGAGGTCCGCTCCCACAATCGACGAACACACAAAAATAAATACTTGCACTCTAGAAACTAAATAAATCAATTGCTTTCAATTTTAGCAGAACTGTAGAGCAGTTTAATTACAGGAATTAATGTAACAAATATAATTATAAATATATATATCAATTCAAAGGCAACTGAATCTAACTAATGGAACTACAGCTTTTATAAAGACTAACGAATTCAATCTAACTACTTGCAGGTCATATGAGTTATATGGCAAATAGAATCCGCGCACGTGGCGACGGATATAACAGTTTAAATTCTATTAATTCAATGAGACATGTTATGATGTGGACATTTCCTCTAGACACGCCATGGAGAATGCTTGTACAACCATGCGTTGTCTGGCGGTAGCTCTGAAACTGTCTTCAAAAGTAAGTAGAACGGTTCACTTTCATCATTACAAATTAGTATAGACTCTCACCATGCGGCCCTCACTGGGAGTGAGAGCGCTGGATGTAAACGCTGTGGGTTTATATCAAACCAAGTAGCTTAGGCTCTGGAGCTTTAAATCAGGCCCCTCACAATGGACTGCTCAACTGCGTCTCCATGTCCCTCATCTGGCTGAGGACTATCGCTGTCCACCTCGTAAATGGATTTTCTACATGTGGCCCAGAACTAAGTTCTGTATGGCCTTAAATACTGGTCTGCATCTGCAGCTTACCGTCTAATTCCTGGATTGTGATTGGTGCAACCACTTCTAGCTCAGCTGCCGAACTGAGTTATTTTAAGTAACAGCCCTACGCAACGACCTTGGGTCGACATCAAAGGTCGAATTACTTCAATACAATATAATATAAATTTTATAGCAATAAATTCTTAACATGTTCAAAACCCCGAGCTTTTACTCTGGATCACGGTTTTTCTGTACGTCAACAGACGTCTCAATAACATTTAATTCCTACTCACCCCTTCCCTCTTTACTACCCCTAGTTCAAAACACGAGATACAACAAGTGCTCAGTCATGCACACCTACGCTGTCCCTCTATCCTTCCCCACCTTCTGTCTATCTATCAGGGAAAAAACTGTTCAAAACACATTGTTTACGAGACCAGCTCAAGGCCAAGTTATGCTGGCTCGTACAATAATTACGTTTCTAAAAATTACTTACTGCTCTCGCAAAAATTTACTCTTATGAATTAAATCTGCTCTTGACAGGCATCTCATTCTTAATGTTCCAGTGATACCGGTAACCTTTCATCTTCTAGTTCTGATAACTACTCACAGGTCACCCATGCAACACCATCATCCACCTACAGCGATACTGCCGTGTTATACAGCGATACTGCTACATTGATACTACTGTTCTAAAGCGATACTGCTGTTGTAGCCTACAATGTTCTGGCATGCCATAATTATTTTGTTTAACTGTGTGTCATAATGTTTGTGAAATGACGTCGTCATTCTGCGTTGCCCAGAAAAATTGTGCCCGAAATGTCTAGAAGAGGTTACCTCAAAGCTTCATGGTTTGTGTGTGTGGGCTAGGGAACTGTCTCGGTGGAAGAATGACGGGGTCTGTTCCAGAATTCTCTCTCTGTTATGGTATGATGATGGTATGATGGTATGACTGTAGAGGGCTGCAGTAAGATTACAATGGTATTTATTGTGTTGGATCATTCTGTGTTCTCTTGGCTGCCGCCGCGGCGTGCTTTGTGTGACGTTTTGACTATGAAGCCCAGCGTGAGTCATCTCATCTGTGCAGAGATAGGCAAGTTTTTCACTTTTCATGACAAGCTTTGCAGATAGATAGATCAGACATTCAACCGCCTTTGTCTGTCACGAGTGGAGTGAGTGCAATTAAGGGGATTGCTACAGAGCGGGTGTAGAGTAAGAAGGGCTCACGGCAGACAAGTAGGGAGAGACGGGAAAGGGGGAGAGTAAAATTAACGCACGTAGACAAGTAAGTTAAGCGTGCTGTTGTGAGTAGTGGGGGGTCTGAATGAGGCGAAAGCGCTGTATTACTATCACTGCAAGTTAGAAGGTCCTACGGAACGGACGCTAATAAGAGCCCATCGGGCGGACATAAGGGGAGCAGTCGAGAGACCAGTGAGAGAGTTTCCAGTGATGACTGGTACGTAGAACGTTGATTGATTATTATGATTGATGTATTATATTATATTCGTCTATTACCATGATGTAAATAAGTATATGTGAGGAATGTGGAAGTCCTTGATATTGGATATAGCAATGTGCGCCATGAGCGATAGATGAAAGTGAGTTCATGGATTTGTAGCGCGAGTGAGTAGTGTGTACTCCGATGGAGGTGTGTTACCGTAAGAAGTGTGGTGAGTGAAAGGTGAACTAGTGTGTGTACGCTTCATGGGTTGTAAGGAGAGGTGGAGTGAATAGAAATGGTAGGGTATTATACCAATGTAATGTTATTCTTGTAGGTGTCGAGGACGGGCCGCAGAGCCACCTCGATGAGCACAGGGGATAGGCCAGCATAGGGCCGGAGGCCACACATAGGTCAGAAGTGAGGCTGTCAGTGCAGGACAGTAGAGGCACATAAAGTCGTGGCAGTCAGGCCACGGACAGGGACGTAGATATGAGCGTGAATGTGATACTGTACTATTGCCATGTTGAGGGGCTAGTGAACTAATAATGTACTATTGAAATGATAATGTCTATTGAAATGATAATGTGTTATTGCCCTGCTGAGGTGCTAGGGGAGTGCTAAGGTGTATGACGATAGGAAGGTGATATTGAGAGACTGCGGTGCCAGTGAATTATTAATGTGCTACTAAGACCCTGAGGGGAGAGGCTGAGGCCGAAGTGCCTTTAGGAGTAACTACCGGGTTGTGGACCCGAGTAAGAGTGTGTGTGAGAATAAGGCCGTTGTACGGCAGTTAATTGCAATAATATAATGTATGTAATTGCGCTATTATCTGTATAATTATGTTTAATAAATGTGTGAGTCTGATGGGTTGTTCTGTTAAGTGTTAAACTTGTTTGTTCGTGATTGTTGTCCTGTCATAAACTATTACATCTCCCAGTCTGGGATTTGTGACATTGTCAACACTGACCTTTGGACTGTTCGTGGTTCGGATTAGATTTTTGTGATATCTTTCATAGTGAACTTCTTTCATTCTGTTACGAAATTTTAAACGAGTGCAAGGAGAATCAACTTTAATTCTCTCTGTTCATTGTTAGCTGAATCTAAGTCTAATCTGTCACTGCATCTCGTCACTATAGCGTCATCACTGTGTCCTATAGCGATACCAATGTGTTACACAGCGACACTCTCTGCTATACGGCGCTACCACTGTGTTATACAGCGATACTGTCATACAGCGATACTACAGTGTAATTCGGTATCATTTTGATTTAAAACTGCAGGATCGATCCACATTTTTTAAGCATGTCCTTTCATTGAATTGTTACTATGTGCTGGACATGCGTGATCTTTATCCATTCAATGACTCCCACTCTCGGTCTATCCATTCACTGACTCCCACTATCGGTCTATCCACTCACTGGCTACCACTCTCGGCCTATCCATTCACTTGACTCCCACTCTCGGTTTATCCACTCACTGACTCCCACTCTCGGTCTATCCATTCACTGACTCCCACTCTCGGTCTATCCATTCACTGACTACCACTCTCGGTCTATCCACTCACTGACTCCCACTCTCGGCCTATCCACTCACTGACTCCCACTCTCGGTCTATCCATTCACTGACTCCCACTCTCGGCCTATCCACTCACTGACTACCACTCTCGGTCTATCCACTCACTGACTACCACTCTCGGTCTATCCACTCACTGACTACCACTCTCGGTCTATCCACTCACTGGCTACCACTCTCGGTCTATTCACTCAATGGCTACCACTCTCGGTCTATCCTCTCACTGGCTATTACTCTCGGTCTATCCACTCACTGACTACTACTCTCGGTCTATCAACTCACTGGCTACCACTCTCGGTCTATCCACTCACTGACTACCACTCTCGGTCTATCCTCTCACTGGCTACCACTCTCGGTCTATCCACTCACTGACTACCACTCTCGGTCTATCCTCTCACTGGCTACTACTCTCGGTCTATCCACTCACTGACTACTACTCTCGGTCTATCCACTCACTGGCTACTACTCTCGGTCTATCCACTCACTCTCGTTCTATCCACTCACTGGCTACTACTCTCGGTCTATCCACTCACTGGCTACTACTCTCGGTCTATCCACTCACTCTCGTTCTATCCACTCACTGGCTACCACTCTCGGTCTATCCACTCACTGACTACTACTCTCGGTCTATCAACTCACTGGCTACTACTCTCCTTCTATCCACTCACTGGCTACTACTCTCGGTCTATCCACTCGTTCTATCCACTCACTCGCTACTACGGCTACTACTCTCAGTCTATCCACTCACTGGCTACTACTCTCGGTCTATCAACTCACTGACTACTACTCTCGGTCTATCCACTCACTGGCTACTACTCTCGGTCTATCCACTCATTGGCTACTACTCTCGGTCTATCCACTCACTGGCTACTACTCTCGGTCTATCCGCTCACTGGCTACTACTCTCGGTCTATCCACTCACTGGCTACCACTCTCGGTCTATCCACTCACTGGCTACTACTCTCGGTCTATCCACTACTCTCGTTCTATCCACTCACTCGCTACTACGGCTACTACTCTCAGTCTATCCACTCACTGGCTACTACTCTCGGTCTATCAACTCACTGACTACTACTCTCGGTCTATCCACTCACTGGCTACTACTCTCGGTCTATCCACTCATTGGCTACTACTCTCGGTCTATCCACTCACTGGCTACTACTCTCGGTCTATCCGCTCACTGGCTACTACTCTCGGTCTATCCACTCACTGGCTACCACTCTCGGTCTATCCACTCACTGGCTACTACTCTCCGTCTATCCACTCACTGGCTACTACTCTCGGTCTATCCACTCACTGGCTACTACTTTCGGTCTATCCTCTCACTGGCTACCACTCTCGGTCTATCCACTCACTGGCTACCACTCTCGGTCTATCCACTCACTGGCTACCACTCTCGGTCTATCCACTCACTGGCTACTACTCTCCATCTATCCACTCACTGGCTACTACTCTCCATCTATCCACTCACTGGCTACTACTCTCGGTCTATCCTCTCACTGGCCACCACTCTCGGTCTATCCTCTCACTGGCTACCACTCTCGGTCTATCCTCTCACTGGCTACTACTCTCGGTCTATCCACTCACTGGCTACTACTCTCGGTCTATCCTCTCACTGGCTACCACTCTCGGTCTATCCACTCACTGGCTACCACTCTCGGTCTATCCACTCACTGGCTACCACTCTCGGTCTATCCACTCACTGGCTACCACTCTCGGCCTATCCACCTCGGCACGTGCATGTATTCCTGAACTCGCCAATGGTTTGTTCAGAGCTAGCGATTCACCACTCACCCTTCCCGTACACAGATCAATAGATTTACAATTGAGCACAATCTCTTTCCATTCACACGCCTTGCCACGCTCACACGCTCCTTGCACCGCCCAGCTCAACATGATAGATTGATTGGCGCTCCACATTTGAGTGCTGCGTGTGGGCATTGCCTGCAGCCTTAAGCCCAACTCTCTAGATACACTGATACAGCTTCACTGTACACATCACAGGAACGTCCAACAACGTGATCTCAAGGTCATTCAACTAACCTCTACAATAGCCACTAGACCATGAACTTGGCCGTTAGATAACTGGACGCAATCAGTCTACTAGCAAGACAATTGGATAGTTGAATCTTTAGATAACTTGCAAGGCCAGAATGACCACCGTTGGATCTTCTGTTGTCTGACATGTGACGTCATCATATCATACAGTGGCTGGTGTACCCAAGGCAGAACACGTGGATCGTCTCTCTGTCTCTGTCTGTCTGTTTCTCTCTCTCTCTCTCTCTCTCTCTCTCTCTCTCTGTCTCTCTCTATCTCTATCTCTCTCTCTATCTCTCTCTCTCTATTTCTCTCTCTCTGTCCCTATCTCTCTCTCTGTCCCTATCTCTCTCTCTCTCTCTATCTCTCTCTCTATCTCTCTCTCTCTCTCTATATATATATATATACATATATATAAATCTTTTTCTCTCTCTATATATATATATATCTCTCTCTCTCTCTTTCTCTCTCTCTCTCTCTCTCTCTCTCTCTCTCTCTCTCTCGCTCCCAGACTCTCATTCTCTGTCTCTCACACACCTATCCATACATACGCAGTGACTCTCAACTTACTCCCGGCATCAATCCATTCTTCAAAATAACGTGCCGCTTCACTCCCCCACCACCACCACCACCACCACCAGCCCCACCCTCACCCCCTACGAGTGACCAATATGAGATGCATAACTCCAGGCAGCCCAGAATTCCTTTGAGACCAGTCACGTGACTGGGAAGCTCCCATGGAGTCAGCGGTTGGGGTTGGGGTGGGGCCAAGATACAGCATGGATATGAGGGGTTGGGGGGGTGGGTGCCATGTTGGAGTCAGGATACAGTATGGATGTGTGTGTGGGGGGGGGGGCGTGAGCCGGAGGTGGGGTGGGGGGACAAGATACAGCATGGATATGAGGGGTTGGGGGGGGGGTGCCATGTTGGAGTCAGGATACAGTATGGATGTGTGTGTGTGTGGGGGGGGGGGCGTGAGCCGAGGGTGGGGTGAGGGGACAAGATACAGCATGGATATGAGGGGTTGGGGTGAAGGGTTAACTGGGAGACATTGTAGAGGAAGAGATAGAGGAGAGAGAAAGAGGAAGACTAAGAGATAAATTGCCGTGCCAACGATGTCTGACTCAAACTGAATGGCATTTCTTCTTGTAGAATTTTTCCTTGTTTGTTTTGTTTGTTTAGTTGAGCGACTCCCACATCCGATTTTTGCTTTCACCGTTTGACCTTCCAACTTTTTGTGTGTTACATGAACGGTCGCGTTTTCGCCAGTTGATTCGAGAAAGGACGGGCATTTCTAATGAAAGATGACGTAAGGACGTTTATGACACAAACCTTCCCCAGCCCCCCCCCCCCCCGACACCCAAGCTCAACAATGCAGGATACATTTCTTACACATAGAATGAGGGAGACAATCACTGCTGACCTTCCAGTCTACATGCAGGTCAATGATCGGCTTTTGTCTAGACTTTCCAATGGAAATTGAAGTTGGGGCTATAGAAACTGATGGTGGGGCTTGCCTCTAGGGCAACTTTCACCTTGTCTTTCGCAGGCAGACAAAATCAATATCGTTTTTCCAATTCTAGACAACTGAGGTACACAACTCCTGGCGTTTTCACGTCACAGATCCGCCAAACGTTTTATTACCGTCTTACTTCTGTCTGGGTCTGGTCATCCAGTGACCGTCTTACTTCTGTCTAGATCTGGTCATCCAGTGACCGTCTTACTTCTGTCTAGATCTGTTCATCCAGTGACCGTCTTACTTCTGTCTAGATCTGGTCATCCAGTGACCGTCTTACTTCTGTCTAGATCGGGTCATCCAGTGACCGTCTTACTTCTGTCTAGATCTGGTCATCCAGTGACCGTCTTACTTCTGTCTAGATCTGGTCATCCAGTGACCGTCTTACTTCTGTCTAGATCTGGTCATCCAGTGACCGTCTTACTTCTGTCTAGATCTGGTCACCCAGTGACCGTCTTACTTCTGTCTAGATCTGGTCACCCAGTGACCGTCTTACTTCTGTCTAGATCTGGTCACTCAGTGACCGTCTTACTTCTGTCTAAATCTGGTCACCCAGTGACGGCATTTATTTAGTCCAGACCAGGGCAGTTGTGACATTAATCGCTTATTATACATAAATTTGTTACGTATATGATTGTGTGTGTGCGTGTGTGTGTGTGTGTTTGTGTGAGTGTGTTGTAGTCGAGTGCTTAAAGTAGATTTACGCTCATTGCAAAATGTTCAGGCTCAGTATCGGAGTATTTCGAGGATCGTCTACATCCCTTCTTCTCTTGTCTTCTTTTCCTGTCCTGACCGCCTGTTTTGTCCACATTTCAATACTCACACAGTTGTCACAAAAATAAAAACTGATCAGAGACACACAAACTGATGGGCGATTCTGTATCACTGGTCACAATCCTACTGTCGATATTGAAATATCGTATCGATTTCAGGAAAAATAAATTTTACTTTTCTGTCCCAAAAAGGGAGGCGGGGGGGGGGGGGGACAACTGACCCCGCATCAGGAGTCACGAGTATCCAGTTGTAGATCGGGAAGTCTTGCCTCTCAGTAACCAGATTTCTCTATTCTAGAACATTCAATCAAGCTGTAACCTCTCACTCTCCATTCTTGGGTCTACATCAACGTGGACTGGAAATGAACATTGCCTTTATGTGATCCAAACGATGACACAGTCATATGAATATTAACCCTTCCCCCCTGTCAGTGACTGTCCACATCCCCCCTGTCAGTGACTGTCCACATCCCCCATGTCAGTGACTGTCCACATCCCCCTGTCAATGACTGTCCACATCCCCCTGTCAGTGACTGTCCACATCCCCTGTCAGTGACTATCCACATCCCCCTGTCAGTGGCTGCCCACATCCCCATGTCAGTGGCTGTCCACATCCTTCAATTCATTGACTGTCCACATCCCCACTGTCAGTGGCTGTCCACATCCCCCATGTCAGTGACTGTCCACATCCCCCTGTTAGTGGCTGTCCACATCCCTCAATTCAGTGGCTATCCACATCCCCCTGTCAGTTGCTGTCCACATCGCCCCCATGTCAGTAGCTGTCCACATCCCCCATGTCAGTGGCTGTCCACATCCCCCATGTCAGTGGCTGTCCACATCCCCCCTGTCAGTGACTGTCCACATGTCTCAATTCGGTGGCTGTCCACATCCCCCTGTCAGTGGCTGTCCACACCCCCCCTGTCAGTGTCAGTCCACATCCCCCCTGTCAGTGGCTGTCCACATCTGCCCTGTCAGTGGCTGTCCACATCCCCCCTGTCAGTGGCTGTCCACATCCCCCCTGTCAGTGGCTGTCCACATCTGCCCTGTCAGTGGCTGTCCACATCCCCCTGTCAGTGGCTGCCCACATCTGCCCTGTCAGTGGCTGTCCACATCCCCCCTATCAGTGGCTGTCCACATCCCCCATGTCAGTGGCTGTCCACATCCCCCCTGTCAGTGACTGTCCACATCCCTCAATTCAGTGGCTGTCCACATCCCTCAATTCAGTGGCTGTCCACATCCCCCTGTCAGTGGCTGTCCACATCCCCCCTGTCAGTGGCTGTCCACATCCCCCCTGTCAGTGGCTGTTCACATCTGCCCTGTCAGTGGCTGTCCACATCCCCCCTGTCAGTGGCTGTCCACATCCCCCCTGTCAGTAGCTGTCCACATCTGCCCTGTCAGTGGCTGTCCACATCTGCCCTGTCAGTGGCTGTCCACATCCCCCTGTCAGTGGCGGCCCACATCTGCCCTGTCAGTGGCTGTCCACATCCCTCTTGTCAGTGGCTGTCCACATCCCCCTGTTAGTGGCTGTCCACACCCCCCCCCCTCAGTGGCTGTCCACATCCCCCCTGTCAGTGGCTGTCCACATCCCCCCTGTCCGTGACTGTCCACATCCCCCCTGTTAGTGGCTGTCCACATCTGCCCTGTCAGTGGCTGTCCACATCCCCCCCTGTCAGTGGCTGTCCACATCCCCCCTGTCAGTGGCTGTCCACATCCCCCATGTCGTGACTGTCCACATCCCTCTGTTAGTGGCTGTCCACATCCCTCAATTCAGTGGCTGTCCACATCCCCCTGTCAGTTGCTGACCACATCCCCCCATGTCAGTGGCTGTCCACATCCCCCATGTCAGTGGCTGTCCACATCCCCCATGTCAGTGGCTGTCCACATCCCCCCTGTCAGTGACTGTCCACATCCCTCAATTCAGTGGCTGTCCACATCCCCCTGTCAGTGGCTGTCCACATCCCTCAATTCAGTGGCTGTCCACATCCCCCTGTCAGTGACTGTCCACATCCCTCAATTCAGTGGCTGTCCACACCCCCCTGTCAGTGGCTGTCCACATTCCCCCTGTCAGTGGCTGTCCACATCTGCCCTGTCAGTGGCTGTCCACATCCCCCCTGTCAGTGGCTGTCCACATCCCCCTGTCAGTGGCTGTCCACATCTGCCCTGTCAGTGGCTGCCCACATCTGCCCTGTCAGTGGCTGTCCACATCCCCCTGTCAGTGGCTGCCCAGACCTCGCCCACCCACGCCCCACTCACAATTTTCCTGGTCTCCCCCCCCCCCCCTCTCTAACGCCACGAGACGTCAGCGAATTCAATGTGCCAAAAAGACGTAGCGAGGGAAATGAGGGCTTGGGGGAAGGCGAGAGCGAGGGTAAAAGAGAGATGAAGAAAATCATTCGTTTGTCTATCGATTTCCTCTTGATGACCATTTAGTTTTGCCGCCTGCCAGCCACTTTGTTGGGGACGGGGGTAGGGAGGGGGACTAGTAGGAAGGTCGGGGGGAGGGGGGATATTTTTTTTTAAAGAAAGAAGTTTGTGATGTGCTGAGGATTGCAAGTCAAAGGATTTAGATGAACTGTTCAGCCAAGATGGAGAAAATCGGACGCTGAGGGCACTACAATTTTCCTTCCGTCAGCATAATCTAGCAAACTTCTCACGCGCGCTGCCCGCACCTCTCATCTCCCTCCCCGACAGTCGTCCCAACCCCCGCTTCCTCTATCCACCCGTTTGTTCCTGCTTGCATGGCCCCGAGATCTGTGTTGGACAGCCATTCCACTAGTCTTCATCAGTTCCAAGCTAAATTATATACAGTCCAGTACTTCCGTAGAATTCATCATTTTAGCCACATCAGTCACCCTTCTAACCATAGCCACCTTTTATCTCTGACCACACACCCTCCTAAAAGCATCAACCCATCTCTGCACACATATCCTTCTAATCGTACACCATATCTCTCTCCACACATCCTCCAACCACATCCCCCATCTCTCTCCACACTTCCTCCAAACCGCACCCCCCCCCCCTATCTCTCTCCACACATCCTCCAAACCACATCCCCTATCTCTCTCCACACATCCTCCAAACCACATCCCCTATCTCTCTCCACACATCCTCCAAACCACATCCCCTAGCTCTCTCCACACATCCTCCAAACCACATCCCCGATCTCTCTCCACACATCCTCCAAACCACATCCCCCATCTCTCTCCACACATCCTCCAAACCACATCCCCTATCCCTCTCCAAACATCCTCCTAACCACATCCCCTATCCCTCTCCACACTTCTTCTAACCACATTCTCTAATCTCTCACCCACCCACAGTCTTCTCACCACATCCCCATTCCTTCCCGCACACTCTTCTAAACATCCCCAATCTTTCCCCACACACTTTTCTAACCACATCCTCATCTCTCCCCACACACTGTTCTAACCACATTCTCCAATCTGTCCCCACACACTGTTCTAACCACATCTTCCAATCTCTCCCCCACACACTGTTCTAACCACATCCTCCAATCTCTCCCCACACACTGTTCTAACCACATCCTTCAATCTCTCCCCATACACTCTTCTAAACATAACCAATCTCTCTCCCCACATTCTCTAAACATCCCCAATTTCTCCCCACACACTCTTCTGAACATTTCCCAATCTCTCCCCACACACTGTTCTAACCACATCCCCCAATCTCTCCCCACACACTGTTTCAATCACATCTTCCAATCTCTCCCCTCACACTGTTTCAATCACATTCTCCAATCCCTCCCCACACACTGTTTCAATCACATCCTCCAATCTCTCCCCACACACTGTTTCAATCACATCTTCCAATCTCCCCCCCCCCCTACACTGTTTCAATCTCATCCTCCAATCTCTCCTCCCACACTGTTTCAACCACATCCTCCAATTTCTTCCCCCACACTGTTCTAACCACATCCTCCAATCTCTCCCCACACACTGTTTCATCTACATCCTCCAATCTCTCCCCACAC